>JAQIUQ010000317.1:0-15462 GCA_030378365.1 Hybognathus amarus | reverse complement strand
TATCTACGAATATCTTATCTATCGATCTATCTACGTATCTATCTATCTATTATCATATCTATATATCTTAATTGTATCTACGTATATATTTATTTATCTATGTATCTATCATATCTATTATCTATCTATCTATCTATCTATCTATCTATCTATCTATCTATCTATCTATCTATCTATCTATCTATCTATCTATCTATCTATCTATCTATCTATCTATATCTATTGACTATCTATCTATCTATCTATTTATCTAATTTATCTACGTATCTATCTATCTATCTATCTATCTATCTATCTTATCTATCTATCTATCTATCTATCTATCTATCGATCTATCTATCTATCTATCTATCTATCTATCTATCTATCTATCTATCTATCTATCTATCTATCTATCTATCTATCTATCTATCTATCTATCTACCTACCTACCTACCTACCTACCTACCTACCTACCTACCTACCTACCTACCTACCTACCTATCTATCTATGTATATATCTATCTATCTACCTATCTATAATAAGCTGTATGTCTGCCATCTCTTTTATCTTTTTATAGCCTTACAAATGTATTCCTGTGTGTGTGTGTGTGTGTGTGTGTGTGTGTGTGTGTGTGTGTGTGTGTGTGTGTGTGTGTGTGTGTGTGTGTGTGTGTGTGTGTGTGTGTGTGTGTGTGTGTGTGTGCGCGCACATTTTCAATGTGTCTCAGTGTTACCAATTTATTTTTGCGGTGGTTCTGCATTTTAGAGTATTTTATTTTACAAATGATAAGAGAACAGTTTTTATAGTCTGTATGTATTCCTGTATATTGTATTCCTCTATATGTGTGTGTTTGTGTGTGTGTGCATGTGTGTGAGCATGATAATTTTGAATTGTGGATGTTTTTTGCATTGTTGGAAGTGTGCCACTTCATTTCTGTCATTTCTGTCTGTGTTCTGCGTTATTTCTGATTTTGATGATGAATTTTGTCTATTTTGAGTCCAATGATAAATAAATATTTATTTATTAATTTATAGATATTTAAATAATATCATAAATCCTCCAAAAACTGCACAAATGTTGAGACAAAACATTAATAAATGGTAAAATAATATTTGTATATAAAAAAACCCTATTGTTCTGTTACAAAATTAAATGTTATTTTTTGTGGTTCAATGGACCCTGAAGACCACGAGTGTGACTATTTTGTCACGCCTACATAAAAACAGATAGAATTCCATTTTAATTTTTTTTGTAGATCTAGACAGTGTTGAGAGCTGTAGGAAGTTTCATACCATTTGGAAAAAGAGAACTTTTTTTTTTAAATTCAAGCAAAAGTAGTTTGCGGTCCAGCAGACCCCGAAGACCATCAGAGGGAGTAGTTCACTTAAAAAAAAAAAAAAAAACAAACAAAAAAAACTTTTAATTAAAAAAAAAAACTTAAAACTGATAATTTACTCACCCCCATGTCATCCAAGATGTCCATGTCTTTCTTTCTTCAGTCGAAAAGAAATTAAGGTTTTTGATGAAAACATTCCAGGATTTTCTCCATATAATGGACTTCAATGGGAACCAAACGGTTCAAGGTCCAAAACACAGTTTCAGTGCAAACTGTTCAAAGGGTTTAAACACCAGACGATGAATAAGGGTCTTATCAAGTGAAACGATCGCTCATTTAATAAATAAATAACAAAGTTTAAGTTTTATAAGCACAAATGCTCGCCTTGCTCTGTTCTGAACAATGTTTCTATGTGCAGTTTGTCAACATATAACATTAGACGTCGTCTTTTTGTCTAATTACTACCTAACATTAGTCGTTCGCGGTCAAAACACTGGTGTAAACAGTTTAATGTCGCGATATTCACTTACTGTTTATGGATAGAGCCTGAGCCAACCAACCCCGTGATGTCACATGTTAGAATACTCCAAAATGGCGGCGCCCTGGTGGCGAAAGATATAAAGTTTTTTCTTTTTTTCTTTTAAATGTTTACATTTATCATGTTTCTTATTTAATTGTTGATTATATTGGAAATCCGCGGCAAAAATAAACCAGCCGTATTTCTAAGTCGGTCGCAAAATGACCACCAGGTGGTGCAAAGGGACATTTAGCGAAAGAAAAACGTAATTATATAAAAGTAGCCTACATTTTAAATAGAAAATTGCTTTAAATATAATCTAAACTTTTATAGCAGAACATTTTATTAATCAAAAGTTAAAATAGGCCTATCTTGCAGTCAGTGAAAATAAATTGGGTGCTTTCAATGCTATTGAGGAATGAGAAGACTGAATCAATCTTTTTGGTTTAGTTTCGTTTTGAATTGTTCTGTTTACAAGTTGACATTTCAATATAGGCCTAGATAAACGTTTCAGGTCTGTGGAGTAGGATATACTTAGGCTATACGCTGAGTTTATATTTATGACACGGCGCCTGCATGTCGTGATTATCTATAATTGTATGCTTTTACTTCTTATGTATCAAATCCAGGCAATTGGTTGATGAAACATTGATTAAAATCAAGATAAAATCGAAAGGAAAACGAAATTCACTTTAAATAAAGGCTTTGCTTTTCTGTTTGAGGTCTGTGGAAGTTTTAAATCCGTCTTTTAGTGCCGCTTCAGAGCGCTCACGTCCGAATAACGGAGAACTGTCACGTCTGTAACATTGTTTTTTCCTCATAAATGCGAACACTAAAAATAAAATAAAATGAATATTTTATGTTCAGCTCAAATAAAATCATCTTTTAAAACTGTAAAAAGGTGTATTTTTTCATGTAAAGTAGGCTTACACTCACAATAGGCTAACGACAAAACGTTTTCTCGCTCGTTTGAGTGAACAGTCAGTGGAGAAGTTTGGGCGTTTCACCGTGAGTTAAGACTTGGCCGAGTGGTAGAACTCATGGTTAGTACATTACAGTGACATGGGTTTGAAGCCCGATCAAACATGGTCTATTGTAGTTACATTTTATATTTAGGTATTAATGCAGAAAGATTTGTCTAGTTCTAAAACTCTGTTACACCATTTAGTTTTTTTGCTTATATTTATAAAAAAAAAATGACCATGCATTTCCATTTTACACTAAGGAAGGAACAAATAGTATCCAACAGATTGACTTCTTATAAAAAAAAATAATATATATATATATATATTCTTAAACCAGATTTTATTCTGGCATGTTGAATTATTCATATAACAAAACGTTTTTATAATTGTCCGGACCTCTGGAAGAAAATATAGAGATCAGGGCCCGTATTCATAAAGATTCTAAGAATCCTCTCAGAAAACTCTTAATTTAGCTTAAAAACTTTTACATAGGAGTCCTAGCTTAAGAGTGATTCGGGACCGATCTGAGAGCAACTCTGAGTAAGGAAAAGATAAAAACTTTTATCTTAGTGAGTAGGCGGGGTTGACCCCGTTGCTATGTATGACGCACTCTTTTGAAGACTGTGATTGGTTGGTGGTCCAAGAAGGGAAAAAAAAGCAAAAAAAAGAGTTTACTCACATATACACACACACATTAGGTATTTGTTTGGCTTAGAGTGATAAAAAAATGTTCCACTCTTTCTAATACACTGATCGCTGTCTATTTAAGTGGTGGTTTGAATGTTGGTTTTAATAAAGCAAACATGGAATAAAAAACGAGAAATATGAGAAAGCCCAACTGGACAGAAGAACAGTGTTTGCTGTTAGCCCAAGTTAGTGGATGAACACTATCATGAAAGAAACAATTGGGCCGGGTGTCACGGCACGGAGCAAGAAGCAGACGTGGGAGCTTATAGCGCAAAATGTTAACGCTTCATTCCCATGCTTGTGCGCATCAGGGAAGCCTGCTATATTCATAAATGTAGGGTTTTTTTGAGCCTGCAAGGTGGCATAATAAGAGGTTTTGAAAGTGCTGTAATGTTTGTGTGATCACTGTTTACAGAAGGCTTTTTGCATTTTCCCATTTGCCAAATATCTTAATGCAGTGATTAGGCTACTTTCATTTCTGGCGTTATGGCATTGCGCTGTGTTGGAGATACTAAGCATGTCTCTAATAAGATCAGTCGCAAACATGATCCCTGGACGATCTCGTTTATATATATATATATATATATATATATATATATATATATATATATATATATATAATATATATATAAATATATATATAAATATATATATATATATATATATATATATATATATATATATATATATATATATATATATATATATATATATATATTCGTCTATTAACTCACTGTCATCTATTGCAACACATTTCTTTCTCCCTCTTCATCGTCTTTTCTGCCATTTTCTCCTCTGCTAAAGAAACTCTTTAGCCTCTTAAAAGTCCTCATCCGTACTCCTAACAATTTTGACCTTAAGACCTCTTTTAAGGGTTAAGATTCTTTCTGAATTACTTTTTTCTTTACTAGGAATTTTTCTTTAATTTTAAGAGTAAACGCCCACATTTCTAAGAATTTTCTTAGAATTTTGTCACTAGGAGCTACTTTTTGCATTAAGATTCTTTATGAATACGGGCCCAGACCTCTTGGAACTTTAATTGAATACATAGCGTTGGTATAGCATACTGAATTTACAGCCCCACAAATTTATTAGGGCCTACTGAAAAGAATGTATCGAATCGCAATTTCGCAAAGTAGCCTATAGTCTAATGTTAAGAATTCAATTCAATCAACTTTATTAATCCCACAAGGTCAATTCGTTTTAGCAGAATGTAAGCCCTGTCTGTGTGTGTGTGTGTCTGTGTGTGTGTGTTATGTTTCTCCGTTGTGTGTGTGCGTCACACGTTAAATGTTTTAGAATGTAACACAACATTCAAATGCAAATATGCGCCATCCCCCACTTGAAACGGCCGTGTGTCCACAGTCCACCAAAGCGTTTTTCCACACGCCACGAGCGTACTCAAAGCAGCTCCTGAGATTAGGCTGGCGTTTTTAGTATGTCGTTTTTTCTTCAAATAATTCAAGAACAATATAGCCTATGGTTTATTTTTGTAAAACTTTAAAACTGGCCTTAATTACTTTTCTTGACGATTCCTCTGGTAGCTTTTGTTTAAAGGCCAGGCATGTGATTGGCCAAGGACAAAAAAGCAGGAAAATATACCGAGCCGCTTCTCCGGATGTCCGCGGGTGTTCCCCGGGTGTTCGCGCTCAGAACAGCGCATCAGCAGTGAATGACGTTTAACCGGCAAGGCTTTAAAGCACATGCAAATAATGAACTTTTGTGAACTCACTGAACTGATTTGGCCGTTCCTCTGCGTTAATATTTTATGTGAGTATTTGTCGCGTTGTACACTAATGCTGTTGAGACGGAGGCGTCAGAACTCCAACTAATAGAATGCACGATATGCAGTCAGCAGCTTGCTTGGAGCAAGGATCATAGCGCAAATTTGAACTATATCGATATATCGCCCAGCCCTACTGGGGACCTAACGGTGATGTTCTTGTAAACTGACAACGATAACACAGTAGCGCGAGAGCGACTGAGGTACGAAATTGAGCAGGTGAACAAGCTGAACGCAAGCACGTCCTTGTTGATACTTGGAAAGGAAGGAAGAATCTGTACTGCACGTCAGCCAGTTATGTCCTTATATCATCTCCTTTTCACTCCGGCAGCCAACCCAGCCGACACCCGTCCCCCTCCCCCTTTTATTTTTTTTTACAGATCTGCATGATTCACGTAGGAACTGGTTACCGGATGCGCTCGGGAAGAAATATCTGTAAAAAAATACTCTAGATAAATAAGACATTGATGTCTAACATGCCAGATGGTAACTAAATAACATTAACGGGTTATTTTACATTTAGCAAAACATGATTTTCGGGTTTTACCACTTTAGTGTCAGAATATCCACGAAAAAATCCAACTTTAAAACAAACAAAAGAACGCAACCTTAGACAAAAAACAAAGACAAATACCCCACGGAAAAAAAATCCTTCAAATTTGCATGGTAGCCTACATTGTACCGTATTACTTTAAGTAATCTACAGTGTATTAAAATATCAGAAACATAAATATTTTGGACATAAATGGAAGATTTGAAATGGGTCTGTAATTTGCTAAGTTATTTGAATCTAATTGCGGTTTCTTAATGAGAGGTTTTATTACTGCCAGCTTGAATATTTTTGGAACATGACCTAAAGATAAAGACGAGTTAATAATATTGAGGAGAGGCTCTTCCACTACAGGTAACACTTCTTTCAGTAGTTTAGTGGGTATTGGATCTAATAAACATGTTGTTGGTTTAGATGCAATGATAAGTTTATTTAGCTCTTCCTGTCCTATCGTTGTAAAGCGGTGTAGTTGTTCTAGAGGAGCCATAATTGAGGTTGAATCATAAGACACCATAGAGGATTGTACATTTATAATTGTGTTTTGGATGCTTTCTATTTTCTCATTGAAGTAATTCATAAAATCATTACTACTAAACTTAGACCCCGAAGCCATTTGTTTTGACAATAATGGCTGGCTGATGATGTTATTGGCTGGCTAGCCGGCTTAGCCAAAACCTAAATGGCTGCTGCAGCCGCCAAACTTTTCATAGCTGCAAACGGCTGAAGCTGCCACTTCATGTCTACAGATGTCTATGTTATACTGATTTACTAGATCTCAATATTTTCAAGCAATGCATGGCTTACACTATAGTTTTACAAAATGCAATACAATGTAATAAAGAAATGCAATACAATTACTTATAAGAACGGTTGCACAAAACACCTAAAGTGAAGATTTAGAAGTAGCCTATTTGAGCTTTTTGATAATATTAGCTATAGTGCTAGGCGGATTCAATAGCCACTGTAACGTTCAGTGAATAATGTCCCTGCTGCTGTGTAAGAATGCACACTTGTCAAACTTCACAGAGTAACATTATGCATATATTTATGACATGTACAGTAATTCGCTGTTCAACTTTATAGTTGAGCCGAGACACTTACGGATAAATAGGGTAAGATTTTTAACTAGCAGATATCACCATGAAACTTTCCCAGTTGATTACTTACATTAAGATGAGAAAAAGAAAATGTATCACAAGTTTTCTTTAATTTTATGTTTAAATATGCAAATTAGGCAATATATAATTTAATATGTGCCAATTTGCATATATTTAAAAAAACTAAATCTGAGTATTGGATAAAGCCAGGTTAAAAATGTTTTTTTTTTCATTGTGTTCACATATTAGATGGGAAAAAAATACAGAGGGATTTATGGATATCTACTTCTGTTATCCTGTAAATCAAAATATAATGATTTTCGCCATGTTTTTTTTTTTTTTTTTGAATAAAATGTTATACATTTCAGGCTACAAATAATATAGCCTATTTACAAATCCCTCTGTAAATGTCTTCCTAAAATAACTAGATCTACTGAAGTGGAGATTTCTACAGACGCAAACAGACGAAGTGTTTTAAAATAAAGAACTAAAAATGTATATTTTGGATTTTTGTTAGACAAAAAAAAAACGATGTTTTTTCCTGCCGTCACCATGTCTCGCCTTATAGTGTTATCAGTATTATTTTGGACAAAGTTTTGCACACTTCAATGTACACTAAGCATGCGTCGTGAATTACAAATGTAGAAACGGGGTTGTTACTGCAGTAATATCACGTTCAGTGCTATAAATCTCTCCGTTCCAGAATATTTTTTAACATCATAACATCAATCTTTGATTCAGGTGTTTGTGCAACCGGAAAGTATGTGAGAAGTGTCGATCTGAAATTACCTATCGTGCTTGGTTCCGCCATTTCACCTCAACTTCAAGTGCGAGGGAAAAAAAAACAACAACAAAAAAAAACATAGCTTCTGTATGGAAAATGAGCAATTTTAATTGGTCGTCAATTCAGCTGAGTCTGTCTGCGCATCGTCAGCAATCGAGCACAACACTGCGCTGTTGTGAATCCAGTGGGAAAATAGATCTCGTGTATTCTATTGTTTATATATTTCGTGTGTCTATGTGATTGAAATATTATTTGATGCAAATAATTTCAGCTGGCTCAGCCAAACTTTATTAGCTGGCGGCTCAATTTGGCTTACGAGATTAATGGCTGGCGGCGGCTGATCTTCTAAATGGCGCAAATGGCGGCGCCTGGCGGCGGCTTCGGGGTCTAACTAAACTGTAATGGTCATATTTCGCTCTGGTGATGTCTGTTTATTTGTTAGTCTAGCCACGGTGTTAAATAAAAACCTTGGATTATTTTGGTTATTTTCTATTAGTTTGCGGAGATGCTCAGCCCTGGCTGTTTTTAGAGCCTTTTTATAACGTGACATACTGTCTTTCCACGCTATTCTAAAGACCTCTAAATTCAGTTTGTTTCCATTTACGCTTTGAGATACCGAGTTTCTCTCTTGATAGCATGCGTAGCACTGTTGTACCAGGGTGCTTTAGTTTTCTCTCTAACCTTTTTTTATTCTAATTGGTGCAACAATATCTCAATGTACTAGTGAAAATGGTGCTCAAACTGCTAGTCATTTCCTCTAATTCATCTGTTTGTTTGGGTTCACTGAGCAGCTTAGATAGATTAGGTAAGCTATTTGAGAATCTATCTATAGTGGTTGGAAGGGATTGTTCTGCCTGGTCTATAACGTGGCACAACATGACATATTTCAGCAGTACGTATTATGCAAGTCACCATGTAATGATCAGTGACATCATTCGCTTTGCAGTATAATATCTATATCAGTTGGATTGGTTCCATATGATATAATTAAATCTCAGTGTATGATTTAGACGATGAGTGGGACCACTGACGTTTTGTTTGACCCCAAAGGACTTTAATAAGTAAACGCAGCCCATAAAGCATCATTTGTATTATCTACGTGTATGTTAAAATCTCCAACAATTATTGCTTTATCGACATTCACCCAATAGATCCGAGAAAGTCTGCAAACTCCTTTAGGAATTCAGCATATGGCCCTGGAGGTCTATATACAGTGGCCAAGGCTAAGGATAATATGGATTTCTTTCTTACATCTAAGAGCGTAACATTTAGCACAAGTACTTCAAATGAATTAAACTCTGTGACCTGTTTTCTGAGTAACATTAAACATATCTTTATAGATTGTTGCAACACCGCCGCCACGGCCGATCAGACGAGGCTCATGCTTATAACAGTATCCTGGTGGACTGATACTCATTTAGACCAAAATACTCATTTGGTTTAAGCCAGGTTTCAGTAAGGCACAGAACATCAAAATTATTATCTGTGACCATTTCATTTACAATAACCGCCTTAGGTGTGAGCGATCTAATGTTTGGAAGACCTAGCTTTAAGAATTGTTTTTGTTCACTGATATTTAGATTTTCTGGTTTAATTACAATAAGATTTTTGCTAGATCCTGCACTAGATTTATTGTTTGGCTTCACTAAACGAGGAATGGACACAGTTTCTATATAACGCTCCACACTAAGCATATTAGTTAAGTTTGGACAACAGAGGCTGTGATTGGTTTGACTTACCAGTCATCTGGTGCGTAACGTCTTGGAGATGTTGTCCAACAGAACAGCCTCTTCGATTCTCGTGGGGTGGAATCGTCTGCCCCATCAGCCTTCGAGCTCTTTCCAAAACAGATGCCAATTATTTACAAAGAGCAGTTTCTGTTCATTACACAATAACATTTCTACCATAAAGACTCAGAGGCATTCTCGAATAAATAGAATCTGAATTTTGTGAAAAGGAGTTTACAGACAGAATAAAGTAATGCTCTGACAGGTGCTCCAGAGTTCTTTGGTGTAGGCCCCGTCCCTCCCCGTCTGGGTCTGAAGGCTAGCTTGTAGTTCCTGCCTGATGTTAGAGGCAGGGGCGTGGAGCCTACCCCAAAAAGAGGGATTTGCGATGGAATTCGTACATACCTATGAGGATTCTGAAAGGCATGCAGAAGAATTAATAAATGGGAAGACGATAGGATAACTTTTAGCTCGACGCCTCGATAGGCCGACGCCTCGGATGGCCGATGCCCCGATAGGCCGATGCCTCAATATTGAATGATATGATGGAACGGTTCGATAGGGATAACTTTTTAGCCGCGTCCGGCCCAAAACTTGAGATGGGAATTGAACGAACTCGATGGCCGAGTTATCAAGAGGCATACATATGAAGATAATAGATATATATTTAAATATATATTACATAAAACTAAATTGAGTAGCATATACATCAGTCCGCGACTTGCTTGGCCACGATAATTCGATTGGGATAATGGCATCGCAGGCAGCCTATGGTGAGTATTGGTGTAGAGCCCCTTTGATTGCCATTATACTTAGATAGGCTTTAAAGTAGTCGTAAAAGCTGTTAAATAAAACCTCGAGGCAGGTAATACCTCGGGACAGTTGGCCGCATGCCTCGAACACAGGCTCAGTCCATGCGTGCGTAAAGAGATCCTCAGATGACGGCCACTGAACTGAGCCAATCGGCCAGTGCTCTGGACAAGGCCCAATGCCTGGCATAGGGCCCCCACGCCTCGAGAGGCCGACGCCTCGATAGGCTCGACGCCTCCAGAGTGCCGACGTCCTCGACACGCCGATGCCACGATTAGGCTCGACGCCTCGCAGGCTGACGCCTTGACACCAGGCCTTCGGACAGTTAAAGTCCATGTCGTAAGGACTACGATCATCGATGCCTTGTCCCACGAAGTGAGCCATCGACTCGGCTAAAGCTCTCCATCAGGCCCACTACGCCCTTCGATAGCCGATGCCTCGACAGGCTCGACGCCCTCCACAGGCTCGATGCCTCGAATAGGCCGATGCCTCGAGCAGGCCGACGCCCTCCACAAGGCTCACCCGCCTCGATAGGCTCAGTCCACATGGTCGCGTGACCTGAGCCCGGTGCGTGATTGTCACCGAAATGAGCCACGATCGGCTACGTGCCTCGTAGGCCGGACGCCTCGTAGCAGTGCCAACGCCTCTCCAGCAGGCTCGAACGCCTCGAATAGGCTCGACGCCTCGGCATCAGGCCGACGCCCTCTGCAGAGGCCGACGCTCTCCACAGGCCGACGCCTCGATAGGCCGGCACGCCTCGACAGGCTTCAGTTCATGCGGTGCGAACTCCGCAGGATACGACCGCCGCCTACGAACGAGCCATCGACTAATCGGCTAATGCCTCGGACAGGCTGATGCCTCGATAGGCTGATGGCTCGACAGGCTGATGCCTCGAGGAGGCTCAGTCCATGTCGTGACAACCCGAGATGCTCGACGGCGGTCACGAACGGAGCCACGATCGGTGCTAATGCCTCGATAGGCTGATGCCTCGACAGGCTGGACATGCTTCGACAGGCTGATGCCTCCTGAATAGGCTGATGTCCTCGACAAGCTAACGCCTCGAATAAGCTTCAGTCCACTGCGTCGCGACCTCGAGATCCGACGGCGTCCACGGAATCGGCCTTATCGATCGGGTTAATGCCTCGATGAGAGGCCGATGCCTGCAGAGGCTTAGTTCATGTACCTACGACACGTAGCACTATGACGCGCTCACCGAATGAGCCACGATCGGCTAATGCCTCGATCGGGCTAATGCCTCGAGTCCAGCGCAATGCCTTCGAGTAGAGCTTAGTTCGTCCCCCTTGCCCGAACAGAGAGTAAATGTAAGACGATCCTTGCCGATGAAATAATCCGCGATTGACGACTAATGCCTCAATGGGCTGACGCTTCGAATAAAGGTCAATTTTGGCCGTGCTTGTCAGAACCGAGATTACATACGATATAATGCTGTCTATGCCCCAATGCAAGCAAACGATTGCTAGGGGGCCGCCGATCGGCTGACGCCTCGATAAGAGCTGAAGATCATACATGGCGTCAAAAACAGAAATTATATGTCATTTGCATTAAAGAAGGCCTCGAGAGCCTTAGATGCCGAGTGATCGGACAGTTCGGGAGCCAGCGACAGGCGCACCGGACTGCATCGAACATCAGGAACTGAAATAGTACAGACGGAGTGCTAGCAAGGGAGTAACCTTAAGCATTCTGATAGAGTATTCTCATCAAAGCTGACCCATAATACTCACCTGCAGGCTGGGTTAATGGTGAAGAATGGGTCCAGCAAGAAGCTCTGGAGATCAACTGCGGCACAGTTCAATCAAAGCAGCCAAAATATGAACGCATCAACACACCGAATCATTAACACCAAACGGCCACCAGTAGCTAGCGAAGAATTTACCTTGAAAATCGCGGTTTGTCAGACGAGCTCGTCTGAGCATTTGTATAACATGGATGCTCAGATCTGATGCGTAGGCTCTTGAACGCTGAAGACCGCCGGCCGAGCTTTCTTGGCAGCAGCGGAGTTGGGAACACCGTTCAGCTGGCTGTCGTTGTTGGCTCCGCACAATGCCAACGAAAGCCCAGTGTAACACATCTGGAGACATAGCCGGGCGCAACGCGAGACGGGGAAGCAAGATGAGACTCTAAACCGGTGCTTGGACATTGGGAAGACCATCCGTAAAACAGCATACAGGAGAGTTCACATTCAAGTGCGCCGGTTCGTGAGCCCCAGCTATCGGACCGTAGAAGTATAAGGGCAATAGGAATTACTGATTTTTAGATATAGTAATGCTTGACGCCTGATCCGGAGAATCTATTTTTGCGAAAGACTCGATAAATAAAAAAAAGTGGGAAAGACGTAAGAATTCGAGGAACCGAGCCGCGAGCAAATTAAAGTGTTTGGAATCAGAAGTGATCTTTGATTCCCCTGATCGCATAAACCCGTCAGGGATGCGGTTAAAACACTGCTTCTAAAAAGGATGTCAACATACTCACAAACCAATCTCCATTGAGTGGATGAGATACGAGTTCGTGCAGAGAGCTTAAGTGTAGTAGGAAGACGTTTGTCTCAAGTCTTGGCAGACTCCATAGATGCCTTTTAGGGTGGAAAGTCAGAATGTAGGGCAGAGAAAGGCTCGGGCTATGAAATCGTCTGCGGAAAATTGAATGCCGCCGCAGTTTACGTATTGTATGCAATCTTCAGGAACGAGCATCAGAGCAATAAACTAGGAGTACACAAACTGTCCAGATTAAGACAGGCAGGAGGGGAATCCTAACGAAAGCGGTGCCCAGAAGCAGGCGGACTCCGACGACTGAGGTATGGATTCCGAAAAGAGCGACTGAGGACAAATTAACGGGGATTAGGGAGAGGGAATACTTCTGGCCATTTCTCTGCGAACCGTCGCTGCTGAAAGGAACCCCCAAAACCATTAGAAGGAGCTGCGTCGATAAATAGCTCGAAGGGAAAATTCGGAAACATCACCCCAGAGACAGAGGATGCCGTTCCAGCTCACCAAGCAGGGGTGACGCAAACCTGAGGTCTGAACGGCACTCATCGTCTAAGAGGATCGAGTCGTGACGGCTGTCCAGCTGAATGGGCCGGCGCAAGCAGGCGGAGACCGAAGCGCCCCGGGGACCGTTCACATGCGGCGAAATTAAGATACCTGAGAAGAGAGAGCAGGTCACGTTTTGGAACCATGTGGCCTGCCGAGGAAAGATTCTGGGACCGACCTAGTCCTGAAACGTGTATCATTACCTTGAGACTGTGTCAGGTTCGGCTGGTAGCGGACTCACCTATGTGACGCTTGGCTCCGAAGCAACTGGGGCACACAGAGCTTGGGCTGCGAGTCTCTGCAGAAGCTGCAAATATGCGAAAACTTACACTCAACACAGAGCTGGCAAACAGATTCTTGTTAAAGTTATTACATAGAGGAGTGCCGTTAACAGTGACTATAGTTCTGCCTTCCGCAATTCAAGTGGGAACTGCTTGAAGCATGAGCACGCATGGACAGCGGTCAAGCTCGTCCGTGCTGCGAGTCCTTTGGGGCAAAGCTGCTCAGCTGACCGTGCTGCGCTGCACTCTGAAATCGCGAGCCCCGAAGCTCGTCTCTGGACCACTCAAATTGACGGAGCCCGGAAGCTTAAGAACAATGACCCAGATCCTCAGGAAAATAAACCAAGTTCAAATGGCTTTCTGGACAGTTTTGCTGTCAGAGAAATGGAGAAAATGAGGCTGACCTGGCGTGTGAAAAACTGCAAGGTTAAGAACATAAAGCTTTTGCATATGTCTAGAATCAACATGTATTAGGCACTTAGCATTTACGCCAGACACGTACTGATTAGCTCAAATAAATGGTTGATGTTATTCCGGAATACTAAAATAAATCTATCCCTCGTGCGGAAGGTCGCCTGGTAGCTAAAAGTAGGTCTGGCTCAGCAGATTATATTTCGAGGATTTTTTACACACGCAGATTAAAACAGCAATAATCGCCTAGATCTGAATAGATTAGCTAGTTTATTTCGACAGCCACCTGAGAAGTCCTCTGCGGCAGTTCGCCGATAATGAGATGTATGCAGTAGATGCTTAGAAACATCTTCTGAGAGAAAATACCTGAACCGAGTCTCGAGCCATCTAATTTGGGTTTAGTCTTAATCTTTTTATTTTTTTTTTTTTATTTATTTTATTTATCCATCTTTTATATACTTTGTCATTTCAAGGCTCAGGGCCCTTGTACAGTCCTTGGGACTTTTGCGCGCTCCATTATGTCACCATGCAACTACAGAGGTCACGAGAACGTGCTGCACGATGCATACCTTTGTCCGTGTCACCTAGATGCGCTGTGCGCGGGCGGCGCGATGTCAACTGATCGTAGGTCGACTGGCGACATAAAACAGCTGAAGAATGCGCCGTTCTCAAAATTTGAATGACGTATTTAAATTGCAGAACGGATTAATCGGGGGACTCCAGAAATTGGCAGACACGGGCAGGCAATGAGAACAAACTCTTACATTGGGGGATAGACTTAGAATTTAGATTTTGGCAACGCGCGGGGGGAGCGTGTCCGCGTATGGCTCCTGCGCCACATGATTGACGAAGTTGGAGGCAGGATTTCAGCTGGCAGATCACTCTATGGTACTCGTCAGAGACGCGCCTCCGTAGGCCTATCTCTGGTTGAAATCTGCCAGGCATGGCAGATCTAGAGTCGAGACTCTTCCTGCGGTCGGGAAAGGCTTGACGTAAGAACGTCTCTGAAGGTCCCGGACGCTATGACAAATCTTGGCTGGAGACGGAGTTGATTGCAGTCTGGGATCGGAGGTTCTGAAGGAGCATTGCCAGCGTCTGCACTGCAGATTCGACCGATCCCCCGATCAGCTGCTGGGCGAAGGAAGCATGCCCAGCTAAATAACAATCCCCCCTGGCCTGCACTGATAACCGACCTCCATCTTAGAAGATACGCCTGCAACTGCTGCAGGAGGGCGAAGCGCCTAACCGGACACTTTTGGGCTCAGTGTCACCGTCGAGAGGTTGAAGACCGGCGTGGAGCTGACCTGACGCCGTACACAAATGGGCGCTTGGTCTGAAGATGGGACGAAAACCGGAAACACGGAGGTCGAGGGACCGTAAACTGATCCAGACACTCCAGGAAGGATGGGAAAGACGGAGCATAGTCAGGAGATGAAGATTTGCATAGGAATCTGGTCGCCAGTCCGCTTTGCCTCAAACATCCT
>JAQIUQ010000316.1:0-320817 GCA_030378365.1 Hybognathus amarus | reverse complement strand
GCTCAGTTGAGTTCGTGTTGCTTCTTCAGCGCTGAGGCGACCAGGAGAAGCGCAAAGTCTCGACCACTGCTCAGAGTCGCAGGCAATGCAGATGCACAGTCGCTGGGTACAGCCGTAGCACCCAATGCCTGGAGACGCTCGTCTCGAAGGCTGAGATGAGTGATAAATGGCTTGTGGAGTGAAGATGCTCTTGGCTCCAAAGCAAACATACTGCGGTTGATTCACTTCCTCCTTATACCCACATGGTGGGACGTGCGACTATGCAATTCCGCAGCCCCAAGGCATTTTCATGCCATTAGCTGATATTAAAATACTAGGAAGATCAGCTTTATATGCAAACACCCATTCTCCGTCACTTCTGACGTAACTCGAAGGTGACTACGAAAGGGGACCGTATTTATCTCTAAGCCTTGGCTACTGTATATGAGCCTCAGGGCCATATGCTGAATTCCTAAAAGAGTTTGCAGACTTTCTTCGAATCTATTGATGAATGTCGATAAAGCAATAATTGTTGAGAGATTTTAACATGCACGTAGATAATACAAATAATGCTTTAGGCTGCGTTACAAGTTTTATTAAACTCCTTTAGGGTCAAACAAAACGTCAGTGGTCCAACTCTCATCGTCTCGAGAGCATACACTAGATTTAATTATATCATATGGAACCAATCCAACTGATATAGAATATTATCCGCGAAAACGATGATGTCACTGATCATTGCATGGTGACTTGCATAATTCGTACTGCTGAAATATGTCATGTTAATAACGTGATAGACCAGACAGAACAATCCTTCCAACCACTATAGATAGAGTCTCAAATAGCTTACCTGATCTATAACTGCTAAATGAACCTAAACAAACATATGAATTAGGGAAATGACTAGCAGTTTGACACAATTTTCACTAGTACATCAGATATTGTCACCAATTAGATTAAAAAGGTTAGAGAGAAACTAAAGCACCCTGGTAGACAGTGCTAAGCATGTATCTGAGAGAGAAACTCGTATCTTTAGAGCGTAAATGTAAACAAACTAATTTGAGGTCTTTAAAATAGCGATGGAAAAACAGTATGTCTCAAGTTATAAAAAAGGCTCTGAAAATAGCCAGGGCTGAGCATCTCCGCAAACTGATAGAAAATAACCAAAATAATTGCAAGGTTTTTGTTTAACACCGTGGCTAGACTAACAAATAAACAGACATCACCAGAGCAAAATATACCGTTACAGTTTAGTAGTAAGGATTTCATAGAATTACTTTAGCAATGAGAAAATAAGAAAGCATCCAAAACACAATTATAAATGTACAATCCTCTATGGTGTCTTATGATTCAGCCTCAATTATGGCCCCTCTAGAACTAACTACACCAGCTTTACAACGATACGGACAGGAAGAGCTAAATAAACTCATAATAAAAATAATTGTATCTAAACCAACAACATGTTTATTAGATCGCAATACCCACTAAACTACTGAAAGAAGTGTTACCTGTAGTGGTAGAGCCTCTCCTCAATATTATTAACTCATCTTTATCTTTAGGTCATGTTCCAAAAATATTCAAGCTGGCAGTAATCAAACCTCTCATTAAGAAACCACAACTAGATCCAAATAACTTTGCAAATTACAGACCCATTTCAAATCTTTCATTTATGTAAAAAATACTAGAAAAAGTTGTGTCTGCTCAATTGTGCTCTTTTTTGCAAGAAAATGATATCTATGAAAAATTCCAGTCAGGATTCAGACCGCATTATAGTACAGAAACTGCACTAGTTAAAATAACAAATGATTTACTTTTAGCTTCTGACCAAGGCTGTATCTCAATACTAGTCCTACTTGATCTTCACAGCTGCGTTTCGAACACTATAGAGTCATAAAATACTCTCTGATCGGACTTTTTGTCTCGATCATTTTGTTTGTTTAAATGGGGAAAAATCAAAGATAACGCAAGTAGACTATGGAGATCCGCAAGGATTGGATTTTAGGTCGGTTTTACTCAGACCGCAACTTGTCTTTCGAAAATCATATTTCATATGTTACAAGAACAGCCTTTTTCCACCTTTAGAAACATTGCTAAGCTACGTAACATGCTATCTGTTTCTGATGCTGAAAAGTTAGTTCATGCATTTATGACCTCGATACTAGATTACTGTAATGCTTTATTATCTGGTTGCCCTGCATCCTCAATAAACAAGCTACAGTTAGTCCAAAATGCAGCTGCTAGAGTTCTTACTAGTTCAAGAAAATACAATCATATAACACTGATTTTATCATCTCTACACTGGTTACCTATTAAGTTCCATATCAACTACAAAATACTACTACTGACCTATAAAGCCCTAAATGGTTTAGCTCCTATGTACTTAACGGACCTTCTTTCGCCCTACAATCCGGGACGTTGTCCCGAGAAAAATGGCGTTCGTCAGGTCCAGTTTGTATCCAGCCTTTCACGGGGAATTCAGATGCCCCAACACCTGTGAAGAGACGACTCAACACTGGTGATATGTTATGGCACCGTGTTACATATAAACAATATTTATATTTAATATTTATATATAAACAATATGAATGTAAGCCAGAGGAGAACTGGCCCGACTGACCTGGGTTCTCCCAAGGTTTTTCTCCATCCAATCTGATGGAGTTTTGGTTCCTTGCCACTGTTGCCTTGCTTTGCCTTGCATTTGGCTTGCTTAGTTGGGTTTATTTAATATTTAACAATATTATTGATCTGTGCTGTACTACTTTCATTTTATCACTGTGAAGCTGCTTTGATACAATCTGTATTGTGAAAAGCGCTATATAAATAAATGTGACTTGACTTGCCTAATTATCTTCCTAAACAGAGATATGGGGGAAGTACTCTGGGTTCGGGCCCAATTTCCAAGCTCGGAGCCTCCCCCGGACAGCACGCCAAATATGCATAACCATTTTTATTCTCTGATCATTAGTAAGTGTGAACTCGTGAAACAGCCTGCGTTACTGCGTCAGTTAACCACTGATTTTGTTTCAGTCAAGACTGTCTCATGACATGAGTCATGCATGAATAAAAATGATACGTTAATAATTTGGAATACAGTCAGGAGTGACTTTCATGATTTTATTGCTGTATTTTTACATCTATTTAAAATTAAGGATTTCACAAAAATATATTTATTTTATATGCTGGAATATGTAGAAATTTAAGTTAAAAGAAGAAAGAATTTCATTAAAATAAAGTATGTGCAGAAAATATGTTTAAATGCTCAACAATTCTCTTCCAGTCTGAGACTGTTGCATTTAATTTAATTTTTGCTTGATGCAATGTGCATAAAGTTAAAATACTGAAACTAATAAAACAAGTTTAAAAAAGAGAATGTTTAATTTGATTACGTTTTAGATGATGGAATATGCAGAAAGAATAGAATTAGCCTGAAAGGTCTATTGCTTTAGCGTATTTAGGTTGTGCATCATGTGTTTGAAAAGTAACTTAGTAAAGTAACTAGTAAAGTAACTAATTACTTTTGAAAATAAGTAATCAGTAAAGTAATTGGATTACTTTCTTGGAGAAGTAATCACTAATCAGTAACTAATTACTATTTCCAAGTAACTTGACCAACACTGGTTGGGGACATTTAATATTCAGCAATATTATTGATATGTGTTGTATTACTTTCATGTTATCACTGTGAAGGTGCTTTGATACAATCTGTATTGTAAAAAGCGCTATATAAATAAATGTGACTTGACTTGACTAGATATCTGTAATTCAGTTTTGACTAGGCAAAACTCAATTAAAGAGATATCTGCAATGACATCATTGAAAAAGACACTCAACTCATCACACATCTTACATGACAATAGGTGGTTTGCAGTCACGTGATTGTATTTGCGCGGACTGCAGGTGGAGGGCAAGGAGTGAAGAGCGCAATGGACGAGATGGAGGAAAATCCGTACTGTACTACTTTAGACGCTATTACAAGAGAAATATATAAACAGAAAATCGAAACATATGTTGGACGTGATCCTTTACGTTATGAAGAGGACCGATTTTCAACTGAATTGAAAGATTTGCCTGCCATCGAGGCTGTAGATATCAGCAACTAAAGCCCTATTCACACAGGATTAAGTATTACCTGGGGACCACATGTGAATTTGAAATTACCCACCCACATCTGAGTTTTAATATGGCGCATTCAACAGGGATAAGGGAAGCCTGTGATCTAATCGTTCTTTTGTTTTTGCTCTTATGGTTTTCAGCTTTCTCTTTCTGCAAATTGTATGAGTTAGTTGTACTAGCGATATGACCCCAGCACCCAAAATACTATTAAAACACTCCAACTCAGCCTCTATTATCCACGAAAGATGGATAAAAAGGCGCTGATGAAACAAAAACCTTGAAAAAATGATATATGATCCAGGCCAAATCACAGAGATGTCGATTCGCACGGGACTAATATTATCACAGGAACCTCAATATTCAGGCGAAATATAGTAGGTAATTTGCAGGGAATTGTTACTTACAAATTACAGACATGGCCGATTCGCACAGGACTAAGATCAGTAGACAAACTCTGCAATTATTACAAATTACTACAGGTCACCAGATAATACTAATCCCGATACGAATAGGGCTTTACAGACATGCTTTGACTTTACAAAGTTCAGAAACTGGCACGTTACACAAACAGCCACATAAGTGTATTTAAACACCTGAATAATGTAATTATAAGCCACATAAATAATGTATTAACTCACATTTGACGAAGTGATCACTGCACACTGTTCAGTCCCCATTCAGGGAACTTCAGAGCTGCAGTGTAACCGCAATGGGAACGCCCTGCGTGAGTGCGTATGAAGCACGTATGAAATCAGACCAATGGCGAAACGGAACGTCATACGGCGAGTGACAGTATCAACCAGGAAACTATCAGAGCACCCAGAAGCACCGGCGCGACAGCAAGCGCTCTCTGTGTGCGAAAAAGTGAAAATCAGTCTGTGTCTTTGAGTTTTTGTCTGTACATAGTATTGCTAGGCAGGAGTTTTTCTCTTAAAAAAGAAAACTGTGTAGACACATGAGTACTGGGAGCATTGCGAGTGCTCTGCCCATGAAGACGCTCCGCTCCCGCCGTGCCCTCTTCGAGGAGAGTGGTTCGACTTCAGCGCTCCCGCGGTTCTGGTCCCGCTGCTGCCGAGGCACAGCGAAGGCTGAGATCGGTGGGGAATCGCAGAGTGGATGTGTCAGCGGGGATGGAGACGGGCTCTGCCTTTTCTCTGCCCTTACCTGACAGATCCAGCGCCTAGATCCGGGCTCGGGGGTCCGCGCTGCGTTTCTCCCGACCGGGCTGAGGCGCCCTCACTTCAACTATCCAGCTCTGAGGAGTTGGATGTTGTAAGTGTGTGATACAGTGGAGACTGAAGACTCGTCACTTCAGTCTCCGGCTAGTGAGGAGTTAATGGTTTTGACTCGGCGCTGTTGAAAAGCTGAGTATAAAATGGCCAGTCGGAGAAACAACAGACTAGAGTTAAAAGCAAACTCGATGAAAGATATCTGCCATCACATTCATTGCCTCCACGCCGGTGTTTTGCCTTTCTTCCCAGATGTACATGAGAAGTCGTAAGTCATGGAATAAACCGGTGTCTGGTAGAATCCTTACACAGCAGACATCGGTCTACTCTTAACATTTCGAGGCTGACGCGGCGCATGGTTCACGGGGGCAAGCCATCTTTCTCCTGAAACGGCATCGTCCTTTAAAACACCGGACGTTGCCCACCAAGCCACTTAGAACACCTCGGCTTTGGTGGGCAAAGCTTACTGACGCGGACAACAGCCGCTTGCTTGCACACTATGTCCGTCCTGCAAGCCTATCAGGTGGATTTATTAAAAGATATGTGTGAGGGGGGAAGTGAATTTGAACACGGTGAAGAGTTACGTGAGGCAGCCGATATCTCTCTCCGTGCCACTAAGGAGACGGCCAGATCTGTTGGCCGTTCTATGGCAGCCCTAGTGGCCATGGAGAGGCATTTATGGCTAAACCTCTCAAACATGAAGGAGAAAGAAAAATCCTTCCTTCTGGATGCGCCGCTGTCGACTGTGGGCCTCTTTTGTGACCCGGTTAATTCGGTCATCGAGAGGTTCCAGGAAGAGAAAACAGGCAGCGGCGCTCCAGAAGGTCCTCCCCTCTGTGTGCATGTCCCCGGGGCTGCTGGGCGGGAGCAGCCCGGCCGTCGAGTAGCTCCTCACACAGAGCGCGGCAGAAGAGGAGCGTCGCGTCTCGGGCCCCTGCCCAGCAAAACTGGGTCGAGACGGGCGTTCTCAGGCGAGGTCTTCCAGGGGCAAAACCGATCTGAGGACGGTTATTGTCGCCAGGAAGGCCTCGTCGAAGAAGTCCTGACGCCACTGGCGTCAGGCTTCTGAGAGCAGTCCTCGCCGAGACAGAAGGGTGTTCGCCGCTGTACCCGGCGCCCGTTCGGTCTTGGTGCTCTCAGGGGTCCCGTTCTGCTAACCCCGCCTGCGGGGGGGGTGGGGGGGTGGGGCAGACGGTTCTCGCGAGCGGTGTCCCGAGGACGCTCGATTGCCCAGAGGAGCGATATAGGATAAACACCAAACCGACCATTCCTTTGCCAGTGCGCCGTCACAGGGCACTGTGCTTGTTGCTCACGCAATCCCAGAGGCCAGTCTCGAGAGACTGGTACCCTTAGTAAAATTTTTAACGGAGTGGAAAAGTCTTCGAACGTTTCTCGTTGGGTCCTGCAGACTGTCGGAGCGCGGGTGTGCGATCCAGTTCAGGTCACGCCCGCCTCGTTTTCGGGGGGTTGTACCCACTGTGGTGGGTCCCGAACAGGCTCTGGTAATGGAACAGGAAGTGAAGTCCCTGTTACTGAAGGGGCGATGAGCGAGTTCTTCCTCCCGACAAAGAACAGGGTTATTACAGTCGCTACTTCATTGTTCCGGAAAAGGATGGGGGTTGCGCCCATTTTAGATCTGCGCCAGGCTCAATCACGCAGTGGGAAGATTCAAGTTCAAAATGCTCACCCTCAAGCAGATTCGTGCTACAAATCAGGTCCGAGGACTGGTTTGTAGCGATAGATCTTGAGAGATGCTTACTTCCACATTTCCATCCTTCCACAACATTGGAAGTTCCTGAGGTTCGCTTTCGGGGCGAATGAGTATCAGGTTCTTCCATTCGGTCTGGCTCTGTCTCCTTGAACCTTTCCGAAATGCATGACGCAGCTTCTTTGCTACCGGCTGCGACTCCAAGGCATTCGCATCCTAAACTATACTGCGATTGGCTAATTCTGGCTCAGTCGAGAGCAGCAGGCGGCTCGACACTCGAGTATTAAAAACTGTCCTCGCTCATATGGAAAGGTTGGGGTTGAGACTCAACGCCAAGAAGAGTGTGCTTTCTCCGGTACAGAGAACCACTTTTCTGGGCGTCGTTTTGGGATTCGACGACGATGCAGGCACGTCTGTCGCCTGCTCGTATAGCTTCGATTCTCTCGGCCGTCAGACAAGCGAAGCCAGGCCAGTCACTCACAGTGAAAGAGTTCCAGAGAATTCTAGGTTTGATGGCGGCAGCGTCCAACATCATACCTTATGGTCTGTTGTACATGAGACCTTTGCAGTGGTGGCTCAGGGCCAAGGGGTTCTCCCCGAGGGGAAATCCGTTCCGCAGAATCAAGGTCACGCGACGGGGTCTCCGTGCCTTGGCTATGTGGAAAGAACCTTGGTTCCTGTCCCTGGGACCGGTACTGGGAGCTCCGTGTCGTCGGCTGACGTTGACAACGGACGCCTCTCTTACGGGCTGGGGAGCGATCATGAGTGGTCGCTTCGACTGAGGGTCTGTGGCAGGACCATCATCTTCACTTGCACATAAATTGTTTGGAGATGATGGCGGTGTTTCGGGCCCTGAAACATTTTCTCCCAGACCTGAGAGGTCACCATGTTCTTGTCCGGTCAGACAACACATCGGTGGTCTCTTACATAAATCATCAGGAGGGTCTGCGCTCACGCCCATTATACAAGCTAGCTCATCAGATCCTTCTGTGGTCCCAGGGGAAACTTCTATCACTAAGAGCAATGTGATATCCCAGGATATCTGAATCAGGGAGCAGACATCCTGTCGAGGCAGGGGCCGAGGCCCGGGGAATGGAGACTCCACCCCGAGGCGGTGGAGCTCCTGTGGGGAGCACTTTGGTCGCGCCGACGTAGATCTATTTGCATCCAAGAGAACGTCCCACTGTCCTCTATGGTTTTCTCTATGTCCCCCAGCCCCGCTAGGGTTGGATGCGATGGTGCAGATGTGGCCGAGGTCACGTCTGTACGCTTTCCCCGATCACCCTGCTCCCAGGAGTTCTGAAAAGAGTGCGCCGGGGCGGGGGTCAGTCTACTGTTCAGTAGCCCCGTACTGGCCGGCCCAGAGTTTGGTTTGCGGACCTAATCTCTCTCCTTGACGGGTCTCCCCTGGAGATTCCGGTCAGGAGGGACCTTCTATCTCAAGCAGGCAGGTCGATACTTCACCCCTGCCCAGACCTCTGGAGGCTGTGGGCTTGGCCTCTGAGGGGGCCCAGCTCATAGAGTCAGGACTCTCGACCGAGGTCGTAGAGACCATCCTCCAATGCAGAGCTCCATCCACGAGGAAATCTATATGCCTTGAGGTGGAAAATGTTCACCTCATGGTGTGGAGAACACCACTTGGATCCAGTTAACTGCCCGGTGTCGGTGGTGCTGGAAGTTCCTTCAGGAGCGCTTCTCCACAGGGTTATCCCACTCCACACTGAAGGTGTGCGTGGCGGCCTTATGGGCTTACCACGTCCCTTTGAGTGGACTTTCTCTGGGAGACACCCGCAGCGTAACTCGTTTCTTTCGTGGTATCCTGAGGCTGAGGCCAGCAGTGCACACGAGGGTGCCAGACCTGGGACCTAGCGATTGTCCTAGAAGGGCTCTGTCGGAGCACCGTTTGAGCCCATTGAAGAGGTTCCGGAGAAGTTTGTCACCTTGAAAGCTATCTTCCTTTTGGCTATATCCTCCTTAAAGAGAATAGGAGATATTCAAGCTCTGTCAGTCTCGCCCTCGTGCCTGGAATTCGCTCCCGGTATGGTGAAGGCCTTTCTCTTCCCGAAGACCGGGTTACGTCCCTAAAGTTCCAACTAATGTTGTTAGACTTATTGTGCTGCAGGCCTTCTGTCCTCCTCCATTCCGGACTTCAGACCAGGAAAGGTTAAATCTGCTGTGCCCTGTAAGGGCCCTGGATGCATATGTCCACAGAGCTGCCCTGTGGAGAAAATCTGAGCAACTGTTCGTCTGTTTCGGACCTCCTAGAAGAGGTTGTCCGGCATCCAAGCAGAGGCTGAGTAAGTGGGTGGTTGAGGCCATCTCACTGGCATATGAGTCGACAGGTCGGCCTTCCCTTTGGCTGTCCGTGCTCATTCAACTAGGGGTATGGCTGCCTCTAAGGCATTTCTGTCGGGGTTCATATGGATGATATTTGTGACGCAGCAGGATGGTCGTCACCACACACGTTTGTGAAGTTCTATCACCTCGACTTCAGCTCCACTCCAGGGGCGCAGGTGCTTTCGCCCAAATGTACCTCCTGATTTTCTCATGACGGGCACCTGTTCGCATGGCGGCGTTGGTATTAGCGTTCCCATTGCGGTTACACGCAGCTCGAAGTTCCCTGAATGGGAACGTCTCTGGTTACGTATGTAACCTTAGTTCCCTGAAGGGAACGAGACGCTGCGTGTATATGCCATACTCTCAGCATGCCCGTGAGCGCTTGCTTCAGTCTTATCAGAAGCTGTCGCGCCGGTGCTTTTGGGGTGCTTTATAGTTTCCTGGTCGATACGTCACCCGCCGTATGACGTTCCGTTTTCGCCATTGGTCTGATTTCATACGTGCTTCATACGCACTCACGCAGGGCGTTCACATTTCGGTTACACGCAGCGCCTCGTTCCCTTCAGGGAACTAAGTTTACATACGTAACCAGAGACGTTTTGTCTAGACAGAATTAAAGTTAAAAAAGATATCTCAAACGTCATTATGACTAGAGCAAATTATTTTGAATGAGGTTGCTCTATTTTTAGATATCCATGAATGCGTAATTTCCCCTCCCTGCCATAATCAAAGAAGAAGTGGGTTAATTTCCTTATTTCTATGAATGTGTGGCAGGTCCAATGAAATTCGTCCCACCTACATGAGTCTGGCTAGCCTACTCGTTAAGTTGGTCTTATCAGTGAGCTGCAGTAGTGTATATAAATGGGCTTGTTTAGAGTGGGTTGTGTTGCGAGTTACCGTCTTTACTCCCGAGTGTTGATCGATCCCGTCGCCAGTCAGGTATGTTTGGTGAGGTTGGCTGGAGGTCACTGATATACTGTGGCTCATTATAGTCTATTTTTAGGGTGGTGTATGAGTTCCCGTGGCTGGCATTGATCGTGGTTGACCCTCTTCTGGTAGGTGAAAAGTGTTGATTGTTGATTGTGTGTTATTTAAGTAGTTACTCATATTGTAGTAGCAGTGTTGTTGTTTATGTACAAAGGTTGGGAGAAGCCGATTTGAGCATGGGTGTTTGTAGCCCATGTAGGAAGCGCTTGGTCACTATCGGCGCATGCGTTCCCCATGCTAAACTGGGCGAGCCCTCAGCTTTTATGTACACCTGGTTGCCTAACTAATTGGGTGTTCTGGCGTCGCACTTAAAAGGTATGTGTGTTTGTATTTTTAAGGGTGGCGAAATCTCCTGTTAAGAGAAACTGATTTGTATGAACAGCAGCAACTAGTTAAATTATAGAGATCTCGTTGTAATCGTTAATTATCATTTTACAGAGGTATTAGAAACAGAGTGGTTGCTTCCGTCATGGGCGATTAACTTCCGTGTTGTGGGACTGTCATTTGGAGGCGCTGTTGCTTTGCCGTTGCTTGCTGCTGATATTTGAATGGAAATTGTTGTTTGTGTTTGTTACTGAAGTGTGTGTGCTAGGGGTGTAACGATACACAGTGGTTTTGGTTTTCCCACAGTTTTGACGTCTCGGTTCGGTTCGATTCGGTTCGGTTTAGAAAGCTAAAATGGCTTCTTTTTTTAAACAGTGGTTTAATGAAAAAAAAGGTCTTTGTCTTTAAATTAATTCAGTTACAATTAAACATTTCACAAGGATTGAAAAAAATCTGCTAATGCTGTGAACTATATTGAAGGCTGCACATTACTATAACATTAAATGTTGTAGCCTAGACTTTTAACCTAAATTCAGATGCCATTTATTTTTTAGATATAATAATCAACACACAACACATTGTATGAAAACATGTAAACTGAACATAAGGCAGTTTTTACATTAACTTGTGTTTTTTCTCTAATAATTTCACAGTTGTCATTTTCATGAAAGATATTTTAAACATGAATTAAATAATCAAGATATCATTAACAGGTTAAGTAAAATATAATATACAGGCTAACATAGTGCATTTATTTAGTGCAAAGGTTCATTTATAGGAAGTTGTGGACACTGAATCACTTGCCTGCTGAGGTAAATATAATGCTAGTGACAAGCTAAAGCTTTGCTGTTTTATTGACGTCTTTCCGCTGCTTAAACACTGATTGAGCGATTTCACGAGTTATGATGCCTTTCAGTAAGTATACTGTATCTTTCAACATACCTTCAGGTGTCTTTTCTGTAACCGAGGAAGAGATGGTCGCGTTTACTCGCGCGCTGCGCTGCCGCTTGAAATGAGGAGCCTAGTAAGCGATCTGTCACGTCACATCAAAGAGCGCCAAAACGCCATTTATTGTTTGAATTTTGTGATCAAATAGACAGAATCTTAAAGATTACACCTTGCATATTATCGAAAGTAACAAAACACGGAGCTTGTTATTTGGTGTTAATGGTGGTTAGGCTACAAAACTGAATTCATTGTGTACTGTTTACATAAGACATGAGGTCCATTGAGCCGGGCTGGGCGGGCGGGTGTGTTCAGTACGCAATGACAGTATCGACGATTCAGAATCGTGAGTTCAGTATCGCGGTTTTTCGGTTCGGTTCGAAATCGTTACACCCCTAGTGTGTGCGTGTGTTTATTTTCTTTTGTAAGATTGTAATATTGTCAATGTATGTATTGGGGTGTGATTGGACTGATCAATTTAATGTGAATTTTGTTAAATGTGAAATTTTTACTTTCTTATTTTGGTGTGGCCAGAAGTGGTTCCACTCATTTCTTTTTTTTTTTTTTTTTTTTTTTGTATTGGATTTATTTTGGCAGTATAATTTTGTATGTGTAAGTAGAGAGGTGAAAACCTTGTTCTGTTGTTTTTAGTAAAGTGGCTGTTACTGTGAGAGCCTGAGTGGTGTATAACCTGAATCTGTTACAGGGGGTGGCTCGGAGAGCTGACTGTGGTCTGTCATCACGAGTGCTGTGCTCTGAGTGGTGTACGTGTGCAAGAGTGTTAAATCACAGGTGTATGGGAAGAGTGATTTGCCGTGGAGGTCATATTGTATTTTACTGTCAAACTTCAGCTCCCCTGTTCCAGATTCGGCTTTGACTGATTACTCGGTCGGTTCGTGTGTTTGCAGAATGGTGTAATTGTTGGTCTATAACAACTGTTGCTGAATGTCTGTTCTGTGCTTATAAACCTCAAATTTTAACTGTAATAAAATGTGTACTTTTGCATTCACGTCTCCCGTCTTCACTATGAGCGAACCTGTGTTGCTTTAAATTAGAAATATTCTTGTATTGTCCCTGGCAAGATTCCAGGGTGGCGATAGTCGTAAATTGATCACCATTTGCCCTCTGGGAAACGCTACAAATGGAAGAGGAAAGAAGCAGTCATGGCATTGGCTGTAATCGAAAAACACCAGACAATGTTTCCAGCATGAAACAAATTGTGTTCATTAGCATTGGTCTGCGGGTTCTCGAAAATATTGGTAACATGCACTGTTTGCCATGCATTTCTATGTTTATGATCATGCTTAAAATTACCATAAGTTATTGTTGATGTAGGATTTACACATGAGCGAGATTCACACTAATTCACTTTAATAAAGATGGTTACATGCATGCTATTCTTGGCATGGCAGTGCAATAACATTAACTTCCTTAGATGAGGAAAAAAAATTCTTAGTTCACATTTGTTCTTGTTTTTTTATTTTATTTTTTAACAGTTAAAACCCATGATAGCCTGTAGGTATTGATTTCAGGTTAAAACTGTAGCTAATATAATTAAAAACATGCTCTGCTCCCGCCTAAAGTGGGATGCTGGCCTAATTTGCACTTAATCTTGGGGCCAGTGATGGGAATAACAGCGTTACAAATAAACGGCGTTACTAACGGCATTATTTTTTTTCAGTAACAAGTAATCAAACGAATTACTGTTTCCTCCGTTACAACACCATTGTTGTTACTGACAATAAAATATGATGTTACTATAATTGAGCTCATTGAAGTGGTTTTCATTCAAGCTCTCTCTTCTCCGCCATAGGACCTGCAAAGGTGTGTGTGTAGGACACTGGTCTATATAGAATGACTGGATAGCTCATGACGTACATAAACAGTGAAGCCACCACGCCGCCATATTGTGATTCCCTAGTGAGCTCATGCGTTCTATTGAATCAATATAGGAAATTGTATGATTGGACTGAGAAAACATTGCATAACGGGACACCGTTTTAAAATCTAAAGTCTCCCTGAACAGTCTTACAACGCAAACATCCTAAACATTTAAATGGGTATTTGTTTAAAGGGGTGATGAACTGAGAAATCAAATTTTCCTTGAGCTTTGACATCTAAGAGGTCATCATATTATAAGAATATCCTGTAAGTTTGCAGACCGATTAAGAGAAAAGAACTGTGATGTGCCGTCTATATTGGATCTGACAGGAATTGTGCAACACACGGACTCTAGGGTCGAACATCTATGGACAAATGCGGTTGCCATTTGACAACATTGGACGTTTTCCCCACGTGCACCGACGGGTGAGTTAAATTCATTATAATTTAAGAGGAGAAATGAAGACGACACAGATATGCATTTTTGTGTATGACCTAGAAGTATTCATTCAGCGATCTATGAGTTAAAGTTAATCTGTACGGAACATTGTTGTTGTACGGAACATGATTAGTCTACGTTACCTTCTATATTGGATCCAACAGGAGTGGTGCAACACACTTATGTGAGTAATATTTTTATTTTAGAAATAATCTACTCGGCTCAGCATTGCATTGTTACAGATCGTTTGAGATCTAATCATTATGTGTATGTGTCTACAAGTATCCGTTGTATTCGAGGTGCTGTTGGTTCATTGTCCTGCGATTCGAGATCGGACTCTGGGTCAAACATGTACGGGCGAATCATTCCGGTTGCCATTTTACAACAGTGGTTTTCAAAACCAATTCCCACAGTGCACCTACCGAAACCAACGGACAGAGTTGAAGCTCATTATAATATGCAAAACTGTTATCCACTCACAGCAGTGGGCGTTTACTCCTCAGTCTTCAATGCGATACGCCCATAAAATCCGAAGCATTTTTCAAGTAGGCTGAAAACTAGGGAAGAAAATAGCCCATAACTTATTCATTTTAATGTTTTTGAATGTAAAAAACAAGCGAACGTCATAAGTTGACCTCAGACAACAAAACAAAAACATTTAAAAAGCCAGTTCATGACCCCTTTAAAGTTGAAAATTATTCCTGCTTATTAAAAATTAAGTATATGTGTATTGTGAACTTAAAATATAGCTCTTTCAGATTGTGTTTTACATATAGATCTGTTCAAGTATTTGATTAGTTAGCAAAAACATGTTCAGAAAATGAATACACAAATTGAATTGGTTAATTTACACCTGTTTCACCTCTTATTTACCCATACACTGCACATGTCTGCGGCGCGTTCGGCTGTGACCCGGCTACCGGAGACTGATGGAGCTGATTGGCGCCCACTCTAGTCAATGCATGTGAGTGAACCAGCCGTGACGCGGCGCGTTGCTAAAGATAGGTGCCGAGTCTTTTTCGACGGACATCGCGTCCAAGTCGCACCAGTCAAAACACTGTCAATTTCAAAATAAACATCCTGTGCAGACTCAGTTGTATTGCACACCAATATGCCATCCTTGGTGGAAACCATTGTTTAAGGTAGAAACCCAAAAATCAAGTAAAAAAAAAACACGTACAAATGTCATTCCCGGACCCAGTCTATTTCTGCTGTGCTGCAGGCGCTGAAATAAGTGACAACGCATGGTTCATGGTCAAACTGAACACAGTTTTTATAAAATGTATAAAAACTGAACAGTTTATTTATAAAATATAGTTAATAAATAGATTTAATTAAAATAATAATAAGTAATGCATAATACATTTGTTGGGTTTAAACTTGAATACTTTTTTAAACAGACACGGAAATAGTGACAGTTGTGCATACAAATTACTATATATTGCCTTAAATTACAACCTGTGGGCAGTTTTTTGTAGACCCTTTTGTGGACTTCGCTTAACACTTGTTTACGCACAGTGGGTCCTCTTAAAAGTGCTGTCGGAGCTACTATCTCTATATAACGGCCATTGGAGCCCTCTGCTGGTCAGGAATCGTAAGATGGCCGCTTGAACACTTCCGCTGGCTTCACTGCCTAGTGGCAGTTTAGAACATCATGAGCTATCCAGTCATTATATGGATCAGGTGGTGTAGGACCTCTGGTGTGTGTGTGTGTGTGTGTGTGTTTATGAGGCACCGGATTGGACAAAAGCGGAGATCGAATGCGCATGACAGTGCGCGAGAGACCGAGTGTGTCCGAGCATAATTGTTTATAAATGAGAGTACACATTTCAAGCACTACAATAATCTCTGTAGCATTTTGGTGTGATCTGCAACGTCTTAATTGGTTTGCATGTTTGTTGTGAACACCTTGCGGCAAACACGACTAGAATTTGGCTTAAATACCCTCTGATGATGACGTTCTCTGTAGGTTATAAAATTAAAACCCTAAAATATATTTTATTATTATTATTTATGTTGCTACATTGTTCAGTAAGCCTATTATATTGAGAGCAATTTTTGTTAAACTGTTTCAGTTTTATGAGCAAGACAATACTTCAGCTAGGCTATACAGTATGTCAACCAGTTGTAAACGTGAGTTTTATATTTCATTTTTAATTTAATTTGCACTACAAAGAGTTTGTGTATGCATATTTTTTATTACTATATATATATATATATACATTTCTTAAGAAGCATATTTTTTAGACTTATTTGTTGAAAAGTTGTGTGCAATAAATAAAAAAGTTCTAAACCATCTATTGTGTTTGTTGTTACCATTATGATTTACATTACATGAGAGTAGATGTTAAAACTTCATGCTGATTTGTACTCCGCTTTCGCCAAGGTAAGCAAAACGTCCTCGGGTTCCGACTGTAACCCTTGTTCCCTGAGAAGGGAACGAGAACTGCGTCAAAGTGACACTTTGGGGAACGCCCCTCAGCGTCAGCGTCTCTGAAGCATGAATGAAACTAAGCCAATCTCCGATTGGATCAGACGTGATGACGTGATGTGTGACGACACATAGGCGGAAGCATATATAAGGAACCGGCATACACAACATGTCAGCTTCTGTGATGAAGCAAGCGCTCCCAGGCAGGGGAAGGCGTGGCCACGAGACGCAGTTCTCGTTCCCTTCTCAGGGAACAAGGGTTACAGTCGTAGACCCGAGGACGTTCCCTGATCGAGGGAACTCAAACTGCGTCAAAGTGACACTTTGGGGGAACGGTACCCACTACGCCACAACGAGCCCTGCCTGTCCTGGTGTGAAGCTGCTCACAGGCACACTCAGGACGCGAGCACAAGAGAGCCGGGTGTCGACGGAATGTCTAAGCTGTAAAACCTAATAATAATAATAATAATAATTCGTTACATTTATATAGCGCTTTCTGAGACCTCAAAGCGCTTCACATAGAGGGGAATCTCCTCAACCACCACCAATGTGCAGCATCCACCTGGATGATGCGACGGCAGCCATATTGCGCCAGAACGCTCACCACACACCAGCTTACTGGTGGAGAGGAGACAGTGATGAAGCCAATCAGCAAGTGGGGATGATTCAGGAGGCCATGATGGACAGAGGCCACTGGGCAAATTTGGCCAGGATGCCGGGGTTACACCCCTACTCTTTCGAAAGACATCCTGGGATTTTTAATGACCACAGAGAGTCAGGACCTCGGTTTAACGTCTCATCCGAAGGACGGTGCTCTTTTGACAGTATAGTGTCCCCGTCACTTTACTGAGGCGTAGGACCAACACAGACCAAAGGGTGAGCACCCCCTGCTGGCCTCACTAACACCTCTTCCAGCAGCAACCTGGTTTTCTCAGAAGGTCTCCCATCCAGGTACTAACCAGGCTCAGCCCTGCTTAGCTTCAGTGAGCAACCAGTCTTGGGCTACAGGGTGATATGGCTGCTGATAATAAAGGTATGTGGGGTAGCCCATTCCAGCTGCATCACAGACTTCCTGGATGGGAGCCCCTGCGAGAAGGGCCCTAGAGGACGCTATGCCTCTAGTGGAATGAGCCCTCACAGCCAAAGGTGAAGGCATACCGCGCACCTGATAAGCTGTGGAAATCGCATTGACAATCCAGTTGCTGATGGTTTGTTTTGAAGCCGGAAGCCCCTTTTTGGGCGACCCGAAACACACCAGCAACTGGTCCGCCTTCCGCCATGAAGAGGACCTCTGAATATATATTCTTAGTGCTCTGACAGGGCAGAGCCTATGAAGTCTCTCCTCATCTGTCGTCAGGTGAGGTGGAGGATGAAATGCCTGCAGAACCGTAGGCCGTGCCACATTAGATGGCACCTTAGGCAGGTAGCCTGGCCTAGGGTGAAGGAAGGCCTTAATGTTGCCTGGAGCAAACTCCAGGCACTCGTTTGATATGAGAGAGCGCCTGAAGATCTCCCACCCTCCTCAGAGAAGTGATGGCCAACAGAAAAGCGACCTTCAGCGTTAGGTTCTTGGCCTCAGCCGACTCCAGTGGCTCGAAGGGGGCCTCAGCCAACCCTTCGAGAACTACTGCCAGGTCCCAAGAGGGAACCCTGGTCCAAGCCGCAGGTCTCATCCTCCAAGCCCCACGGAGGAAACGTCCGATCAATTGGTGTCTCCCCAGAGGCCCATTACTCAATGGAGCGTGGAAAGCCGCAATGGCAGCCACGTACACCTTGAGCGTGGACGGGGTAAGACCAGAGGAGAAGCGATCTTGGAGGAACTCCAGCACTGAAGCCACTGGGCAGTTAACTGGGTCAACCTCCCGCCTCCTACACCAATTAATAAAGACATTCCACTTTAAACCATACAGTTTCCTCGTGGAGGGAGCTCTAGAGCTGAGTATGGTCTCCACTACTCCAGCTGACAGGCCGGCCTCTAGGTACTGTGCCCCCTCAGGGGCCAGACCCACAGTTTCCATAGTTCTGGCCGAGGGTGAAATATTGAGCCCTCCGCCTGTGTCAGCAGGTCCCTCCTGAGGGGAATCTCCCATGGAGGGCCGTCTCAGGAGCAATATTATGTCTGAGAACCATACTCGGACCAGCCACAACGGGGCTACCAACAGTAGACTGATCCCGTCGCGACGGACCCTCTCTAGAACTCCCGGGAGCAGAGCGATCGAGGGAAGCGCATACAGACGCAGCCTCCGCCATGTCTGTACCATCAGCATCCAGCCCGCATCGTGACCGAATCCATACCACTCCCAGGAACGTAGTCCTTTGGGCTGGTATTAACACGCTCTTCTTCGTGTTTCAGTCTCAACCCCAGCTTCTGGATGTGGGCAAGAACAACATCTTGATGCTGAACCACCTGCTCTTGAGACTGGGCCAGAATTAGCCAGTCGTCTATATAGTTGAGCACCCTGATGCCCTGGAGCCTCAGAGGTGCTAGAGCTACATCCATACATTTGGTGAATGTGCGGGGGAGAGGAGCTAGGCCGAACGGAAGAACCCGATATTGGTACGCTTCGCCCCCGAAAGCGAACCTCAGGAACTTCCTGTGGGATGGAAGGATGGATATATGAAAGTATGCGTCCTTTAGATCTCTCGATGACGAACCAATCCTCGGATTAAATCTGACTCACGATCATGGGAATAGTGAGCATCTTGAACCTGAATCTCCTCAGAGAGCGGTTCAGATATCTGAGATCTATGATCGGACGCAACCCCCCATCTCTTTTGGGAACTATAAAGTCAGCGTCTGTAAAACCCGGACTCCCTGTCCAGTGGAGGAATACGTTCTATAGCCCCCTTTGCCAGCAGGGAGTTTACTTCCTGTTCCAATGCCCGACCCTGCGCCGGGGTCGACTACAGTCCAGACCACCCCGTTGAACCTGGGTGGGTGGAACCCGAACTGCAGCCTGTACCCGTATTGTCTCGTGCGCAGCGCCCACGGGGAAATATTCGCTAGATTTTTCCATGCATCGAAATATTTTACCAAGGGAACCAGGCTCTCGAGCCTGGTTTCGGGTATTAATCGGGATTCGTTCTCGACCGCCTGAAACGGATCTCCGGCAGGACTGGACCGAAAACGATTCTCGATGGGCGAACGCAAGTCGCTGCCCGTCCGCAGGCTCGTGGGGCGGACAAAGCAGCTGGCGATCGCTGGAAACCGATGTGTCCCGAAACGTACTTGACGGCGGGAGAACAACATCGTTTTCCTGCGGGCTCCGCGAGGGAGACGACCTCGGTCGCTCCATCACGGGTGGGGCTGCCCGCAGAGATCCTAGCATGGCTAGGACCTCTTAGAGGTTTTCTTAGCCTGCAGGACGGCCCTCAGGTCGCCCTGCTTGGCTTGCGGTTTGAGATTGAGAGCGCCGTCTATGCCCCCAAGCTCCTTGAGGGGGGGCTCTAGACGCGACGCTCTCTTTCTGAACCTGCCTGTAGGTGGAGGAGCTGGTACCTGGCTGAGGCTGCGGCTGCCCACTGGGGGCAGACTTCTTAGAGACTGAGCGGCGAGGGAGAAATTGTTTGAAGGCCGCTGATTGTTTTTCGCCTCCTGAAACCTGTCGACAACGGTATTAACGGCGTCGCCGAACAGGCCAGAAGGCGAAATCGGGGGCATCAAGGAGAAAAGCCCTGTCTTTCTCCCTGATGCCCGTCAGATTTAACCATAAATGTCTCTCCGAGACCACCATTGCCGCCATGGAGCGACCGACAGCGCGGGCCGTCTCCTTGGTGACTCGGAGAGACAAATCAGCGACCTTCCTCAACTCCGCCACATCCTCCGGAGTTGGTCCCTCGCCCTCATCAATATCTCTAAGAAGGTCGGCCTGGTGCGCTTGGAGAAGCGCCATGGTGTGAAGACTCGCACCAGCCCGACCCGCAGCCATATATGCCCTGCCCACCAGCGAAGATGTTTCTCTGCACGGCTTGGTGGGCAGCACCGGGGCTTTAAAGGATGATGCCGACTCAGGTGATAAATAATTAGCTAAAGGCTGTTCAACCTGTGGCATCATCCCATAACCATTCTCTCGTGCCCCCATGATGTTACTATATTTTAACACAGTGGGATTGGAGACACGAGAAGAATGAGGTTTTTTCCATGATTTACACACCTCAGTATGCAAATCAGGAAAAAACGGTAAGCCCCGATGATGAGGTTGTTCCCTGTGCTGCAGGAAGCGCTCATCTAGTTTGCTTTTAACCTGCACTTCCTGCTTTTCTTGAGGCCAATCGATATTTAAATGAGCCACTGCACGGGAAACAACCTCTACCAGCTCCTCATATGCGGGGACACGGGGTGGCGAGTCGTCCCCGAAATCCCCGCCCCCCTCGATGCTGAGCACGTCCACCTCCTCGGAGGCAGACAGCTCAAGCATCGGATCCTCGAACTCGCGCAGAAGAAGCCGCTGGGCGGGCTTCTGCGCGAGGCTCGAAGTACATCGGAACTGCCCGATGAATCCCGAGAAGGTGCCTCAGCAGCCTCGGGATCCCCAGACAGATCCATTTGCGAGCCCCATGAAGAGCGTCGCCGCGCCGCCTCAGCGGACGCGGGTCCGCGGTAAAGCCTCACAATGCTCGCAAGCAGCTCCCTCGAGAGCTGCCTGCGCGTGCTGCATTCCCAAACAATGTGTACACAGTTGGTGTGTGTCCCTGCCCGTGATGTAACGAGGGCAAGGATGCACACACCGCCTGAAATTCACACTCGCTATGGTTTTAGGGAGATTCACTTGCTTAGACAGACAAACAATAAATAAGACTGACAGTCACAGAGAGCGCTTAGCTGAAGAACAGAAAGCTGACATGTTGTGTATGCCGGTTCCTTATATATGCTTCCGCCTATGTGTCGTCACACATCACGTCATCACGTTGATCCAATTGGAGATTGGCTTAGTTTCATTCATGCTTCAGAGACGCTACGCTGAGGGGCGTTCCCCAAAGTGTCACTTTGACGCAGTTTGAGTTCCCTCGATAGGGAACTAAGACGTAGCTTTTCAGTAAACTATGCTTCTCCATCCATTTACGCTTCTTCCATATGGTGGTGTGACTCCCCTTCTGTCCGGCATTAACGACTGCAACTCTTGGCCACTGAATCTGACGTCTCTGAGGAACCGGGTTGTACTAGAGTGTGCCCTTGACAGACCCACTTCCACTGGATAAACCTGGACTCTCCATCCTCACTGTTCTGTTTCAGTGGCCAGATGAGCATACCGCAATTTCTTCCTTTCATATGCCTCATCTACCAGCATCCTCCCATGGCACTGTTAGCTCTGTCAGTTGAACAATGCGTGCCACAAACCAATATCTGGTCGTAGGTTAGTGGTGGCAATCTCAGTGTAGAGATTCTGACCGGATAATCATTAACTAAGTTTCATGTGATCAGCAAATGGTCACAAAGGGACTTTTCCACACATTCCTATCACACATGTGCCTAAATTCAATCGGACTTTTACGACCTCAGAGCTCCAGCATGTCTGGCCGCTAAGTGACTTTTATGTTGATGTATGATAAAAGATAACAGACCTCACGAAGCCTCGCCAAACCTCCTTAATGAGATTAACTCATTGCAAACAAAAGCTAGCCCTCTTCACCCAGAACCCCTGACACCCAAGAGGGGGGGGAGGCTGGAGACAAACCAGACCGCTTTGTTAGGAATACCCGTGACCTGACTCTAATACGTGCGACACGCGCACATACCGACACACACCCCTCCACAACCATGTGCAATACAGACGCACACACACAAACACAGATATCTATGAAAAAGCTTGTAAAAGCTTTAGAGATGTATGGTGTTTGAAATACATATAAAAGAACTGTAATTCAATAACTTAGTCAGGGAAAAGCTACTACGAGTGCCAAAGAGTTTAAATACCTGTACTCGCTGACACAGTTTAAAACTCAACTGAAAACGCATCTCTTCAGTCAAGCATTCACATAACGCTTACCTTTTAGTCCTCTGTTATGCCATACAGAACCGTTTGCCGCTGAAACTGCTTAACGCACCAGCGGGGCTCGACAGCCTTTTAGACAAACGGTTCGAACACGTTCGGCGCGTATGGTTGGGTTGCGAAGAGTTTGTGAGATAGTGATTTTCTAACACTGACTCCTGTATAATGGAAATCATTCTGAACATCAGCTATGCTAATTATCTCCCATCTGCCTTTCTGCTGTTATCTCGGGACGGTTGTCCCGAGAAAATGGCGTTTGTCAGGTCCAGTTTGTATCCAGCCTCTCACGGGATCTCAGATGCCCCAGCGCCTGTGAAGAGACGGACTCAGACGCTGGCGATATGTTATGGCTCCATATTATATATGAACAATATTTATATTTAATATTTATATATAAACAATATGAATGTAAGCCAGAGGAGAACTGGCCCCGACTGAGCCTGGGTTCTCCCAAGGTTTTTTCTCCATCCAATCTGATGGAGTTTTGGTTCCTTGCCACTGTCGCCTTGCTTTGCCTTGCTTTTGGCTTGCTTACATCGGATTTTGCCATTTAACAATATTACTTATCTGTGTTGTACTTCTGTCATGTTATCACTGTGAAGCTGCTTTGATACAATCTGTATTGTGAAAAGCGCTATATAAATAAATGTGACTTGACTTGACTTGACCTGTAATACAATGCATTAAGATGTAACTCCACAATGCTGTCAAAGTAGTTTAATGTGTTTGATGTTTCTGTAATCCTCATAGTGTGACCTGTCTTTTAAACTGTATATCGATATTGCAAAATGTATATCATCATGTATAAGTTTGTTTTCAAAGTTAGCATAATCTTTCCTTTGTCTTAAGACGCAAATGAATAACGTGATGTGTGATCTGATGGGCGGGTGTGCTCCCTGAGTTGGACGATGGTCATTGGCCGCCCAGGTTTTATGATGGGTCCGAAAGACTCTAGAAAAAGCCCGTGCCTGGATCGCTCATCGCTTGCTTTTTGTCTCCTATTCTCTTGTCTCCTACTCTTCTTACGCTTCTACATCCTTCCACACGCTTGCCGGCGTGTGCTCCTGAACTTCGGACGCCTCGGACCCTCTCCGCGTCCTCCTTCGCCTACTGAAACTTCAAAGTTATCAGTCCTGCGTTACTTTTACTTCACGTTTACTTTTGCGAATAGCCAGTTCAAGTTAGTACGTGCGTCTCCTCCGACCAGAAGGCAACATCCAGCACCGAACTCTCTAAGACGCTTTGAACTCCCGCGAAACAGACCCACGTGGTAGACACAGAGATCCGTCTCCAGGGCAACCGCACGCTCTCAGCATCACACAGGTTCGAATGCAAAATTTGTTCCATCAAATTCTAGACAAAAGTGATTTCCTGAGGTTGTCTCCAAAGGTTAAAGCTGTGCAAGTAACTGTAATTTCTCTTGTATTCTCACTTTCCATTGCTTCCTTTCTTAAGTTTTATTTTCATTTTGTTTTACCTGTATATGCATGTATATCACGTGTGATTTGTAGTATAACTTAGTCGTGTGCTTTTATTAAACTCCATTTATACATTATTTGCCATTGTGTGTATTAATCACATAACAAAGCCTCTTTAATATTTAGATCCTAACGCTACAATCTGATTCTGTTTGAGTGCACTAAACATTATCAGTAAGATTTAAGCTAAGACAAACAGAGTGATTCAAGGTTTTATAGATCGGCACGCAGGCCGTGCTGACTGAGAAAACAACGCAATCTCTTGTTGACTGCAAAGGTCAAACAGCCCTCTGTCTGTAAAGGATGTATGTTCCAAATTGATCATAATTCGTTGTGTTTAATTTCGTCATATATACTTGAAGCAGACGGGTGTGATGTAAAACCCCTTGTTGGGTGAAAAATATATGTAAGACCCTCGGTTTAAGGAATATTTCATAAATTGTTGATCCAGATCATTAATTGTGAATATTCTTCCCCAAAATTCAAATTGAGCTATAAGCCTTGAGCCGAGATTCCCTACATCAAGTAGAAAAAGAAGCCGTTGATCAAGATCAGCCAGCATCTTCCAGTCCCTAGCAGCTTCCAGTTGTCCTCGGCGAAAATTGGTGTTAACACCTTTTCTTGGTGGTTGCATGTTTTTTTTCATACATGTGCAATTTCACTTCACTGTAAGTCATATTCCTTCAACCACCTACTACTCTTCCTAAGATTACATGTCACTGGTGGTTGCAAACTCATTCTGAGTGGTAACAGGACCTGTAAAGTGAGTTAATTTATAAACATTCCATTTCTTTTTGTCACTCAACACAAAGGTACTCTTTCCGATTTGCTGCTCAATCCTCAAGGGTGGTGAGAACTGAGAAACACCCTTTCTCACTTGCCCAGGCTGTTTCACTCTCACCTGGTCTCCTGGTTTGAAAGTGTGGTACTTAGCACCCCGTCTTTTGTCAGTGTACTTTTTACTCTTGAGCTGTTTGTTACTCAACTTTGTATGCATCTTGCGATGATGAAGAAGCTCAGACGGTGAAACGGCTCTAGTACTGTGTGGGGTAGCTCTGTAGCTTTGCAAGAACTCAGTCACTGCATGTTTCCATGGTTTCCCCATCTGTTCCGCAGAAAGGATGCATTATTTCAGGACTCTGTTCCACCTCTCCACAGCACTATCATTTTCTGTCTGTTGTGGCAGCCTGGACAGACAATCTGCAGCAAAATTAAAACGTCCAGGTTGGTAGATAACATATGTGAAGCAGAGCAAATGTGCCGACCACCGGGCGACCCACATACCGGCCCGGCCAATTCCTTTGGTTGCCAACAGTGTATTGAGTGCAGAATGATCAGTTCTGAGCGTAAAGTGTTGACCCCACAGATACGGCCCCCACTTTTCTATGGCCCAGACACAAGCCAACGCCTCCTCTCGACCGTAAAGTATTTTCTTTCGGCTGCAGTAAGGGGCCTGGAAGCAAACACTACAGTCCTTTTAACACAGTCTGGGTGTATTTGCGTCAAAACCTCACCCAGGCCATAGTCAGAAGCGTCTGTCGACACTATAGTGGTTAGGGACGGGTCAAACTATGCAAGCACTTGACTTCCAGAAAGCAGTTCTTTCAGCTCTTTGAACTTGCGTTCAGCAGACACAGTCCAGCCAAACTTAGTATCTGACGCATCTCTAAGTAGCGCATGCAACGGCTCAGCACCAGAAGCAAAGTTCGGCAAAAACTTGCTGTACCATGAAATCAGTCCCAGGAATGAGCGCAAGAAAGCAACATTGTGCGGCGCAGGAGCGTCAATGATCGCAGACGTGTGTTCCTCATCTGGAAAAATTCCATGTTTGGAAACAATGTGTCCAAGGAACTTTAGGGATGACTAGCTGAACGTACATTTGTCCCGGTTCAGTTGTAGTCCTGCGTCTGACAAGCGCTGCATGACTGAGCGCAGCGTCGTATCATTACTTTCCTGGGTGGCACCATACACTATGAAATCATCCAGGTAGTTCCTCACCCCAGGTATGCCTTTCAGAACAGTTTCGGCAGGAGGCAAGGCTGTACGGAACCCGGCAGGTACTCATCAGAAGACACCATCATGCGTAATAAAAGCTGTGATGTCCCGGCAGTCCTCGTGTAAGGTAAGCTGATGGTAAGCAGCCACTAAATCAATTGTAGTGAACACTGATGAGCCGCTTAGTTCACTCAAAAGTTCATCTATGTGTGGCAGAGGATGGCTGTCAACAATCAGGACCTTGTTTGGCTCGCATATTTTACCATCTACGGGAAGAATCAATTTTCTCAATTATGCCATTTTGCAATAACGAGTCCAGTTCTGCAGAAACGGCTTGTCGCACAGAGAATGGAAGTCGACGAAGCTTCTGTCGAACTGGAGTAGCGTCAGGTTTAACTGTAGGCTTATGAACAACCCTTTCACGCTCCCCACAGAAGTAACTGGAGCAGGAATAGTTTCACCAACAACTGCACGTAGTTCGTCAGGGGCAGTAACAGTGCCAAAATGAAAAGAACAGTTCAAATCTTGAATTAAGTCCATGCCCATCAAAGCAGAGCCACCTTTCACAACGTAAAAACAAGCAGTGGTTACCTTTTTATTCAGTGAGACGTCCGCATGTACAGTGGTTACTCAACCAGAATAATACTTTACCGCCGTCGCTCCGCGGCGGTGAAATTCGGATCTGTATTTGCTGCCTTTTACCGCTAAGCGGCGCTACAATCACAGACTTTGAAATGTGTCCGTTTATTCTCTCTATTGCGTAATCTAACGCCGCGCCGCGGCTCATTCAGAGCGATTGAAAGCTGGTAACAGATGAATTCAAGTGAAACATAAACAAATTCATAATCACAATACTGAAATTAAATTGAATAAATAGTAAAAACATTACAACATAAAACATTGCAACAGAATATATATATATATTAGGCTACCAATGGGGCTAAGGAAGAGCATAAGACGAGACCTAATAGTGTTCAGACGGTAGCTCAGTGGGTAACGCAACAACATAAATCTCACTGCGCTTCAAGCGATCCGGAGATCGAATCTCACTGTGGCCAATATACTGTTGGCCAACTTCATTTATGTTTTTATGTTTTATTATGTTTTATGTTTTACGTTCTTGATGCTTAAATATGTAACTGTTTATTAGCGAGTTCATTAACTGTTTATTTATTTAATGTCAAGCGTTTTGTTTAATTATCATCAATGCCACTTTAACGTAAATTTGCTAGATTCCATGTAGAGCCGCTGCACGACCAAACTGATGAGGGAAATGAAAATACTTTTTTTTTTAAAGCTGATCGCGTCAGAAAATGAAAATAATGATGCTCGTCTTTAATCTGCTAAATTATTGTTTTGTGAAGTTGACTGACAGTGATACCTGGCCATAGCAATGGGAGACTGATTTTGTTGACTTGACAGACTAACTAAGTAGTATTACTTTCAATATAAAAAACAAATGAAAATGTAAAAGAACACTAAAATTGATTAAGTTTGAATCCCGAACAAACATGGTCTACTTTTTTATTATTAATGCAGAGAGATTTGTCAATAGTTCTAAAACTTTTTTACCCCCTTTTTTGTCTAGCCTATATTTTATATTTATAAAATAAAATTACCATGCATTTCCATTTACATTAGGGACCTTTTTATCCAACAAAAATGACTGAATTAACATCTGCATAATAATAATAATAATAATAAAAACACTATTTTTTTCTTGTAAAAACACAATTTTTTTATTTCAATTCAAAAAAGAAGTTCTGATAAAGATATGTGGCACTTGCCGTTTTTATGGCTGTGAAATGTGGGCGGGGTTGCAAAGGTGTGAATCAAAAGTGAAAACCATTATGAAACGATCAGAGGCGCCTATTCGAAACCGAGGGGCACGTGCCCTTTCAGATTTTTGAGGCAAATTAAATTTAAATGTAGCCTACTTTAGCTTCCAAAAGACTTCCAAAAACATATAGTTTTATTTGAAATGATCACACCGGTAAGATTAGAATGGTCAGTGCCCCTGTCATCGGCTGATAAATTCGTTCTAAAAAAGAACAAATTTATGACCTAAAAAAGAAACACTGTCACATTAAACATTTATCTTATCATAAACATTGACTAGTTGTGTGTGTGCGTCACCATTAAATGTTTTAGATTTTTTTTTTTTTTCGATAATGTGTTGGATTTTACATTCTGTATTTTTCGGGGATTTTATTGTAGGCTACTAAATTATATTATCCATTAATTAACTTTTTAGCATAGACCTAAAAAAGAAACACTGTCACATTAAACTAGCTACATCTTGCAAGCTTTGGAAGTTAAAAGTTATATGCATTTTTTTTATTTTATTCTTATGAAAAATGCACAAAAATACAATTTTAGATTTTTATATGAATATATTTTCCAAACCATGTTTTTTAATCTAAAACTGTAAGAACATCATATAGGCTAGCTATAAATCTAAAAACATATATTATTTTTATTTATTATTATTTTAATCCATAAATCCATAAGTCTAAAAACCATAATCTATATTTATATACGGATGCTAAAATTATAACAACGTCAACACGAAGAAAAATTTATTACATTAGGAATATATTTTTCTAATAAATACATTCTCTGGGAATTTATATTTCAAGTTGTGACAGCAAAAAAAAATGGAATTCCCATTTTTTTAGGCACAAATGCTGGGTTACTATTTTTATTGAAGTAAAAATTGTCTTTCCACAAAAAATTGTCTTTCCACAAAAAGTTGTGTCAAGTCCGTCTAACGTTTTTCTTTAATGGTTGAGAGACATTTATCTTATAAACATTGACTAGTTGTGTGTTCGTGTCACGCGTTAAATGTTTTAGAATGTCAAACACCATTCAAATGCAAAATATGCGCCCTCCCCACTTTAAGCTAACTCAAGCAAGCTCCTGAGATGAGGCTGGCAATATGTTGTTTTTTCCCCGGCTCACAACTGAGCTCCCAAGCCTCAAGCATTAATGCGGAGGCACATGAATGAAGGATCTCCATATGATATGCTCATATTAATTTTAACGTACATATTTCCAAAGTCTTGTTTCCTAAAGTGTTACATTAAATGGCGAAATATGTGTGTTTGTTTTAACGTGTGTGTGTAGACTACAAAGGTAAAGATGCATGGGCGTCAGTTTGGTTTGAAATGTGCTGGGGACAGAGACGTACTCGGAAGGGCATTTTCAAAAGTGCTGGGTACAATGACGCATTCATTCTTTTTCTCTTTTGAGTAGGTCATGTTTTGAAAGACGATGCTCCTGTAGCTTCCTGATGTACATAAATAAAATTGAGCACAATGTCCGAGTACAGTGATTACGCCCTATTAAACCTGTACAGTGATGGTCCAGTGGTAGAATTTCTGCCTAGCGTGTCGGGACTCTGGAGATTCCAGGTTCTAATCCGCACTCGTATAGTTTTTTTTTTTTTTCTCATCAAAACCAATAATGTGTATCAGTGGTTGAATTGATATTATGTTTATCAGTGGTTGTATATGTTTTGATGAGGGGAAAAATATACGAGATATACATATAAAATATACAATTTTATTTTTATAAATATAAGCAAAAACTATATGCTGTAACACAGTTTTAGAACTAGACAAATCTCTCTTCATTAATAATAGGATTTAAAATGCATTAATAGGCTAATACAAAATTTACTAAAGTCCCAAGTTTGTTCGGGATTTGAACCCGTGTCATCTAAATGATCGAACAGTAAGTTCTAACACTCGGCCATAAATTTACTCTGTTTTATCGTTAGCATATTGTAGACCTTTTACAGTTTTAAAAGATGACATATTATCTGTATGACCAAAAATCATGGAGTGGGCTAGCCTTTTAAGTTCTCTAATTAATTTCCACTGACTGCAAGAGAGGCCTATTTTAACTTTTGATTCATAAAATGTTCTGCTCTAAAAGTTTGTTACAGTATATTCTGTTTAAATGTACTTTTACTTAATTAAGTTTTGCTTTCGTTAAATTTAACCGAATCTGTTGTAGGCTAAATAATTTTATTTTTATTATTTTTTGTTCTAAAAGTTTGTTCTATTCTGTTTCGTTTGTTTATTTTTTACATATTCAGTCAGTCTCATTCTTGTTTTTTTTACAAGACCTTGTGCTGTGTTTTTTAATAAACAGATACAAACAGAGATATATAGCCTAATAGTTCGTACAAATAAACGTCTATATGTCTTTAATTAATAATACAATTATTACTTTAACATGCAGTTTCAACTTCGCCAAATCTTTGTTTGTTTCATTATTGTAGCCTACAGAAAATGCAAATAGCTCTTGTTTTAATTTTTCATGTTTGTTGGTTATTTGGAAATTGCCATAGTTGTAGTATTTCATCCTTACTGTTAACTGACATAGCCCCGCTGCAATTGCGGCTGTTTTGCTAAATGCCCCTTTGCGCCACCTGGCGGTCATTTCGCGAACGACCTTGAAATGCGGCAAGTTTATTTTTACCGCGGCAGATTTGCCGTGGTACGACTCGCGGCGGCAATAGGCATTCTGGTTGGCTACCCACTGTAAGCATCCTAGCACAGGGATATCTTCTTTCAAGTACGTCACCAGTTTCACTTTCAGAGCGAGTGAGGAACAATCACGAAAAGTGTTGTTTGTACACGACCGCAGGCAGGATTGACACCGAATAGCCCGTGTCCATGACTAATTCAGTCTCAACGGAAGCACCATTTGGCATCGTGACATGAACATTGCATAAAAGTTTGTCTGTTGAAGTATTCACGGTTTCAGTCGAAAGAACGACCACTTCAGGGACCGCTTTTCGAACACCCTTAGAAGAACGGCAAACTTTAGAAAAATGTCCGGTTTTACCCACAAGTACGACATTTGGCTCGGAGCGGGTGGACAATCGGCAGCATTAGCCAGATTTGTAGCTCGACAACGGTAACACTCGAGGCTCCCCGCCGTGTAGTATCAGCGAACAGGTTTTGCTCTGTTAGAATGTTAGGCACGCTTCTTATAATGAAAGGGTTTAGAAGCCACAGCCTGAACTGAACTTTGTGCCATGAGCATGTCTGACTTTAGAGAGCGCTTGTTCCACCTGACACGCAATGACAATAGCTGTGTCCAATGTCAAATGTTGGTTACATCAGGAGTCTGTCTCGCACTGCTGGGGCATATGATCGTTTCGAACCAGCTGAGTCACGAACATTTCACTCTCTAGAACACCATAAGCACATGATGAAGATAATTCCCGCAAAGCAGACAGGAGCTGTGAAATGGTCTCGGTCAGCACGTTGAAGACGCTGGCGAAAGCGATGTAAAGCGACCACAACATTCACCTTTGGAACAAAAAGATCCTCCAATGCTTTCATTGCCTCTGCAAATGTAGTTTCAGTATTAGGCAACGTGTAAAACAGCCTCTGGCCTTCAGTACCCAAGCTGTGTAGTAGGATGGCACGTTTTTCTGGCATCAGGCCACGAGTCTCCGGTAGCATTAATAGCAAGCAAGTACTTTTCGAACATTTTCCGCCAGGTAACAAAAGGAATCGCAGGCTCTCCGCTGCATGGCAGAAAAGATGCAAGAAAGACCTCTTTCAGAATTGCCTCAAATGAAAAGGTACCTCGCCATTATTGCTCAAAAGGTAAGTTCCTCTGATTTTGCTTTTTAAAATTGTTTCTCTAGCAGAGCTGTAGAGACTTGTGATGTTGGGCTGATTGATAGTGTAATTATTTGATGTATTTGCACTTTAATTTATTGAAGAGAATAACTCTATATTTTTTATGAACAAGACTGGTGTCAGCGGATACACCCACCTCAGTGCCAGACACCATCACTCCACCCACTCGTTCCAGCTCCCCAGAATACTAATCATCACCATCACCTGTCACCGCCACCTGCACCCCATCACCAGCTCCCATAAAAGACTCTTTCACTCACCTCTGCACTGTCTGGTCTCGATCAATGCTCAGAGCTACAGACTCCCGCTACCTACCTGTCCGTGTCCGCCTCCGAGTGTGTCTCCGTTCCTGTGTCCGTCCTGCTCCGGCTCGATTGATCCTCTCGTCCACTCGCCTGCATCTGCAAACAGATAAGAGACTCTTTAATTCCACCACCCTGCCAGCACTCTGCTAACCAGACTGTCAACAACTCACCTGTTACTTCCGCCTTCTTCCTGTCAATAAATACCTTGTTTACTCACCTGTCTGTGTCCTTCTGGTTTTGTGACAGAAGACCAGACCAACATGCTGCAGCCCACCCTTACCACTGCGGCTGCAGCGACTTCATCCACCAGCACCGCTACAACCCGGACGATCTCCTGATCTCCTTGAACACCGGAGCCCAGAGGTAGAGCTACAGATCGGCTGTCTTCATCGTGAAACCATCTCCTTCTTGGTGCTGGAGGGCTCCACCGCGGAGATCATCCTGGGACGCCCCTGGCTGGAAGAGCACTCGCCCTACATCCAGTGGTCCACCGGAGAGATCCTGCAGTGGGGTGAGGAGTGCTTCTGCCGCTGCCTCTCCCCCGGTCCGGAAACCCTCCAAGCCAGCCTCCACCACGACACCCCAGGGTTCCCCTGGCCTCCACCACTGTTGAGAGTCCTCCGGTGGCGAATCTTCCGGCCATTCCTCCCCCTTACCGGGCGTTCCGGGATGTCTTCGACAACCAGCGGGCAACCACACTATCACCTCACCGGCCATGGGGACTGTGCGATCGACCTGCTGCCTGGGGCCCCTCTACCTCACGGAAGGATTTACCCCCTGTCCATCCCGGAGCAGAAGGCCATGGAGGAGCATGCGTTGCGGAGGCGCTCCAGCAAGGTTTCATTCGTCCATCGACCTCCCCTGCCGCTTCGAGTTTCTTCTTTGTTGGCAAGAAGGACGGAGGCTTGCGCCCCTGCATCGATTACCGGGTCCTCAATCAAGCCACAGTCAAGTTCTGGTATCCCCTTCCTCTGGTCCCCGCCGCGTTGGAACAGCTCCGAGGGGCTCACCTCTACACCAAGCTAGATCTTCGTACGTGCCTACAACCTCATCCGCATCCGAGGGCGACGAGTGGAAGACAGCCTTTATCACCCGGCTGAGCACTACGAATCTCTCGTGATGCCTTCGGGCTGTCCAACTCACCATCCATCTTTCAAGGGTTCATGAATGAAATATTCCGTGATTTCCTCAACCAGTTTATCATCATATACATCGACGATATCCTCATCTACTCCCACTCCCTGACTGAACACATCCACCATGTCCAACTTGTCCTCCACCGCCTCCGCCAGTACCAGCTCTACCTGAAGCTCGAAAAATGAGTCTTTCATCAACACACCATCCACTTCCTCGGTTATGTCATCACCCCCACGGAGTCACCATGGACCAGAGGAAGGTGGACGCCAGTCACCCAATGGCCCCGACCCACCTCAGTCAAAGAACTCCAACTTTTCCTAGGTTTCGCAAACTTCTACCGACGATTCATCCGGGGCTTCAGCCAAATCACCGCACCCATAACCTCCCTCCTGAAGTGTGGGGCCAAGTCTCTTCCTGGAACCCTCGAGCCAACAGAAGCCTTCGAGACCCTCAAAAGGACCTTCAGCACCGCCCCTACCCTCGTCCTGCCCGATCCAGACGGGCAGGTTGAAGCCGACGCCTCTACCACCGGGGTTGGAGCGGTGCTATCTCAGCAGCAGGGGAATCCCCACGACTCCATCCATGTGCCTTCTTCTCCAGGAAACTGTCCCCGGCGGAGCTGAATTACGACATCGGGAACCGGGAGCTACTTGCCATCAAGTTCGCCCTGGAAGAGTGGAGACACTGGCTGGAGGGAGCCAAACACCCATTCACCATCATCACTGACCACCGTAACCTAGCCTATCTCCGGGAAGCACGACGCCTCAACCCCCGCCAAGCCCGGTGGGCGCTTTCTTCACACGCTTCAATTTCTCCATCACCTACTGCCCTGGACCCAAGAACGTCAAAGCTGACGCCCTGTCCCATCAGTTTCAACCCTCCTTGGATATCCCCGAACCGGACACCATCCTCCCTCCAGCAATGGTAGTCAGCCCCATCCAGTGGACCCTTGATGACCACATCACCGAGGCCACCCAATCTGAACCAGCTCCGCCGGGAGGTCCTGAGGGATGGGTCTATGTCCCCACTCGCCTGCGCCCGTCCCTCATGGACTCAGTGCACACCTCTCTGGGCTCTGGACACCCAGGCAGCCACCAAACCCTCTCGCTCATCCAACAGCGCTACTGGTGGCCGGGTATGGCCCAGGATGTCTCCCGGTACGTAAGGCGTTGCTCAGTCTGCGCCATGGCCAAGGTGCCCTGTCGCCTCCCGGAGGGTAAGCTGGTCCCTTGCCCATTCCATCCCGTCCCTGGTCCCACCTGGGGGTGGACTGTGTCACTGACCTGCCACCTTCAGAGACTCACACCTGCATCCTGGTAGTGGTAGACCGGTTCTCCAAAGCTTGCAAGCTAATCCCCCGACATCCTCGACTCCCGACGATGGGGCGGCCATCTCGAGTACCTAGTCGACTGGGAAGGCTTTGGACCAGAAGAGAGGTGCTGGGTCCACAGAGAGGACACCCTGGACCCATCCCTCCTCCTGGACTTCCACACCACAGACCCCGACCGTCCGGCACCCAGAGGCCGTGGCCGCCCCGTCGTCGGCCTGCTCCGCCAGCTGGAGCTGGCCGTGGAGGGGCGGTACTGTCACGGATACACCCACCTCAGTGCCAGACACCATCACTCCACCCACTCGTTCCAGCTCCCCAGAATACTAATCATCACCATCACCTGTCACCGCCACCTGCACCCCATCACCAGCTCCCATAAAAGACTCTTTCAGTCACCTCTGCACTGTCTGGTCTCGTCAATGCTCAAGACTACAGACTCCCGCTACCTACCTGTCCGTGTCCGCCTCCGAGTGTGTCTCCGTTCCTGTGTCCGTCCTGCTCCGGCTCGATTGATCCTCTCGTCCACTCGCCTGCATCTGCAAACAGATAAGAGACTCTTTAATTCCACCACCCTGCCAGCACTCTGCTAACCAGACTGTCAACAACTCACCTGTTACTTCCGCCATCTTCCTGTCAATAAATACCTTGTTTACTCACCCGTCTGTGTCCTTCTGGTTTTGTGACAACTGGATCTAGATTTCTCCTCCTCTTTGGAGAAGTGCTACCGGTGAGTAACCCCCTTGCATTTTTATTCAGTTTACTTGTTACTCAAACAGAGCTATATGGATTTTTATGATGTTTGGCTGATTACTTTTGCATGTAATTGCTTTTATTTATTAACATGTTTAATGCTTTCTAAGTTTTTGGCTTGCTTGGATGAATAAAAATTGTTGTAGAGTTGTACTATGTTTCTTTTCTAAGACTCAAGAGAGCAGACCAAGCCCTTTAAAGACAGATAAGAGTCAATCATCCTTTCCTCCTGCCCCCCTTCGCTCCAATCCTGTCTTTTCTCCTTCCCTACTCTCCATCCAACCTCCTCCTTTCCCCCCACCCTGTCCTCCTCCTCTCCACCTTGTCCTCCTCCTCTCCTTTAATAACATTTAGAGCAATGATTAATTTGTTTCATACCTTTATCATTAATCTGCATTTATACATAAAAACATATAAACTATTGGGAAGCTAAGCAATCAGTATGAAACAATGCCAATAAATTAATATTGTGATGTGAAATTATTTTTCAGATTGAAGTTATAAAGGGCTCTGGGGTGTTTTGCCAGGCAGAAGTGTGGAAAGCAGTCCGCCTTGCCTCCTCTGCTACTGCCATGGTGTGGAATATGCTGCTGGGCACCTTTGATTTGGAGACTTTGCTGAAAAACAACCTAAATGGTACAAAATATACTCCTAATCTCTTCTGTCCTTAAAAAACAAGTCATATTCTGTGGAGTAAATTATGCTTGTATGCAGGCGTACCATCGCTTTTTTACTTGCCATTTTTGTTCCTTGCACCTCAAGAAAATGTGATGTGAATATAAAAAAACTCTTGCTTTCACATCCTTCATTTTAACCCCCTTTCATAATAATTTTGAAATATTACTTTAAGGTGGGAAGCCAACCAGAGGGCGCAATGCATAAATGCATAAAAGTTTTGTTTTCCCTTCTCAATGGGATCTTTATAAGTTCACCACTTTAACCATAGCCTACTTGTATCAATGTTTATTAGGCATCAATGGAGACTGTATAAGGTATTATTGTTACTATATCTGCTTGGAACCTATGATTCTAATTTATCACTTGCTCAGTTCTTGATCCTAACTTTCCTCTTCTTAAGCCACATTTCTGAATTTTCAGAATCAGAATCTTCCAATTGACATGTTTACATGACACATCTTTTCTTATGATCAGCCTTTTATCCAAAAATATGTGTCCGATTACAGCTGTACTGTAAGCACTTTGGGTTCCTGATGAAGCACTATATTATTATTATTATTCCGTCTTATTATATTTTTCTTCTCTAGGTGCTACATTAAAGAAGTGGCCGGCAGCCAGCTGAGGGGAGATAGGCACATCTATCAAGTTTTTTGTCTTATTTTTGTTCTTGTACTATTTGATTGTTCTAAAGTAAATAAATAATCTAAATGTATACATTTTGGACTACTATTTATGTTGCCTAGTAGCTATGGATTTTAATAATTATACTAATATAGGTAAAAATGTTGGTGCATACAGTATATAGGTGAACATATATGTTTATATATACGTGCATACATGTACTTATATAGGTACATGTATGCATGCATATATTCACCTACATGTGTACATATACAGCTATGGAAAAAATTAAGAGACCACTGCCAAATCAGCAGTTGCTCTGGATTTATTATTTATAATATAAATAATAAATCCAGAGCAACTGCTGATTTGGCAGTGGTCTCTTAATTTTTTCCATAGCTGTATGTGTGCATACATATAGGTACATGTATGCACGCATATATGAACCTATATGTGTACATATATGCATGCATACATGTACCTATATGTGTACAAATATGCGTGCATGCATTTACCTATATAGGTACATATATGCACCTATATAGGTACATATGTGCATGAATATATGCACCTATATGTGTACATATATGCATGCATACATGTACCTATATAGGTGCATATATGTGTCCATATATGCACGTATATATGTACATATATGTGCATATATGTACATATAATATAGGAAAACGGCCAATTTTATATACGTCACATATATTAAAAACCTATATCAAAACCTATATTAAAACATATATGTTTATATAGGTTCTTTCCATGTGGGAAAACTAACTGTAAAGACTTAAATGTAAACAAATACTTACTGCTGCTGTAAATCTGTTTTTATGAATGAAAAAATTAAATGGATCGAAAGTTGCCTGTCGAATATTATAGGTTGTATTTTTAAACACATTGAATATTTTGAAAGTGAAATCTGAAAGGTGGATTATGAATTATCAAATTTGTATTAATGAAAACCTGTGTGAAATGTTTTGAATTGAAATATGACATATAATATTAATAACTATATAATTGACCATACAGGCTGCCATTCTGTATCAGATCAGCCCATGATGCTGGGTCTTCCAAGACTCTGCATTCATGTAATATGTTGGGTAAAGTTCTTTGAAACATTTAATGGTTTGCATTGATTATCTTGTGGAATTGTAATAATACATTAACCTGACTTAATAAATTGTTATACTTGACCATTCTAACAGACTTTGACTTTATTTTCATTAGAGTTAAAAGGAATAGTCAAGCATTAACGTATTAAATGATGCACATATATCATTGATAAACCTTTTCATTTTATGGAGTCAGATGAAACAAGTTAATACATAAGATTAAATGTGTTACATTTAATTAAAAATCACTTACTCATGGAAAAGACGGAACACGCGTGAGACCTTCACCACGAAACAAACGCCTTCGTTGGATCGATTTCGTGGCCCTTTTTACAGTGATTAACTCAAAGACACATCCTTGTGTGCAAGATATATCTATATTCTTAAAACCTTATTCCGTTTTCTTTTACTTCTTTGGAAATGAGACATTATTACCAATTACCCTGATACTTTCACAATGATATCAAACACTTCTTAAAGATTATCACATTCACATTAAAACCATATATTTTTGTGTAAGTTTCCTCTACAATAGTGGGTATGTGTGTGTGTTGTTCAAGCAAGGTCCTTTAATCTTCAGAAGACACTGGTCAGACTGATTACATCAACCAGTTCCAGTTTTCCAGTCTTACACGTAAGAGAAGAAAATATTTTCTTTGTTGGCAACAAAGATTATGTATTCACTCAAACAAAATTTGGCACAAATTAATTTCCCAGAATTAAAAACTTGCCAAATTAGGTAGATGCCAATGTGAGCAGGTTGAATGTCATGAGACATTCCTGAGACAAATTCATTAAAATTATTGATTACAAATCAATTTAATTACAGCATTTGGTCCCACTTTATATTAAATGCACACTATGCAGGAATTCCGCTTTTGTAGTATTTGTATTTAATGTAACTGTCGTAAATACCACTCAAGCAGAACGTCTCTGCCATAGACTGGTCTCTGCACTCACAGCCTGATACCCATTTGAAGCTGTCATATTGAGATACAAATCTTGCATAGTGCGCTTTTTGCATTAAAGGGGACAAATTATGCCCCTTTTTACAAGATGTAATATTGGTCTTGGGTGTCCCCAGAATGTATTTGAGAAGTTTTAGCACAAAATACCCCACAGTTAATTTATTATAATCATTTGAAAATGCTGTTTTGGTGTGTAACACCTTACCCTTAACTGTCATCATCCCACAGGTGGGACGATTGCCATTATATTTTTGAAACAATAAAGACCTTAAGTAATATTGACAAACTGTATATCATTTGAAAGCTTTAAAAAAGACCAATCTTACATCTATATTCCAAAGTATTCTTGAATTACCACTTAAGTTCGAAATGTGCATTTCCATGTCTATTCAAAAAAGGGGGGTGACACTTAACAGGTTAAATATAAATGTGTTGCATATCCCCACCCTGCCTTTGGATGAGGGCGTAACTTGCATACTTATGGCAATAAACAGTTGGTAAAAGCAGAATGGTTGAGATTGAGGAACCTGCTGGTTTGAATGGCATTCAGCCGTACATGTTTGAAGCAGAATTAGACCCCGATGATGAAGAGTCTCCGGCAGAATAAACACAAAATGAGAATGGACCAGGACTTCTTTACTCGGATGCACTTTTCAATCTATCGCAGTTGCGGAGACCCTCTATTCATTCTGGTGAAATCTCAAAATTAAATGCACAAAAACGTGTCCCTGCTTGATATAGAATGTAACCACTGATTAACATATTCAGTTTTGATGAGAGAGAAAAAACTTAGGACCTGTAACCTCTGACACACTCAAAAGATCTACCACTAGACCATTAAAGAACTCAAACAAAACTTGTGGACTGATGCATTTATTTACAGGTTGAGCAGAGAGGCTCGTTCTCTTTTCCTTTTCCTAGTTGCTTCCAACCGCGTTTTCTTTGCTTTTTTCTTTGACGAGTATCACGTTCTGAAATGTGCGTAAATGTCTTCGTGCTTCATGTTGTGGTTGATGTGTGTGACGTTGTTGCCGTAAAGCATGTTGTGATTCTCGTGAGTTCCCCTTCAGGGACTACCGCTGCGTGTAATCGCAGAGGGAACGCCCCCAGCGTCAGCGCGTTTGAAGCATGAATGAAATCAGTCAATGGAGCGAGTGAGCGTACGGCGAGTGACGTCATTGACCAGGAAGCTATAAATATCCCCTGAGCACACCAGACGCCAGCTCTGTTACTTCAGCAAGATCTGTGTGTGTCTGAAATCTGTTGATTGTGTTTGTCTGATATATCAGGAGTTTTCACTATATATATGTATATATATATAACTGTAATAGCAAATTTTTAGAGGTTAAAACAGCATCCAGGGTATAAGGAACTTCCAAAACAGGCAAATTGTAATAAAGAGAAAAGGTTTATTCTTGTGAGGAGGCCTCCTTTCAGAGCCGCAGCTACCCAGCTCGGAAAACCAGAAGACCTGTTTGATTTTCCACAAACATGACATTTTATACAGTAAAACTCCTCCTTCCTAGTTTCTGTAACTTTCCACATATGTTGTCTCAAAAGGTGACCATGCCCCTCCTTGCCCACCAGGGCTGTATAATTAACATAAGAAACAAGGCCATTTGTTCTACCACTCTCTCTCTGTGTGTGTGTGTGTGTGTGTGTTTGTGTGTGTGGGAGAGAAAAGCATATGATGGCTATTATTCATATCATTCAATATTGAATTTTTCCACAACAATAACAAAAAATGTGTGAGAAAAGAGAACAGTATAGAAAGTGTGTTCCCCCTGTACTCGTTACATCACGGGTGGGGATTCACACGAGTTGTGTGTGGCTTGTTTGGGAGTGCAGCATGCCCAGTCGGCTCTCAAGGGAGTCGATTCTGAGCATTGCAAGCGCTTTCCTCTGTGATCCCTGCGCTCGCTCTTTGAGGAGAGCGGTATGCTGCGAGCTCCCCAAGGCTCGGGTCCCACTTCTGTTGAGGCAGGGCGGTGACGCTTGTCTTGGGGATCGCAGATGGATCTCACCGGCAAGGTTGAGATGGGCCCCGCCTCTCACCCGGCTCTGGAAGCACGCGCTGCGGCGGTTACTTCTGCCCGGGTGAAGGCACAGGTTGATAATGATGTGGACTTGAGACTATCCAGTTCTGAGGAGCTGGATGTTGAGAGTTTTGCATCACAAGAAACCAGTTCGTCACACTGTACTGTAAAGGAAGAAGGGTTGATGGATGTTTTGTCTTGTTCGGTCGAAAAGCTCAGTATCGAGTGGCCAGCTGATAGACAGGAGTCTAAATTTAAAAGCAAATAAGACGATAGATTTCTGTCTGCACGACCTCAAACCTCTCGCCGGTGCTTGCCGTTCTTCCCAGATCTTCATACTGAGGTATCGAAGACATGGGTTAGACCGGTTTCCAGCAGAATTCACACAAATCAATCAAATGCATACAGTAATATCTTTGATGCAAAATCTGCTGGATACGTGACGATGCCGAAGGCGGAGGAGACGCTCGCGAGCTATCTCTCTCCGGCTTCGGCGTCTTCACTTAAAGGGCAATTCCACCTCTGGAAAGATGAATGTGTATTTAAAATGGGTCATTTATGTAGAAGAAATGTGAAATTATTTTTTAATTTGGAGCTTTCTAGACTGAGAAAAGACAGAAAATGTATTTTTGGCTTATGTGAATGAAAAACATCAACTCCCAGAATTCATTTGCTTCGCTGCCCTCAGGAGGCCACGCCTACCGCTAACCTCGCAGTATGTAAACAACAGTCTACTAGTGATTCTCCGTGATGAGTCTGTCCGAAAATGTGTTTCGAGATCGCCCAAAATGTCCGCGATTCGGCTTTTGCGTTCTACAGTCGTCATTCATCATGTTTACTGTGGCAAGCGGAACGAGTGCGAGCTGTATGTGAACGGCGCGAGACGAGCCAGGTTTACTGTGTCGACCGGGATGAGTGCCGGCTGTCTGGATAACGGCGCGAGACGAGCCAGGTTTACTGTGTCGACCGGGATGAGTGCCGGCTGTCTGGATAACGGCGCGAGGGCCGGTGGCGTGATTACCGATGAGCGGCACCTAAGACGTAAGTTACCGGTCTCGTATCTCTCACGGAGGAGCAGGAATTTTCTTAGCAATGTTAAAACGCATCAACCGATCACTTGTTTGGCGTTCATGTAAACACAACAGTCAGATTCACCAATCATAAGGAATTGAGTTAGATTGAAACAAAAGCTGTAACTTACATGTAAACAATGAATGGCGACTTCAGAAATTAAAAGCTGAATCCCGGACATCGACGGCCGGACATGTCCAGGAAAAAGAGGACGGTAACCCCTACTACTCAGCTTTCTCCACAGAACAAGAGCCTGCTAGCTTAGCGTCCAAAAAAGATGTGTAATGTTAATCCCAATCCTCCATAACGCATCCGTCAGCGTATTCAGTAGTTTCGTCCACATTTTCAAAACGTTTCTGCCAGTGAAATCAAACGCATTGGCACTGATCTGTGATAGGTCTGTTAGCGCAATAGGTCCAACCCCCAACTGGCGGGTTTGAAAGGGTGGGGACTCGGGCTTGTAGTTTTTTACTGAAATCGCCCTCTCTTACACTTCCGCCAACAATGACGTAAAATGACGATTTTTGCGTCATTGTTGGAGGAAGTGAAAAGGTAAATAGCAGATTTCTCTCGTCTCAGGGGAAAATGATAAAGTGTTGCATGACCATTCAATAGTATAACTGGGTTTCTAACAATGGAAAGCTTAATGCAAATGGGTGGAGTTGCCCTTTAAAGCACCGGCGCTTCCATACAAACCACTGAAAAACACTTCTGCGCTGGTGGGGAAAGCTTACTGGGTGGCTGGGCAGGCGGCTGCGTGCTTGCATACTATGGCCATTATGCAGGCTTATCAGGCTGATATGTTGAAAGATGTGTGCGGGGGGGAGATTTCTGCAGATACTATCAGCGAGCTTAGGCAGACCGCAGATCTTCGCCCTCCGCGCTACTAAGGAGACTGCAAAATCAATCGGCCGGTCTATGGCAGCTTTGGTGGCTACAGAAAGGCACTTATGGTCAGGCACGTGCACAGGTAGGGCTCAACCTGTGCAGGGCACATGCCCCTTTTCTCCTTACAATGCGAAGTGCCCTTTTATTGGTGTTTTTTTTAATAAATCAATGCTATTGGTCACCCTTTACATCTGTCTGTTTTACAAATGTTTAGCTAATAAAAGTTCTTAAAAGAGCTTGTGCAAATCTTGTTCGATCCTCAGTAAACCAGTAACTCCGCCCCCTCTATTTTCATTGAATTTGAATCAACTGAAGCTCTGCAGCGGCCGCACATCAGACGGCAGCTGCTGAAACGAAGTTTTGCGAACGAACGAAAGGTAAATAAAGATCTTGTTGTTTGAATAAGTAGGCTACTAAACACTTTGTCCATAAAAGCTCATATTTTATTTATTCGATGTCTGACTGACATGTGGGACTGCGAGTCGTACCTGACTGAGAAAAAGGTCTAGGCTAGCAGCATTTGCCATCTAGTCATGGCCAATACATAGCCATATAACGTTAGCCTACACTTAGATAACGTTTCATCTTTTATAAAATGTGATTTTGGCAAAATGTATTTTATAACAGGAAAAACTGACTGCCTGTTTCGTACTGGAACTTACACAAAGCGACGAGTGATCCTCGTTACCTAGGTATTATATTTCTAAGAAATTTGTTCTTTGATTTATGATTGCTGATGCACTTAATTTATTAACATTTAGTTATGTTATGGTAATAATATCAAATTATGATTAATTCAAGGCTGTTAATATGCACATATTTGCTATATAGTTAATTTTTTAATCTATTTTATTCTATATATAGAATACTACGCCATATCTCGTCCTCACATGTATACATGTAGTAAAGTAAAACATGGTTTTACTACAGCAATGTAGACTAGTAGTAGTAACTAAAAAAAAACAATACAGAAGATCACTGTGAAATCTTAATATTTTATCATGCAGAATGTACTTCATGATTTAATTCATTCCAAGGCTTAATTTGTTTGATCCAAAACACAGCAAAAACAGTAATATTGTGAAATATTTTTACGATTTAAAATAACTGTTTTCTATTTGGATATATTTTTAAAATGTAATTTATTTTCTGTGATCAAAGCTGAATTTTCAGCATCATTACTCCAGTACTCTTCAGTGTCACGTGATCCTTCAGAATGGCTTTTCACTGCAACTGTACTTTTCACACTATTTCATAATTTTTTTAATTGCTGCCTTATTTTAGGGACAGTGTAGAGAATAATATACTTTCAAGAGACCAACATCCCTGGACAGGTCCTCCAAAGTATCAAGTTTTTGCCAGGTAGGCATGTTGGATATGCTATAGTAGCGGTATGGCTATAGTTTCTATAGTTGGACATAATTATTTAAATTATATTTCAAAATAGTTTGTCCAAAATACTTGACTCATTGTCATTGCTATGTCATTGCATTGCTAAAATATTTTTATTTAACTTTATGTGTGCAAAGCAGAAATATATATATATATATATATATATATATATATATATATATATATATATATATATATATATACTGTATATATATATATATATATATATATATATATATATATATATATATCCCAGATATCACACATACGTCTGGCCGATGTTGGCCCGCTGTACAAAGTTCCATCACCACGATGTCGCTCAGAGAGCGTTTGCTAATCGGCACAATGTCGCTGCAGACGTCGGCATATGATCGCAAATGATCTTCGGCCGAATGTTTGAACGACGCAAAGCTGTAAATGCCGGCCGCTCTGCACGGGCTTTATAGGACCTTTATTTACAGGTCGAACCTTTCTGGCTACTCCTTTGCGCTGCTTTCATTGAAGCACACATGTACACACACACACACACATCATTTGAGCGGAGATCGCGCTGCACACTCAGGATCAAACTCGCTGCCCCCGCGACTTTCATTAATAAAATAGCATCGATACTGAACACAACTTTCATCCCTCAAAACGGCCATATTCAAGAAGAAAAAAGTCGAGTAGCTTGCATCACTGGATATAACTGTCAAGCATTTATCATTTCTATCGTAAAACAGTTAGTAAAACAGCTAATATTAAATGATTTGCAACTTTCATCTCACCTCACAGTGCTCGCACTATTTCAATGTTAAACTGATGTGATGGAATAACGTGCTCTGCTTCTGTGAAAAGGAAACCCCGCCTACTTTGATTTTATTGGCTATCTGAAGATAGACCAGCCTAAAGTGTAACTTTTAAAACCTTTTTGTCATCCTAAAAACAAAGCAGAGCAAAAAATTCCAACATTTGGGGAACAATTTGGCTATTTCTAATTATTGACATAATTGTTATTATAATTATTGACATTATAGAACTTCTCCCCCTCAATGTCTATGGTGATATAAAGCACTGGGGCTACTTGACCATCTAATATGAAAAAAGTAGGCTATACTGACATTGAAAAATATCTTCTTAATTTTGTGTGTAATTGTCTCTATAATGAACAGAAAAAATTCAAGTTAAGATAGTTTAATGACACCAGAAAAAACTCCAGAAGAAAAGGGATAGAGAGGAACAGCAACGATGTAGACCCATAGTAGAGAGGATTCTTCCTGGCAGCCTGTAACAGAGTGAAAAACAGTGGGGAAAAGCAGTTAGGTCTTTCCTTTAAGAAACAAATGCATCAATACATACATTTTAACTGTTTCCTTTAGCCAGATCATGAGCTTTAGTCTGATGTTTGCATCGTAAGCTGTAGAGCGGTATATGCAGCACTGCTCGCCCCGGTCATCTGTGAGCCGTGAGCTGAACAAGAGTCATAGTTTTCATCATTTAAGCAATTCTGATTATTGAATCCGGTTCGTATAGATTCTTGTTTTGTAGAGAAAAAAAAGTGCAAAAACTTTTTATTTCTTTTTAGAAATAATATTTCTACCTTTTATTCTTGCCAATTTTAAGCAATAACCAATAAAATGGCTCAAGTAAAAGGAGTCTCTTCAACTAAACATTGTGTTGATTACATTATTACTCCAGCAAAAATAGCAAAAGTTAGATTTTTTTTCATTTAATCATTTATTCAAGAAAAAAAAAAGATTTTAAACCAAATAGAGTCTCAGTTTATCCTGAATTAGGGGCCATTCACATATCACGTCAAAAAATGCGTGGAAAGCCCGCGCGGCTGTAGGCTACAGCTATGACCAGGGCTGCATTCAGCCCAGACAAAACGTTGCACAACGTTTTTTAAACAGAAACGGTGATGCGTTGAACACATTGTTCTGATGATGCAAGAGTTGCAACTATGGCAGCTGAGAAAGGCCAGTCTTTGTGAAGAATTTTCGGAGCCTGATGAAGTCGGTATAAATATGTGTTTAATACTACAAAATATGCCCGATGTTACAGTTACTGCACTTGCTGCCCAGAACACAAGAGAACATCCCAATCGAGTGAAGGGATTTGTGGAAACTGAAAGCACACATCTTACCTTTTTCAGAATAAAACACAATAATCTATTTAGCCTTACACACTAACTTTATTTGTATTTCATACTGTTTTAATACCCTATTTTCTTTCTCATTTTTAGGAAAAGCAATTAATTACCATTGTTACCAAATGTCACACACTTGCAACGAAGCTAAACATATAAACAACTACATAATTATGTTGATATCCTATATTTTTACAATAAAACTTATGACAAACATATCTTCTAATATGATATCCCGTTGTTGCGTATAGGCTACCGAGCTGCATTGAACACATTTGTAAATTACTTTCCTTAAACCCATTGTGCGAGTTCACTTTAAAACCACGTGCAACATATCTCAAACCCCGTTGCACACCGGTGCACACCGTTTCCAGGAAACATGACGTTCAACCCGGAAACCGGTAGCAAAACGTTGCGCACCGTTTTGAACTTGAACGTGCCCCAGCTGTCTGGTGTGGTGAAGTGTTGAGTCCCAACTTAGGACCCCAGTACAGCCTGATCTAAAGCCGTTCTCGCGATTCTTAATGCAATCAATCAAACTTTAATTCATGTAATAATCTTTTATTTTTATCCTGATTATTTATATAGTTAAAGTGAAAGAAATAACATGTTTAGGTATGTTTTGCAACATTCTTAATTAGGCAATTTCACAATCTATATCTTCGGTTATATACTAGTATATAAAACATATAAGTTAAAATATATTAATGGTCATTATAACATAGTTCAAAAGACTTATAAAGTGTAACCTAATAAAGTGATATCTGATTTGTAACCAGGCACTAAAGCGATTTACCTATAAAAAGTGCTTTGGAACCAATCGGATTGCTTGGCTCCTCCTAAAGGCGGGTATACACTGTGCGATGTCTGTGTGATTTCTGCAAGGTACCTACTCACACTGAACGAGTAAATCGCATGCGATATAAAGCCAAAGTTCAGGATTTATATGCTCACACAATATGGTCCGAATCATCGAGCTGCGACTTCACTGCTCACACTATACGTGTGAAATATCTGTGATAGACCCTTGGATTGAGCCTATAGATGATATCATGTATCCAGAGATATTGTCAAAACAAGCATCAGCTATCAATATCAAGATGATATAGCATTTCCAATTTATTTTTTAAATTATTAGTATAACTGTATTATCATTATTAGGGGAGGACTAGGCTAATTTTAATATTAAATTAATCTGCTATTATAATTAATTTGCCACACAATAATTTCCCAGCACACAAAGCTGAAAATCATGAGTCGCACGAGTCAGAATTCGGCTCAAAATCGGACGAAAATCACAGTGTATGCCCCCCATAAACTGGGACCCATCACTTCAGTGGGACTCAACACATCACCACACCGGCCGAGCTTTCCATAGCCAACGGTTGGTTTTTGTTGCATGATCTGCGGTGCGCTTGCGGCATTCTGAAAAGTTGAGATCTTTTAATTTCATCGTGGCATAGGCGCGGCTGGAAAAGAGCGCACCACACCGTGTGTTCAGCAATTCATCGAATTACAGGAATTAGTAATTTACACCAATAATGTGATGCGGCTGCTGAACAATCTGGTGAGTTTTGGAGGCGGAGCATTGAAGATAGGGGTTTGATATTCCAAATATTAACAATGACTTAACGTGACTCAACATATAGACAGTGATATTAAAAGAAATAAATGATAACTCCAAAAACAACAATTAATAGTAGCCTTCTATGTACAGTTAAGCGTTGTCCTCCTATAGAAAATTGGTAGAAAAACTCTTAACTAGCTTAACGCATCAAGACCAAACTTTAAAAAAACAAATAAAAAAAGAACATGAGCCCAGAATCCCCTCCCAAAAAAGCAAATTTGTGTGCAGGGTGTCACTTAAAGGAGTGAGTTTCCCAAAACCTTCTTAATGCTACGTCGTTCTTAAAGGTCCCGTATTATGTCCCTTTTCACAAGATGTAAAATAAGTCTCTGATGTCCCCAGAATGTGTAAGTGAAATTTCAGCTCATAATACCCAAAAGATCATTTTTTACAGCATGTTTAAATAGTCATTTTTGGGGGCTCAGAAAAACACGCTGTTTTTACGGAATGATGATAATATCAGAAACTCATAGTAACGGTGTTCATTTCGGACAATAATGCCTACAGAGTCAGAGTGCTGTATAGAGATGGAACAGGTATAGTTTAGTAGTTTAATTACGGTTATTAAAACGTATTTGTCATCTGCTTGTATGTATCCATTATTTATTAATAGCCTACAAGTCTGCTGTTTCGGACCAGGTCCGAATGATGATCAAACATATACTGATGAGTTTAATAAAGTTTATTGTACATCACACAAAAGATGAAGCGTCAGTTTTACTTCAGAAAATCATGGTAAGAGCCAGTGCCGATCCTGACCTCCCTGGGGCCCTAAGCAAAATTCTGCTAAGGGGCCCTCTACCTGACCCGTGACGCCGTGACGTGAGCTATGTAAAGTAAACCATTTGCCAATGCTACACAGTCACACCTGACACTTCAGTGCTCCAAATACAACCCTCCCTCCTTTAAACAAAACAATCAAAGAACAGAATGAGGTTCAAACAAACAATATTTATTGAATAGAGTATTTTCCATAGAATATTAAGATAACAAGTGAATATTATTAAGTAAGTGAAAAGTAACGTAAACATAAATAACAATAACATAATAAATTATAACCCTGAGCTTTGGTTTTTGGGATTAACTTTTGTTCTCTCTACAGCCTGGGCATTAGGTGATGCAACTAGTGATGCAGATATCAATAATCACTGTGAGTGATGACATCATTGATATCAAGAATTAACTTTTGTACAAGTGAACATGTAATTCCTGATATCAAAAATAGACATTGGTAGATAAAAATGTAACTAAGGGGCCTTACTAGTAAACACATTGCAAATAGTAAAAAAAAAATAATTCTTGATATCAAAAATACATAAACTGTGAATGAATAAAAGCTAAAACGCTTGCAATGGCATCTTAAGTTAAAGTTTTTTTATTATTATTATTATTATGCATGTTGAGGCAATTCTTGATTTATGGTTATTATTTACTGAGGGATGTGCATCCATATTGACCAGTATGTCCAGCTAATCAACATTTTAAATTCAATATAGCCTATATATCAATAGTCAATCAATGTCAAATTGTCAATATTGCTTTCCATCTTGCATAATTAGTGCTGCTGCAGTTGTTTAGAATGTTTAACTACACATTGACTGAGACTGGATAATCAGTGTCTTGTTTTAAAAGTATGTATGTATAATGTGTACTTTGATGAGGAGTGCCATCATTTCCCGCCCATATTGCACAGTATGTCCACATATATTTCTGCTTGAAAAAATTTGCGTTTCATTTCGTGCACGCGCATATGAACGCATGATAGCCTAACACACGCGACGCGGTTATCTTTTCCGAGCTGCAGTAAACAAACACCGTTGCACAACTTGCACTTTGTTGTTTATAAAAACAAACGTAATACAAAATTGTATTTTACTCTCACTTTTGTCAGTCAGGCACAAAGAGGAGTGATGCAAGAGATGCACTGCCTGTCTGCCCAGTTAGGTTAGCTATACCGAAAAAACACAATAGAAATACACATAAATTTAAGTTTACTTTGCTGACTGACATCAAATTTGGAGAGGAGAGAACACAAGTTTACCTGAATGTTGTTCCCGCAATTCACTCTCATGTTTTTTCTTCTTCCTCTTATCGTGACCAGAGGGATATTTTCGCTTCATTTTGTCAACATTAATTGATGCGCTATGACACGAGGAGGGGGAGGCGGGGCCTTGAGCAATTTGCGGGGCCCTACGCAGCTTGCGTAGTGAGCGTATAGGGCGGATCGGCTCTGGTAAGAGCTGAGGAAACACAGTAAGTTATAAGAAGTGCACAAGTTGAGGGAGTTGAGGGAGCATTCCTGTGGGCGGACGTTAGTCAAAAACTGTTCTACTGACGTCATTAAAGAAGGAAGTAGAGGGATGTAGTTTGATGTAGGCTACTTCTGTTAAATAAAATATCTCGCTTGGCATTGTACTTTGAGCTTTATAATTTTACAGATATTATTTATACTCTAACAACAACATTACACACTGACTAAAGTTTGAAACATGGGATCACGAAGAACGGGACCTTTAAAGGGATGGTTCACCCAAAAATGAAAATTAAGTCATTAATTACCAACCCCGTGAGACCTTCGTTCATCTTCGGAACACAAATGAAGATATTTTTGATTAAATTTGAGATGTGGATCTACATAGGCTACATAGGCTCCCTAAAGGATTGAAACTTGACGGCCCAGACAGTCAATGAATTCTTCCTTGTAGGCCTGAGACGAGAGTTCAAGAGATTTCCACGACGCATGCGTTCAAATCTCTTGAACTCTCGTCTCAGGCCTACAAGGAAGAAAAGGAATAGTCGAATAAAGTCGTTATTTTTGTTTGTTTTTTCGCACAAAAAGTATTCTCGTCGCTTGATAAACTTATCCTTGAGCCACTGTAGTCACATGGAATATTTAAACATTTTCTGAGGCTGTCAAGTTTCATTCCCTTAGGCAGCCTATGTGGTAGTGATACAGCTCTTAAATTTAATCAAAAATATCTTAATTTGTGTTCTGAAGACGAACAAAGGTCTTACAGGGTTGGTACAGCATGGGGGTGAGTAATTAATGTCTTAATTTTCATTTTTCGGTGAACTAACCCTTTAATAGTCTATTTGACTAATGATTATGAAATGATTATGAAATGATTGGGGTGGGAGAGTTTGCTCAAACTATGGCAGCGATACAGCGAATAGTTGATCTAAAAGACAGCTCCGTCTGCGGAGCGCTATCCGAAAAATACATACTATGGTAGTCAATGGGGAATGAGATCTGTTTGATTAAAACATTCTTCCAAATACCTTCCTTTGTGTTCAGCAGAACAAATAAACACATAGAGGTTTGGAACAACATGAGGGTGAGTAAATACTGACAGAATTTTCATTTTTGGGTGAACTAACCCTTTAAGTGTCTCGCTCAGGGACACATTGGTGTCTCACAGTGGATTAGAACCCGGGTCTCTCACACCAAAGGCATGTGTCTTATCCACTGCGCCATCATCACCCACAGAAAATGAGCTATGAACTAACGAGTCTGCATTTTTATATTTCAATACTATACATTCTTAAAAATGAAAACCTCCTAAACATGTCTAATTATTATCAATGTTGAAAACAGTTGTGCTGATTAATGTTTTTTTTTGTGTGTGTGTAAACCATTGTAACAATTTAAACCATTTATTTTTCCCTCCAGGATTCATTGTTAAATAGACCCTAAACATATAAACGGTAGTTAACACTACTGTTCAAAAGTTTGGGGTCAATAAGATTAAAGCAACACCATGGAACTTTTCCTCTGTGGTCACCCTACAGGTTGGAAGCAGAATTGTCCATTACCACTGTCATAAATAATTTAGCCTACTTCAGCCTACTGTCGCACGCTCGCTGTTTATCCAGCACCGGCTTTGGAATAGACAATGGCAGACATACCAACCTGCAATAGTCATTTCAGGGAGGTATATCTTGGTGACTGGATTGTTGACGGAGGAGTTGACTAGCTTTCGTGAGGCACACTCGCAAGGTTTCTCCCTCTCTCCCTCTGTGATGTGCGCGCGCTATGTATGTTATGCGCGCAGTATATTCTGTCTCGCATGCGCGCTCTAGATTCCGGGAGATTTTAAGTAATTTGCGGGCATCGGGAGACGCTATCAATATGCGGGAAACTCCTGGGAGACTTAGGATGTCTGCAATGGCCACAGACATTTTGAGGAAGAGGTGGGGGAAGTGATGTAAGCCATAAAGCAGTCGAATTTTGTAGATCTTTTTGTGCTCCGGTTCCTACCCGACCCAAAGTTACATAGTGCAAGTAAAAGCGATACAGGCCACATTCAGGCTATGGCAGACATGTCATTCAACCTATTTTAAGTCGATGTACCATCACAAGGGTTTTGGAAATATATTATAAAGATTGAAAAGTCAATTAGTGTTGCTTTAAAAAAGAAAAAAAAACTCATATTTTTATTCAGCAAGGATGCAATAAACTGACAAAAAGAGAGAGTAAGGATTTCTGTTTCAAATAATGTTTTTTTTTTTACTTTCTATTCATCAAATAATCCTGAAAAACAAAAATATGAAGCAGCACAACTGTTTTAAACACTGACAATAATCATAAATGTTTCTTGAGCATCAAATCATCATATTATATTGATTTCTGAAGGATCATGTGAAGCTGTTATGCAGAAAATACAGCTTTGATCACAGGAATTAATTACATTTTACAATATATTCATATAGAAAACAGTTAACCTATTAAAATAATAATAATATTTCACAATATTATTGTTTTTAATGCTGTCTCTGTGAACATAAGAAATTTCTTTCAAAACATTCAAATTTGTACTAACACAATTAGTGTGTGTTTGACATTAGTGTATGTTTGAAGTTTTACTTACTAGTCATATGGTTCATAGCGTCTTAGAGATGATGATCAGGACAAAAACTCGTCTGCTACGGTGCAGGGCATCAGCATGGAAGGATCTACGAACACAACAAACCATTTGTCACAGAGCCAACAATATTATTATACAATGCCAGGTTTATTAAAAGGGAAAAAAAGCTACAGCAGAGGGGAAATGTAGAAAATAGAAAGAATATAAAGAATATACAGAAAATAATTTCTTCATTAAGATAAAATAATTTTTTGTAGGTTTGTTTATTCATTTATTGCTCATACAGTGTCACTTACTTTTGGATGTCAAAACCTTCTTAACATAAATCATACAAATTAAAACTGTAAATTTGAGAAATTAAAGAAATAAGAAAATGACATATGCATGGTGAAATAGCAGCTAGGTGAAAAATATTTTGACAAAAATGGATATGAAGTTATTTAATGAGCTTCCTAGGTTCACCTGTGTTTCCTACATCTCTGGCAGCAGCTTTCTTCAGAAATGTTGAAGCCGTGGAGCTTCCCCTCTGTTTTAGAGGGATTATTTTGTTGCTGCTGAAATCACAGAAAATTTTTTTATCAATATTTGTTTATCATTGAGCAGCTAGTTTCAGACAATGTTCAAGCTCCATGTAAGTGACGTCACCGATCAACAGTACGTTTATGTTAACGTTAAATAAATTTGCTCACTTCCAAGTAAAACCTTTATTAATACTCTCATCTGCACATAAGAGTTGATTAAAACCCCAAAATTAAAACAAAAAAAAAGCTCAACCGAGTTAACGTTAGATTAACCTAATTTACCTAATTTAGCTGCTATCTGCAAGCTGAAAACAGTTGAGATGCTAACGGACTTATTCCGAAGACACTAAAGCATCTCTTTAAAGAAAATATTCACCAAAAGCGTGTCAATTACAAGTCAGAGAGGTGTCAAGAACAGTTGTGTGTATTATTTGTGGCATTTTAGAGACTTACCTCACATGAAAGCAGTGAAAACAGCGAGAGCGGGAGATTAGCTGTTTGTTAGTCGCAGTGGTCCCGCGCCGTTTCCATGGCAACTCTGCGCAGCTCCAGTTTTTGTTGTTTGAATGCAAAAAACGGACCCGCGCAAACGTCGGCCCTCCGTATGGTGGGCCGACGCAAAGCCGCTGTAACGGAGCTGGGAAATAGAGCACTGACTGACAGGAGATCTACCTATGCCTGGCCGATGCCTCTGCGACGTTATAGGAAGGGAGGCCGACGCTCAATGTTTGGCCGATGTCGAGCCAACGTACGTGTGCTATCTGGGATATATATAATGCAATTAAAAAAAGAGGGAGTACACAAGAGCAATTCGTAAACACAGGACCTACAAATAATACTGACAACAAAACTATTTTTTTGTACCTATATGAATTTTGATTACTTAAATGAATTTTGATTACTTGGTGGTTGCAGTGCAATGCCCCGTAAAGAGAGAAATAAGAAAAAGAAGGAGAGGGAGCGACAGCAGGCAGCCAAGGGTAGCAGCTCACTCACTTCATGGATCAGGCCAGTTTGCAGCAGAGAAGAAGAAAAGGAAGAAAGTAGTAATTCAGATGTAGAGAGAGAAGCGATAGATAATGTGCAAGAATTTGCTGGTGAACAAGATACAGGAGCCCCTGCAGGAGAGTTAACAGAAGGAGATGCAAGAGAAGAAAGCCAGTCGTGAGCTTAGAATTATAAGGTTCTATCTCCACTTTTGGTCGAAATTTAGTTTTTGACATAATCTGATCCATTAGGTGTTTATTATTGCCTGTGTGGTGTTATTTTTGTAAAAAAAAAAGATTAATAGATAAAGCTATAATAGAAGCTTATACTACATAACAGTTTTGCCAGGTGGGATGTAAAAACTTTGATGCTCAATATCTCAGAACTACCCTAAACGGAGATAGAACCTTATAATTCTAAGCTCACGCAGTATGGAACTGCTAGTGTAGATCAGGAGAATGTGATGGAGACCGGAGCAGGAAAGTTAACTCCAGAAGAAAGAAAGAGAGATAGCCAGTATGGAACTGCTAGTGTAGATCAGGAGAATGTGATGGAGACCGGTGCAGGAGAGTTAACTCCAGAAGAAAGAAGAGAAGATAGCCAGAATGGAACTGCTAGTGTAGATCAGGAGAATGTGATGGAGACCGGAGCAGGAAAGTTAACTCCAGAAGATAGAAGAAAGATAGCCAGTATGGAACTGCTAGTGTAGATCAGGAGAATGTGATGGAGACCGGTGCAGGAGAGTTAACTCCAGAAGAAACCAGAGAAGATAGCCAGTATGGAACTGCAGCCAATAAAGATGATGTAATTGCAAAACTAGTGGTTTTGAATTGTCCAACAGATCCTGCCCACATGCAGACATTTAATATTAATTATAGTGACAGATATATCGAAATGTGTAGAGAAAGTTGGACCTTTCCAGCCTGTTATGACATTCCTAAAAAACACAGACATACGTTCTTTTCAGAGAAGATGGTACACGGATTCGCCCATGGTTGGAGTATTCACCTAAAAATGATGCAATGTACTGTTTTAGCTGTTGAATTTTTCTAAGAGAAGAAAAATTAAAGAACAAAACAGCCTGGAAGACAGTAGGCATAGATACATGGAGGAGTGCCACTGGAAAAATTAAAGAGCATGCCAGCACAGAGGCCCATATGATGAGTATGGTAAGATAGAACATATACTCCAAAAAAGCTCTACAAGCTGCTTTTGAGTACATCAGCTATTCAAGGGAGAGACAACACGAAGAGAAAGACAAAGGAACAGGGAAATCCTAACTCGTTTAATTGATATTACCTTGTATCTGGCACGACAAGGGCAAGCTTTTAGAGGAGATGATGAGACAAACTCAAGTGCAAACCAAGGCAACTTCCTTGAACTTGTGAAAACATTGGCCCTGTATGATAGTGTAATGAAGCTGCATTTGGATACCATCCAGGAAAGACAAGCCTCCATGAAAATACCCCAAGGGTTCCTTCTCTCAAACAAGGAGCCAGAATGACATTATAATGTTCGTAGGTACTTTCATTAGAAGGGAAATACAGAATCAAATCAAAGATGCTCAAATCTTCTCCATCCTTCTGGATGAGACCACAGATGTCTCTCACAAAGAGCAAGTTTCCTTTGTAGTTCGCTATGTAAGTGACATGGAAATTAAGGAGCGTTTTCTCCAGGTCTGCACTGTTGAGTCCACAACAGGAAAAGAGTTGGAGAATGTTGTCATCTCTCTCCTTCAGGAAAATGGACTTGACTTGAAGAACATCAGGGGCCAAGGATATGATGGGGCTGCAAACATGAGTGGAATGTACAAAGGTCTACAATCCCGGATACGTACACACAATGAAAAGGCTCTTTATGTTCATTGCCAGGCACACTGCTTGAATCTGGCCCTGGTTGAGAGTGCAAAGTCCAATGTTCATTTTGTGACATTTTTCTCCTTGGTGGAGAAACTGTATGTTTTCTGCACAGGCTCCACAAAGAGGCATGCAGCATTTTTAAAATGCCAGCAGTCCTTGTATGCTGATCAGCATGTAGTTGAGCTGCAGAAGTTGTCTGACACTCGGTGGGCCTGCCGAGAAAGATCCCTGACAGCCCTCAAAAAAGTGCTGAAAGCTTTAATCAAGCTGCTGACAGACATCAGTGAGTCAGACCCACCTGATACAGCTGCTGGTGATGCAAAGATGTACCTAAAGGCTATCGACTTTGAATTCATTGTTTGCTTAGAAATCACCACCCCAGTGTTCCAGGTAACTGGAGTGGCCTCTGATGCTCTGCAACAAAAAGATCTGGACCTCTCCACTGCCTACACAGTAACTGATGGTGTGCTGGACACAGTTAAGAGTCTGAGGTCTGAGGAGGAATTTAAAACTATATTCCAGATAGCCATTGAAAAGTCAGAAGATGCAGGTATCGACATACCCACGGTACCTCCTGGCCAGGAAAGGAAAAGGAAAGTGCCAGCACGGTACCTGCATAGTGCCACAGCTGCTAGAGACAGCCATACTTTCCAAACTGTTGAGGAGTTTTACCGGGCCAAGGTGTTCTTTCCTTTCCTGGATACAATCACAGAGGAACTCAGAAGAAGATTTAAAGGAGATGGGACGATGCCTACAGGGAAAATACTGCAGTCATTCCACAGCCTGACAGTTCATGACAACTGGGTGGGCGCACCAAACCCAGAGGCTGTCCAAGCCATACACACTGTCACGGTTCATAAATTCATTGATTCCTTCTTGTCTCGTGTTTCTGTTGTTATCTGTGTGTGTGTGGGTGTGAGTGGGCATTACCACTCCATTCCGCTGATCAGCTCTGCTGATCAGCGCGCCAGCTGACAATCATCCACTCACCAGCTGCAGCTAATTCCATTCCCTACATATACTCACAGTTTTCTCCTCTCATTGTCAGATCTTTGTATGAAGTCCTCCGTGTATGTGTTTGATCCCCTCCTGTCGGCGTGTCTGCTTGTGTCCTGTTCGTGTTCCCTGGATTATCACCGCCGTGGATCACCGCACTTCACTCGGATCTTCACTTCACTGCACTTCTGATTTCATCACCGGATTCCTGGCCATCTAGTGCCTGCGCTACCAGTCTTGTGTGTTTGTGTGTCTTTCTGACCGTGGACTGAGTTATTAAAAGCTTTCACCCGCATCTTTGCTTGAGTTTGTTAATGCCAGTATTCAACGCATGGAGACCCAGGAGAAAAACCTGAATGAGACGGGACGTGCGGTTCAAGTACTGGTGGCGCAGGTGTCCGAGCTCACCCAGCAGATACAACAGCTACGAGCTCCCACTGCACCCCCCGCACCGGCCGTTCCCTTCATTCCACCTGAGGGAGCTTCCCAGTCAGAACCCCGCCTACCCATCCCTCAAACTTATGATGGTGAGCCCAGTTTTTGTCGCGCATTCCTAACACGCTGCTCTATGCACTTTGCCCTGCAGCCCCGCACATTTTGCCAGGAGGGATCCAAGGTGGCATTTGTGCTGACTCTGCTGACTGGGAAAGCGGCACTTTGGGGAACGGCGGTGTGGGAGAACCAGGATCCATGCTGTGCCTCGTTCCAGGAACTCGCCGCCGAAATGAAGAGAGTATTTGACAGGGCGGTGGCCGGGAGAGAGGCGGCTCGAATGCTCGCTGAGCTACGTCAAGAGGAGAAGTCGGTATCTGATTACTCTATCGAATTTCGCACCCTGGCGGCTGAGTGTCACTGGAACGAGGAAGCGCAGTGGGACATGTTCCTGCATGGGCTGGCTGACCGCGTTCAAAGGGAAATCTACGCCCTGGATCTCCCAACATCACTCAACGGACTCATTGATCTGGCCCTTCGAGTGGACGCTCGCCTGTCCAGAGCGGAGCGAAGAGTGCCCGCCAATCGGGCCAGGGGAGGAGTTGAGAACCCGCGATCCAGCGGGGGGACGCGGTCAGCCCCGTCTACGATCACGAGCCCATGCAGGTGGGGCGAGCTCGGCTTTCCCGGGAGGAGAAGGAAAGGCGGAGGTCCCAAGGACTGTGTCTGTACTGCGGGGCCGCTGGACACCTAGCTTACAACTGTCCAGTAAAAGGCCAAGCCCGACAGTAAGGTTGAGGCTACTGTCGGGTGGGATCTCCGCTGCGAAGACCTCAACTACATCGACTCTCCTCCCGGTAAGACTGAGATGGTCAGGCCACAATCACGACTGTCGGGCACTGGTGGATTCTGGGGCAGAAGGTAACTTCATGGACCATGGTTTTGCAATAAGATTTAACATTTCCCTTCTACCACTCACCAGTAGCATTGCAGTTCAGGCACTCAACGGCCAAGATCTCCCCACCATCTCTCTCATCACCGGACCCATTACACTCATCACATCTGGAAACCACACAGAGACATGTTCCTTTTACATCATGGACTCACCACTTGCACCCATTGTTCTCGGACACCCCTGGTTAATCAAGCACAACCCCAAGATCGACTGGCTCAAGAAATCTGTGTTAGAATGGAGTGGTAGATGTCATGAGTCCTGTCTGGTGTCGGCCTGTTCGTCTGTTTCTGTCTCTGTGTTTCAGGAGGAGGCAGTGGATTTATCTAACGTGCCCGCGGAGTACCTGGACCTGAAGGAAGTGTTCAGTAAGTCTCGGGCTGCTTCTCTACCTCCTCATCGTCCCTATGACTGTGCAATAGATTTATTGTCAGGTAAGTCTCCGCCTAAAGGCAAGTTATACTCACTTTCGGTACCGGAGAGGGAGGCCATGGAGAAATATATTTCTGATTCTCTAGCAGCTGGGTTCATCCGCCATTCTTCTTCTCCAGCGGGGGCGGGGTTCTTTTTTGTGGGGAAGAAGGACGGATCTCTGCGACCTTGCATTGATTACCGAGGGCTGAACAACATCACGGTGAAGAATACTTATCCTTTGCCGTTGATGTCTTCAGCCTTCGAGAGGTTGCAGGGAGCGTCTATCTTCACGAAATTGGATCTACGTAATGCTTATCATTTGGTCCGCATTAGAAAGGGGGATGAATGGAAGACTGCTTTTAACACCCCTAGGGGGCACTTTGAATACTTGGTCATGCCCTTCGGGCTGTCCAACTCCCCAGCAGTCTTCCAGGCTCTCGTCAATGACGTGCTGCGAGATATGGTTGATCAGTTCATTTATGTCTACCTGGATGACATATTGATATTTTCGTCTTCTCTCCAGGAACACGTGCAGCACGTCAGACGAGTGCTTCAGAGGTTGCTGAGAGAATGGGCTTTTTGTCAAGGCGGAGAAATGCGTTTTTCATGCACAGTCTGTTCCATTTCTAGGATACATTGTGTCATCTGAGGGAATTCGCATGGATCCCGAGAAGATTAAGGCTGTGGTGGATTGGCCAATCCCAGATTCCCGTAAGGCCCTACAGAGGTTTCTGGGATTCGCCAACTTTTACCGGCGTTTTATTCGCAACTTCAGCCAACTAGCCTCGCCTCTGATTGCCTTGACCTCCCCAGAACTGCGTTCAGGTGGTCAGACGCTGCTGAGGCAGCGTTTGCCAAACTGAAGGACCGCTTTGTTTCGGGCCCCATCCTGATTACCCCTGATCTATCACGCCAGTTCGTGGTGGAGGTCGACGCGTCAGAGGTGGGGGTAGGAGCGGTGATTTCTCAGCATTCTCCCACAGATGACAGAGTTCATCCTTGCGCGTTTTTATCCCATCGTTTATCCCCTGCCGAACGCAATTATGACATTGGTAACAGGGAGTTGCTGGCAGTCAAGTTAGCCTTGGAGGAATGGCGCCACTGGTTAGAGGGGTCAGGGGTACCCTTTATCGTCTGGACTGACCATAAGAATTTGGAATATATCAGGACTGCTAAAAGATTGAACTCTAGGCAGGCTCGGTGGGCACTTTTTTCGGACGTTTTGACTTTACTCTCTCGTACCGCCCGGGTTCCAAAAACATCAAACCCGATTACTCCCGAGCCCGTCTACTCCCGAGTGCATTTTACCGGAGAATCTATTCATCTCCACACTCGTATGGGAGGTCGAATTGGAGGTTAAGACGGCCTTAGAAGGGGTAGCGCCTCCGCCCGCATGTCCACCGAATCGGTTATTTGTGCCAGAGGAATTAAGGTCTGACGTTATCCAGTGGGGTCATTGTTCCAACGTGGCTTGCCATCCAGGAGTTAATCGTACTAGTTTTTTAGTCAAGCAACGATTCTGGTGGCCACGTATGGCTCGTGACATCCACAGTTTTGTTTTGGCTTGCTCGGTTTGTGCCACTGGTAAGACTTCCAATTGACCCCCTGATGGGTTACTTCAACCTCTGCCTGTCCATTCGAGACCCTGGTCCCATATCGCTCTAGATTTTATCACCGCCCTCCCACCCTCTCAGGGTAACACGGTGGTTTTAACCATGGTGGACCGATTCTCGAAGGCGACTCACTTTATCCCCTTACCCAAATTACCCTCAGCTAAGGAGACAGCGTTGATAGTCGTAGATCACGTCTTTCTGATTCATGGCCTCCCGGACAGACGTGGTCTCCGACAGAGGGACCCCAGTTTGTGTCCAAATTTTGGCAAGAGTTTTGTAGATTACTGGGAGCGACTGTTAGTCTGTCCTCAGGGTTTCATCCCAGAGCAATGGTCAAACCGAGAGAGCCAACCAAGATCTGGAAAGGGTGTTACGATGTTTGGTCTCCAATAATCCTTCCTCCTGGAGCCAGCAACTATCCATGGTGGAGTACGCCCACAATACGTTGCCAGTGTCAGCTACGGGCCTATCTCCGTTTAAGTGTCAGCGTAGGGTACCAGCCACCTATTTTTCCCAGTCTGGAATCCGAGGTCGCGGTCCCTCCGCCCACGCCTTTGTCCAGAGGTGTCACCGCACCTGGACTAGAGCCCGTGAGACTCTACTCCAGGTGGGGGAGCGCACCAAGGCCAAGGCCGATCGCCACCGGTCAAGGCCTCCCGTATACGTCGTTGGTCAAAAAGTGTGGCTTTCTACCAAGAACATTCCTCTCCGCTCCGTTTCTAATAAACTTGCTCCCAAATTCATTGGCCCGTTTGCTGTCACCAAGATCATTAGTCCGGTGACAGTCCGCCTCAAACTGCCTCTAGTGTACAGGAGGATTCATCCCGCCTTCCATGTATCCAAAATCAGAGCCCGTGTTTTATTCTCGCATTAATCCGCCAGCCCCGGTTCCCCCCGCCGCGACTCGTAGAAGGGGAACCATCTTATTCGGTAAATCGTATTCTGGACTCGAGGCGGAGGGGACGCGGATTCCAGTACTTGGTGGACTGGGAAGGTTACGGTCCGGAGGAGAGAAGTTGGGTACCAGCTAGAGACATCCTGGATCATTCCCTTATTGATGATTACAATCGACAGGTAAGGGAGACTGAGAACACCAGGAGGCGTTCTTAGGAGGAGGGGTACTGTCACGGTTCATAAATTCATTGATTCCTTCTTGTCTCGTGTTTCTGTTGTTATCTGTGTGTGTGTGGGTGTGAGTGGGCGTTGCCACTCCATTCCGCTGATCAGCTCTGCTGATCAGCGCGCCAGCTGACAATCATCCACTCACCAGCTGCAGCTCATTCCATCCCCTACATATACTCACAGTTTTCTCCTCTCATTGTCAGATCGTTGTATGAAGTCCTCCGTGTATGTGTTTGATCCCCTCCTGTCGGCGTGTCTGCTCGTGTCCTGTTCGTGTTCCCTGGATTATCACCACCGTGGATCACCGCACTTCACTCGGATCTTCACTTCACTGCACTTCTGATTTCATCACCGGATTCCTGGCCATCTAGTCCCTGAGCTACCAGTCTTGTGTGTTTGTGTGTCTTTCTGACCGTGGACTGAGTTAATTAAAAGCTTTCACCCGCATCTTTGCTTCGTGGTCACGTCATTACACACACACTGTGTGACTTTTATGGTGTTGAGGAGGAGCAGCAACTGAAGACAGAGCTGAAGGTCTACCATACCACCTTCAAGTCAAGTGGCATGAAGAGTATGCTTTCCACTCTAAAAGAAACCAGTGGCCAGCATGTTTCCCTACACTGGTAGAAATGCTTAAATTATACGCCACCCTACCTGTATCAACTGCAACTGTGGAGAGATCCTTTCGAAATTAGAGCTTAATTGAGAACCATCTCCGAAGCCTCTGTTCAGAGGAGAGACTCTCTGACCTCCTCCTCATCAGCCATAGAGAGAGGACATCCCAGTAGATCACAGTGAAGTCATAAACATCTTCAAGCACATGGCTCACAGAAGGTTGCTGTTCTAATTAGGTTTAAAGAAGCCCTGAAACCCTGTGTATCTATATTGTTTATATTAATATTATGGTGATTAATAGTAAATAAATCTAAAGCTGTTGAGACTTATTTTTTGTTATTGAATTTTTCATGAAGATGTGACCATTTCTTACTTTTATGTAGGCTTACTAAATAATTTTGATATAAAAAGGGGGGTGCCCTTTTTCAGTTTTAGCACATGCCCCTCAAAAGGTCTGTGACGGCCCTGCTTATGGTTAAGCCAAACATCCATGAAAGAGAAGATAATGCTCTCTTTTTAAATGCTTCAGTTTCGCCTGCGCGGACTCTCCGGTGACGCGTTACACTCAGTCACGGAGAAATTCCAAGAGGAGAGAAAGCAGGCGGCTGCCTTTCATAAATATATCCCACTGAAAGTGCGTGTCTCCGCAGCTGCTGCCGTAGAGCACAGCCCCAGCCGTCGAGTTCGCCTCACAAGAGAACGCAGCAGATGCAGAGTGTCGCGTCTCGTGCCCCCCCACAGAGAAACTGGAGGGAACGAGGCGAGGCGCGCTCTCCGGCGTGCCGTCTCGGGGCAGGACTGATCTGAGGACAGTCATTGTCGCCAAGAAGGCTGCGTTGAGAAAATCCTGATGGGACAGGACTCTGAGGGTGGTCCCCATCGGGAAACCACCTTCAGTTCACCGCACAAGAACACGGTGCCATGTCTTTCTCGATGCCCTCAGGGGTCTGTTCTACTAACCCTGTCTATACAGGGCGTAGAGAGACTCGGCGAGCGATTTCCTGAGGGAGTGCTCAGACCAGCTCTTTCCTGCCCTAATGTTACAGGGCTGGTTCCCTTAGTAGAGCTTCCTGGCGGAATGGGAAATGCTTCTCAATGTTTCTCTCTGGGTCCTGAATATTATAAAGAACGGGAAAGTTATTCAGTTCGGAACGCGTCCACCTCGGTTCAGAGGGCTTCTGCCCACGGTGGTGGGGCCCCGAGCAGGCTCTGGTTTTAGAAACAGGAGGTAAAAACTTTGCTGCAAAAAGGGGATATAGAACGGGTTCCTCCACCTAGCAGGGAGTTAGGATATTACAGCCGGTACTTCATCATTCCGTAAAAAGATGGAGGGCTGCGTCCCATTTTAGATCTGCGTCTCTCTTAAATCGCACTGTAGGGAAGCTCAAGTCCAAGATGCTCACTCTAAAACAGATTGTGTCACAAATCAGATCCGAGGAATGGTTTGTCACTGACATCTAAAGGACGCTTACTTCCATGTATCTATCCTCCCTCAACACAGGAAGTTCCTGAGGTTTGCTTTCGGGGGCGACATGAGACCGTTACATGTGGTGGCTCAGAACCAAGGGATTCTCCCTGAGGGAAATCCGTTTTGCATGATCAGGAGTTCATGAGGTCTACATCGCGCCCTGGTTATGTGGAAGGATCCTTGTTTTCTGTCCCAAGGCCCTGTGTTGGGAGCTCCTTGTCCGTCGTGTTATGCTAATGACAGATGCCTCTCTCACGGGTTGGGGGCGATCATAAGTGGTCACTCAGCTCGGGGTCTGTGGAAGGACCATCACCGTCTATGGCACATAAATTGTCTAGAGACGTTTGGCAGATGTTTGGTCGTGCCGAGGTAGACCTATTTGCTTCTCGAGAAACATCACACTGCCCGCTGTGGTTCTCTCTCAGCCATCCAGCCCCGCTGGGGTTGGATGCGATGATACATCCATGGCCGAGGTCACGGTTTGTACGCATTTCCCCCTGATCGCTCTGCTCCCGGGAGTTCTGGAGAGGGTTCGCTGGGACGGGCTCAGTCCCTGCTAATTGCCCCGTTCTGGCTGGCTCGAGTGTGGTTTGCGGACCTGATTTCTCTCCTCAACAGCTCTCCCCTCGCGAGATCCGGATCAGGAGAGACCTACTCTCTCAGGCGAGCAGGGTCGACCCTTCACCCCCGCCCAGAACTGTGGAGGCTGTGGGCTTGGCCTCTGAGGGGGTCTGACTGATACATCCGTGGCTCGAGGTCACGGTTGCGTCGCATTTCCCCGATCGCTCTGCTCCCGGGAGTTCTGGAGAGGGTTTCACCGGGGCGGGGCTCAGTCTCCTGCTAATTGCCCCGTTCTGGCCGGCTCGAGTGCTGGTTTGCAGACCTGATTTCTCTCCTCGACGGCTATCCCCTGAGATATCCGATCAGCATGGCCGCATTAACCATAGGGCTAGGCGGGGCTAAAGCCCCGGGGCCCGAGCAAGGAGGGGGCCTGTGATTGGCTGTGGAGCAGATACTGCAAGCCATCTGATTACCAAAGCCTTACCATGCAATGCCTCCCACAAATTAGCCCTGTTATTTAGTGGCACTTTGCCTTATATTCCATGCATTATCATGGAATCATTATCATTAATAGAGACGTTCGCAAAGACCCGCCTTTTTCAGGTACTATGTGACGAGCCACGAGCCAGGCGGCTCTCACGAGTCACGCACATCATGTTCTCATGCACTCACGTAGTGAAAAATACATCGCGGGGCAAAGACTAACGTTACACCGAGTGATTACAGAGAGAGTTCAGAGCAGCTTACTGTTGATATGAAACAAAGTCTCAACTTTCAAATATTGTCATTTAAGAAATTTAAACAATACCGTTTTCAAGTTCAAGTCCATCGACGTTAATCTACTGACAGCTTTGTTGTTCGGACAAAGTTGCGTATTTCGGCGTTATGATTGACCAGGCCACCTGTCAATCAAACCCCCGTGGGCAGCAAGGCATAGTAAATTGAAACGCCAGGTTTTAATTTGATATGACAAATACATTTATTCTATATTTAACTTATGAATGATCGACCTGCTGCTGCACATTGGCCTATAGATGGCTGCCTGCCGTAATACCAATATATTGCCTTTACTCTTCACTTCATTCTAATCTAGTCTATTGTTAAAACACAGCGTCATCATTCTAACCCACAAATTTTCGGTAAGTTTGAATATTAACTTGATGGATGTATAATTTTGCTTTTTGTGTTTGATTAAACTCTATATTCGCCTAAAGGGCTGGCGATAATATATCCGGTAGAAATATTTAAATTTTGCTGCGCCATCATGATGTAAGTTTATCATTTAAACGCGTTTTTAAACATTGTGGTTTGGATACAAATTATTTCAAACTGCTCAGGCACAGTGAGCAGCGGGAGAGAATTCATTTTGTAAATATTTGTTTTGAGACCATGGTGAACTTGAAGCGGTTTTGCACAGTGCACTTGAATCCGACTCTGAGGTCTCAGAGTGACAGACGCTGCTAATAAAGCTGCTGTCGCCATGTGTGTCAATAATGTTAATCAAACATCAGAAAGAAAGTAATTTACTGCATTTGACTGAATTTCTTTTGCAAAATTAACAAGAATGAATGTTGAATTTATAGTGAAAACCATGTATTGTATATTTGATTACTCATATATTGATTACTTAATATAATATTATTCAGTGCTTTAAGTTTGTCATAGGTCGATTTATTGTGCCTTTGTTCTATTTTAATTTGTGACTCTTGTCATCAGTAAGCTTGAGATTATTTTCTTAAAGGTCCCCTGACATGGGTTTTTTGTATTATTTTATAATGTTTCCTGGGTTGCCCTTATAATGTTAGTATGTTTTTTAGATCAAAAATAGTCATAATTTAGAAATAAAAGGCATTTTTCCTAGCCTGATTTTAGCCTCTGCTTAGAACGCTCTGTTTGAAGGGGCGTGTCTGCTGTGGGATTCAATGTAACCGCCCTCTGCTGTGATTGGCTGACATGCTTGCATATGAAATAGCTACATATTACATGTGAAACTATCTTGAATACGTTTTACTACAGCTATTATACGTTTTTACTATAACAGATATCGAGATTACGGATTCGTGAGAAGTTTTTGAAGTATTTAGATTCTCATCACATAAAATGTTGCTGTGATGGGATTGAGCAAGCAGAGGACAGTCTGTCGATCACGAGATGAAGATCTTATTGTATAACGCAGTTTCTGCACTCTCTGCTTTCACCAATGCAAACACAATGATGTACAGTATAAGAGCTTCGTTGTGCAATGTAACGCAGTTTCTGTTCTCTCTAAAGCCCTCGTCCGCTCCATAGCCTAATGTGCGTTCTGCGCCTGCATTTAATGAGCCAACTGTCTATTTCTGCAGATATATTAGTCTATATTCGTCATTCAAAAAGGAAAACCGACGCTGCCTGCTGCAGATACACATAACGTAAACAAAGCAGCGCGTGCTGACTATAATGTGCTTTCTGCGCCTGCGTTTAATAAGCCAACTGTCTATTTCTGCAGATATATTAGTCTATAATCGTCATTTAAAAAGGAAAATTGACGCTGCCGGCTGCAGATACACATAACGTAAACAAAGCAGCGCGTGCTGACTATAATGTGCTTTCTGCGCCTGCGTTTAATAAGCCAACTGTCTATTTCTGCAGATATATTAGTCTGTATTTGTCATTCAAAAAGGAAAACCGACGCTGCCGGCTACAGATACACATAACGTAAACAAAGCAGCGCGTGCTTACCGTTAGAATATCAATCCTGCTAAACACTTTCCTTACAATAAGATTATTTTCATCCTATTCAAAGAAACGATGTGAAGTTGATAATAGTCTGGCTTGACTTACTGATGCATAAACAGTATCAAACGATTTTGAGAGAAAGATTAACTAACCTGTCTCCTGCCTGTTAGACCATACAAAACTTTGGGAGTTGAGTCGGCGCAGAGAAAATAAAATTAACCCATTGTTTCTTCAGAGGCGCGGATGAAGGAACTAAAAAATACTTTGTGTTCATTTGTACATCTGAACACTGAGCAACTGCCGTGCTTCGCTCGTTTGCAAGCCATGATATTTCTCGAGGAAAAATAAAACCGCGCCTGCGCGTGTTTGTACGTCCTGTTCAGCTCGTTTTCTCATGGTCGGTCTCTGGGCGGGCAAAGCAGAGAAAGGGGAGTAACCTTTCCCCATGACGTTATCCCAGCGCGTTTAAGATGCAGACGAGATGCAGAGAAGAGAAAAATAGCCAAAGCTCGTTTTACACCGATTGAAAATTCTAGACACGAGGGACCAAATACAGTCTAGGGGAACTCATATTAATGTTAAAAAACCTCAGAAAATGAAAATTTCATGTCAGGGGACCTTTAAGCTACTATTATTTTTTGTGATATTGAAATTGGTCACAATAATTATAAAATTTTAGTGGCAATACATTTTGATATGATCAAAAAAAAATTGTGTTAAAAGTAACATAACTTAACTGTGAAGTATATCATAGATGGATAAAATGACTCGTATAATAATATATCATTTAGCTCATGTAGTTGGTGACCTAAAGTGGTGGGGGGGCCCTGCAGTAACTCATAGCCCCGGGGCCCAGTGAGCTCTTGATACGGCCCTGCCAATCAGGAGAGACCTACTCTCTCAGGCGAGCGGGTCGATCCTTCACCCTTGCCCAGAACTGTGGAGGCTGTGGGCTTGGCCTCTGAGGGGGCCCAGCTCATAGATTCCGGTCTCTCGGCTGAGGTCGTTGAGACCATCCTCCAGTCCAGAGCTCCCGCCACGAGGAGGTTATATGCTGCAAGGTGGAAACTTTTCACCTCTTGGTGTGGAGAGCGCCAGCTGGATTTCCTGCAGGACCGTTTCTCCACTGGGTTATCCCACTCCACACTGAAGGTGTACGTGGCAGCCTTAGCTGCTTACCACGCCCCTTCAAGTGGAGGGTCCCTCTGGGAGACACCCACTGATATCTCGCTTCCTCCGTGGAACCTTGAGGCTGAGGCCCGCAGTTCGCACAAGGGTACCGTCTTGGGATCTGGCCATCGTCTTAGAAGGTCTCTTCCTAGCTCCTTTCGAGCCCATCGAGGAAGTTTCAGAAAAGTTTCTTACACTTAAGACTATCCTTCTTCTCGCTATCTCATCTTTAAAAAGAATTGGAGATATTCAAGCACTGTCTGTGGCTCCCTCATGCCTGAAATTTGCTCCGGGTATGGTAAAGGCTTTTCTCTGTCCGAGACCAGGGTATGTTCCTAAGGTACCAACCACTTCGGTTGGACCTTTAGTACTGCAGGCTTTCTGTCCACCGCCTTTTTGACGTCAGACCAGGAGAAACTTAATTTGCTGTGTCCCGTTAGGGCTTTGGATGCGTATGTCCACAGATCGGCCCCGTGGAGGAAATCGGAACAGTTGTTTGTCTGTTTTGGGTCACCTAAGAAGGGATGTCCGGCATCTAAGCAAAGGATGAGCAAGTGGGTGGTTCGAGGCCATCTCACTTGCTTACGTTTCGGCCGGTCAGTCTTCACCTCTGGCCGTAAGGGCCCATTCTACTAGGAGTATGGCTGCCTCTACAGCTCTTCTTTCAGGAGCTTCTCTTCAGGACGTTTGTGATGTGGCAGGTTGGTCCTCACCGCATACTTTCGTCAGATTTGATTCCCTTGACCTTAGCTCCACTCCCGGGGCTCAGGTTCTCTCGTCGATTTGTGTCTCCTAATGACACACAACGGGGATTTGGTGGTATGGGGATGTGGGTATTGCGTTCCCACTGCGATTACACGCAGCGGTAGGGTTACGTCATGTAACTCTCAGTTCCCCGAAGGGATGGGACGCTGCGTGTCCTGACATACTCCCGGCATCCCCTTGGGTCGTTTGCTTCAGTAACTTTAAGCTGGCGTCTGGAGTGCTCAGGGGATATTTATAGCTTCCTGGTCAATGACGTCACTCGCCGTACGCTCACTCTTCTCATTGACTGATTTCATTCATGCTTCAGACACGCTACGTGTGGGGGTGTTTCCACTGCGATTACATGCAGCCTCCGTCCCTTTCGGGGAACTAGGGTTACATACGTAACCCGGACAATTCGTCAGCCCCAAACTTAGGACCATGTGATATTTAATACTTAGTACCATGTGATATTTCAGTTTTTCTTTTTTTAATAAATGTGCAAAAATGTCAACAGTTCTGAGTTATTTTTCTGTCAATATGGGGTGCTGTGTGTACAATAATGAGGGGAAAAATGAACTTAAATGATTTTAGCAAATGGCTGCAATATAACAAAGAGTGAACAATTTAAGGGGTCTGAATACTTTACGTATCCACTGTATTCTTGCACATCAGTGTGCCTTTAAGTGACTTAAAGTACTATGTACTTACATCTACAAGTAAGTACAATGTACTTGTGTGTTTATAGTGTCACGCATTGAGCGTAACAATCACTCATTTCGGTCTTTTATCACGCACTCTCGCCACACAATGTATTTCTCATGAGGAAAAACTATTTAGATATATTTAATATATTCTGGCCGCGCGCTCTCATGCGGAATGAAGCGCGTCTCCCCTGGAGTTCAGCAGTCGACCCTGCCACTTAATGAGCCAGGAAATGTTTATCCTGGAACTGTTCCCGTGATTCTGCTACAACATCTTCCGAAAGTTTTCGTTTACCCACAGATGAAACTAACCACTGGAGCTTCGAGCATCATTTAGAGCACAGAGTAAGTCATGATCTCCTGTTTTAATGTTACAACAAATTCGTGATTTCAAATTCATTGAATTCAAACTTGTTTGACAAAAACAATGACAACTTGACTGATGTTAGAGAACGTTTCCAAGATAATCAGCATCAGTTTTTCAGTGTCTGTAACTTAGCCAACAGTTTTACAGCCTGTTCACTGGCAACACCTGCTTAGAACAAGTAGTTTAGATATTATATTTTCGTTTTCACATGATGACTGACATATCGTCACATTATAAACATCTCTCTCTCAAAATAGGCTTAATTTTATTAGCACTAAATAAATTATAGTGTATAGTCAATGTTATAGGTCACTTTTAAAATCATGTCATATTTTATAATTATATCCTGGCCAAGGATGCATTAATGATTGCATCTGTCTTTCAAAGATGTTAGGAAAAAAGCAATTATGCATCCTCTCATTCACCCTGAGAGGAAAGCCCCCTAAAAAGGCCAGTTTCAGCGTATCATTTGCTGACTTTTTGCAAAAAAAAAAGGAAATTAAAATACATTACTAAATACATTAAAATACAATTACTGTGACTGATAATGAATATGTAATGCAAATGTAAAAATATAATGGAAATGCAACATTGTTGGATGATTATAAACATGGTATTTCAGCCCGTTCTCATCCAAAGGTGTCATATACGATGCATTTACCAAAGCGTAGACATCCAACGCACATGGCACCCTTTGGCGTCAAATATAACACGCACAGAGTATGGGTAGGTTTTAGTGTGGGTTAAGGTGTAAAGAAAGAGTCAACGGTAACACTTCCTTTTATAGTCCTGTTACCCATGTTCGTACTATGTTCTTATTATAGTAATTACAATTACCGGGTAATAACTAGGTACTAACCCTGAACCTACCCCTAAATCTACCCCTAACTCATGTACACTACTTACTAGGGATGGGAACTCGAAAACCGGTTCTTCTTCAGAACCGGTGCCTTGTGAATCGATTCCTTGGAACCGTTAGCTTTCCTGCTTAACGATTCCGCTTATCGGTTCCGCTCGTCTGTAAATGCGTCATGGCGTCACACACACGCGATGTTGTTTTGATTCAGAACGCGGCAAAATGGCTTCAAGGCAGAGGCGGTTCGTTCGGTTCATTTTTCCTGCCGACCAACATTATTCAAATGTCAGGCGCGCCCCTTCAAGTGGAGGGTCCCTCGGGAGATACCCACTGATATCTCGCTTCCTCCGTGGAACCTTGAGGCTGAGGCCCGCTGTTCGCACAAGGGTACCGTCTTGGGATCTGGCCATCGTCTTAGAAGGTCTCTCTCCTAGCTCCTTTTCGAGCCCATCGAGGAAGTTTCAGAAAAGTTTCTTACACTTAAGACTATCCTTCTTCTCGCTATCTCATCTTTAAAAGAATTGGAGATATTCAAGCACTGTCTGTGGCTCCCTCATGCCTGGAATTTGCTCCGGGTATGGTAAAGGCTTTTCTCTGTCCGAGACCAGGGTATGTTCCTAAGGTACCAATCGAAACCGGTTCTTCTTCAGAACCGGTGCCTTGTGAATCGATTCCTTGGAACCGTTAGCTTGCCTGCTTAACGATTCCGCTTATCTGTTCCGCTCGTTGTAAATGCGTCATGGCGTCACACACACACGCGATGTTGTTTTGATTCAGAACGCGGCAAAATGGCTTCAAGGCAGAGGCGGTTCGTTCGGTTCATTTTTCCTGCCGACCAACATTATTCAAATGTAGGCGTGGCAAGCGCGTTCATAGTGTGGCGTGACCGCAACATTGCCCTACATCAATGGCAAATTTAACGTAAACGGAACGAAACTGAGCTACTCGTTATTGTGTGGTTGTTTGGATGACGGACCGTTCATCAGTTTGGACCAAAGCAGCGCAAGCCGATCATCAGCACTGTTACTACACCGGCAAATCCAGTAAAGAAAACATTTGAATTCGCCACTGAAGTAATAACATCGCTGCGAGATCTAGTGAGAAACATTCACATTTCTCCGTTATTAATGGACCAAACAGCGCTGACGTGGAAACCAGGAAGAAACATTGTGACATGAATGAACTATCCAGTGTCCACAAATCAACATCACCAAGGATTTACTGTATAACACTACTATCTGTAAGTTTGACAGGAATAGTAGGCTATAATGCTTTCAAATAACATCACGTCGGTTGCATTTTGACATTATGAATACAATTGCTGCCCTCAAATGTTAATCTAAACTAAAATAAACCTTTGTTTATAACTACTACAATATTACATTTCATTTTGTCCAAGGAGCTGTTTTGTTTTATATGCTCCCAAGAAAAGTCAAGTATAGTTCCATCATTGCTCAAAGTTAAAAAATATCATACTTTATGATGTTAGTTTTCATAATTTGTGTATACTCTGTGCTTCTGATCAGATATTAAAGCAAGTTCAAACAAACAAATTTGTACTTATTCCCTCACCCAATGAGAATCGATAAGAGAATCGATAAGGAATCGGATCGATAAGCAATATCGATAATGGAATCGAAATCGTTAAATTCTTATCAATTCCCATCCCTACTACTTACCTTATATTAGCCAGTACTTTCTAGGTAAGTACACTGTAAGTGCATGTAAGTACTGTACTGTAAAAGGAAGCAGTACGGAGTTAACAGTGTAATTACAAATGTTGTTACATGAATTAATTACAACTGTAATTACATGCATATTACAAACAATATAAGTACAATGTAAAAACATAGCCTATATATACAGTCACCTAAAGGATTATTAGGAACACCTGTTCAATTTCTCATTAATGCAATCATCTAATCAACCAATCACATGGCAGTTGCTTCAGTGCATTTAGGGGTATTGTCCTGGTCAAGACAATCTCCTAAACTCCAAATTGATTTTGAGTGTGGCATAGTTGTTGTTGCCGGACGGGCCGGTCTGAGTATTTCACAATCTGCTCAGTTACTGGGATTTTCACGCACAACCATTTCTAGGGTTTACAAAGAATGGTGTGAAAAGGGAAAAACATCCAGTATGCGGCAGTCCTGTGGGCAAAAATGCCTTGTTGATGCTGGAGGTCATAGGAGAATGGGCAGACTAATTTAAGCTGATAGAAGAGAAACTTTAACTGAAATAACCATTCGTTACAACCGAGGTATGCAGCAAAGCATTTGTGAAGCCACAACACACAGAACATTGAGGCGGATGGGCTACAACAGCCGAAGACCCCACCGGGTACCACTCATCTTCACTACAAATAGGAAAAAGAGGCTACAATTTGCAAGAGCTCACCAAAATTGGACAGTTGAAGACTGGAAAAATGTTGTGTGGTCTGATGAGTCTCGATTTCTGTTGAGACATTCAGATGGTAGAGTCTGAATTTGGCGTAAACCGAATGAGATCATGAATCCATCAGGCCTTGTAACCACTGTGCAGGCTGCTGCTGGTGGTGTAATGGTGTGGGCAGGGTGCGATTTGCCGGGGGATGCGTGGGATTTCCCCCTTTCTGGTCAATGTATCCCTGCCTCTGCTTAACCCCCTGGGGACCAAAAACGCGCCCCGCGTTTTGATCGTTTTTTTTTTTCACATAGCTGCACCATAGACTTAAAATACTCCATCATTAATGGTCATATAAATAAAATCAATACATGACTATAAACTATAGATGGTCTTTTTTTTGTGTACCCTCTTATTAATATCAAAACCTTGTGTTTTTGTAAAATAAATAAATTTAAACAGGGTGCGCTTTCAGCTCACTCTGTCTCCGCAAAAATCTTTCTGAAAGGCGTCCGAAAAAAGAGCTGGATCTAACCTCGTCCTAACCTTTTTTCAAAACCGTCTTGCTGTGCAGTGAGGAGATCCTGAGGAAAAACTTACCTCAGATACAGTTTCATATTGAGAACCACGGATTCAACTGATGCAGTAAGTCATTTATTATAAGTGATTTGTTCTAATCGCGTTAGTTTCTGTATCTGTAAACTGCACAAAGACCGAAATATCAAATGCGTGTCTGATAGGAAGGAATAGACGAATTCACAGACGTGCGCGCTGTGCGTTAATTCACTTTCGCTTTCATTGGAACAAGAATCTCATGTGACATCCACATCCTTACATTAGTAGGATAACATTAGTTCTACCAGAAAGACTCGTGAAATAATGAACTGTACAATAAAGCATTTTATTAACAGCCCAGCAAGCCATTTATGCAATAAGTCTTTGGCGTAGGCCCCGATCCGTAACTCGCGATCCTCAGGGTACGGATTCTGCATATCCTGCCTGAAGATGAAGGCAGGGGCGCAGCCGACCCCCCTTGGAGTTTTGGAAGGGACCGACCTGGTGGTGGTGGTGGGAAGGATGGAGCAAAGATAGTCTTAGTGGAGGTGGGGAGGGTGGTGGTAAGTGAAGCGTCAGCATCTGCGAACTCAGACAAGTGCAAGTAAGGGTCTTTTATACATCACGTATTAGAATGCGATTGGATAGATGAGAAGGTAATAATGACGTGACAATTGAGTCTTCCCGGCAGAACTTACGCTACGCTTTCATTTCTACCAGAAAGACTCGGGAGATAATGAACTGTACAATAAAGCATTTTATTAACAGCCCAGCAAGCCATTTATGCAATAAGTCTTTGGCGTAGGCCCCGTCCGTAACTCGCGATCCTAGGGTACGGATTCTGCATATCCTGCCTGAAGATGAAGGCAGGGGCGCAGCCGACCCCCAAAAATGAGTGGAAGAATGATTCCACTGGACGAAGCCCACCCCCAAAGAACATGAAAGAAAAATATACCTACCAGCAGTATGTTATGTGGTTCCTAAAATAGAAGAAGAAAATAGTTAGCAAACAGCTGGTAAATATGGGTATATCAATTTTCATATATAGTAGAGTACCATCGATATTGTAGTGGGAACGGAACTCTACGATCTAAAGTGGAGCATGCTTAACTTAATATGAAAGATACTTTTCTGCTGCTGAATTACATGAGACATCAACGCATTTGCTCGCGCTTAATTTATAATTGATTTATAGATTTTAGGCCACGCAGAGCCACAGACGAGGGCCACGCAGAGCCACATAGACAAGGCCACGCTGAGCCGCATAGACAAGGCCACGCAGAGCCACATAGACAAGGCCACGCAGAGCCACATAGACAAGGCCACGCTAAGCCACATAGAAAAGGCCACGCTGAGCCGCATAGACAAGGCCACGCAGAGCCACATAGACAAGGCCACGCTGAGCCGCATAGACAAGGCCACGCAGAGCCACATAGACAAGGCCACGCAGAGCCACATAGACAAGGCCACGCTGAGCCGCATAGACAAGGCCACGCTGAGCCACATAGACAAGGCCACGCTGAGCCACATAGACAAGGCCACGCTGAGCCACATAGACAAGGCCACGCTGAGCCACATAGACAAGGCCACGCTGAGCCACATAGACAAGGCCACGCTGAGCCACATAGACAAGGCCACGCTGAGCCACATAGAGAGGGCCACGCTGAGCCACATAGAGAGGGTCACGCTGAGCCGCATAGACACGAGGCCTCGCTGAGCCGCATAGAACGAGGCCCCGCTGAGCCGCAGTAAAAACGACGCCACGCTGAGCCGCATAAAAACGACGCCCACGCTGAGCCGCATAAAAACGACGCCACGCTGAGCTGCATGAAAACGGACGCCACGCTGAGCCGCATAGACAAGGCCACGCAGAGCCGCATAGAACAAGGCCACGCTGCGCCGCATAGAGACGAGGCCACGCTGCGCCGCATAAACAATGTCGCTGAGCCCCACAGAGACGAGGCCGCGCTGAGCCCCACAGAGACGAGGCCGCGCTGAGCCCCACAGAGACGAGGCCGCGCTGAGCCCCACAGAGACGAGGCCGCGCTGAGCCACATAGAACGAAGCCATGCTGAGCCACATGGACAAGGCCACGCTGAGCCCCACAGAGACGAGGCCACGCTGAGCCACATGGAGACGAGGCCACGCTGAGCCCCACTGAGACGAGGCCGCGCTGAGCACATAAAAACAAGGCCACGCTGAGCCACACTGAGACACGGCTGCGCTGAGCCCCACAGAAACGAGGCCACGCTGAGCCACATGAAAACGAGGCCACGCTGAGCCACATATAGACGACGCCACGTTGAGCCACATATAAACAAGGCCATGCAGAGCCACACAGAGACGAGGTCATGTTAATCCACGCACGGACAAGGTTTGCTGAGCCGCTAGGCTGCTAGAGCTGCGCGTAAACTAAACGTGCCTAGAAAAGCCACTAGGCTGCGCAAAGCCGGCCCCTTAAGGACCATATAGCCAGCGATGGCGCGAGGCGAATTTACTCAAGCGGAGACTAATCGCCAGATAGATAAAGCATACACCACCACCAGTAATTGCATAGGAATTTACCTGAATCGTTACTGCAGAGCTTGCTGAGCTTCGAGAATGATCTTTTAGATCAAGTCTTATATAACTCTAATGTAGAGGAAGACCATCTGCCCAGGATCTTAGTAGCTGAAGTGGAAAGCCACGATCAGCTGCTGTAGTGGCTGCCCAGATCCTGGAGGAATGACCAGTATACTGGGAGGGAGATAGCCTGCAGCTATAGAGGACAGAGCTGACGAATCCTGAACCAGGTTAAAGAGTAGCGCTCCGTTAGTTATGATAAATAGAAATTTTATCATAGAGGGGACAGAATTTAATCCTAATTTATAAATTGATAATGTGATACAAAGCTTTTATAGTCATTCTTTGAGGAAGGAATTAGGGAAGGAACGAAATTAGAAAAGACCATGGGGAAAATCGGGAGTATTTAGCACCTGGAATGAATCCCCTGGATGCATGAGCCATGAACGCTGTAACGGACAGCTATAATCTGATAACAATAAGAAGGAGACCACTGCAGAGAGCAGACAGAGGTAATCAAAAGGGGATGAGTGGATTTTGCTTTCTGACTTGGAGTGTAATGCTGCTGGTTTAAGCATAATCAACATCAGCAAGGTTAAACACTCAAAGATCAACAGTGGAAGAATTCATTAGAGATTTGCTTTTAAAGAATATGATGACAGCGCTGGGAGGAGCTAGTGACATTCCTCCTGGGTTAGTGCATCACGGCATGAATTTAATTGATCCTGCCAGCGGGACATGATATATAGAATGTCGAGACAGAATAACCAGTGACTAGAGATAACTACACATGAGCTACGTAATCCATCAACGACCATCTGGAAAGTTGACGATGTTGACGCTTATTGAACCTCCATCTTATGCGATTCCAGTTGAACAAGTGAAAAGTTAAAAATCTCAGTGATGGGTAATCGAAGCTGCAAACGAGCTGTTGAAACTCCGATCCCTGTGCCGGAAGCAGCAGCAGTCCTACCCCATCCAAATGTGGAGACAAAACAATATGCTTACTCACCCTCGAAATGACCATTACTACACAATTATCTTTGAGGCATTCTGAGCAAACCCAGCATACCCATACATATCCTGCAAAAGAAAGGGGACAAAATTATACAATTTTTTTTTTTTTTTTAATACCTTAGCAAACAAAGAGAAGTTACGGGGAACAGACTTGAAAATTAGGATCAAATACTTGCATGAATTTAAATGCCTGTGAAACTATGAATGGAAAGAATATTAAATTACAATTTCATAATTGTATACAAGAAAGAACAGCGAGCCATGATGAGAAAGAGGAATCTAAGTGATAATTGATCTGTTGACTCTGGAGCGTAGAATCTTTTAATCAGGTATGCAGCAAATGTCTGCCATGGCTCCCAAGTTGCTCTTTGCAGACATAACCCCATCCATTGCTGGAAGACGCTGGACACGACAGTTGAGAATCTTGAATAAATGGTGCATAGACATGAAAAATCACACAGTTGAGTGGGCATTTGATGTCAATTTAACATCAAAATGACATCAAACACTGATGTCAAAATTACGTCACGAAATAGGTCAAAAATGAAAGTCAATTTGATGTCAAAGTGACAACGTCAATTTGATGTCAAGATTTTGACCTCTGCCGATGTCATTTTGATGTTATTTTGATCATGCTTTGTATGCATTTGATGCCAATTCAACATTTATTTGACGTCAAGATGTCATGATGTTGATGTCATTTTAATGCTATTTTGATATCATTCAATATCAAGCTTTGATATCAATTCAACATAAATGTGACATCAAACATTGATGTCAAAATTACATCAAATTATTGACATATTTTGATATCATTTCAATGCTAAGCATCACTCAATTCCAACCTAAATGTACAATGACTGACAACATACACATACTTTGAGATCTGATATGTTTTTATTTTATTTTTTTGAGCAGTGTAATGCAGTGGGGGCGCTATGGGTTCACACCTCAAGGGCTCTCAAGTGCCTGTAAAAGGGAACAAGAAAACAAGAGAGCAAACATTAAAATGGGGCCTGTCCATTAACATAACAAATGCTTAGTACCCATCAGTAGTAGGCTACTCTACAGTATATAGAGAGTATATAAAGTATTTAGTAAGTATTTAGTATATAAAGCCAGAAAGTATTTAGATATATAAAGCCAGAGAGCAGTGATTTCAAAACATCACATTTGTCCAGGCTCTTCCCTATGTATGCGATTAGTGTCTTTTTTTCCATGGAGAATATTTTTACCCCTATATCTTTCCATCATGTTTCGAAGGACACGGTGTAGGGGTAAAATGAAGGGGAAGGGTAAAAACAGAGAAATGGAATTGGGCCTAATCTACATTGTTTGCAGCAGCTCCTACCTTCCGGCACCCAGTGCCCCCTCTTCTGTCCGGTGCAGCGAGCAAATGGTAGGCCGTAAGGCTACCAATGGAAGCTTCTGTGATGCCGGGTTGTTACTTCTGGATGGCACCTGAAAAATGTAACAGCAATTGCCATTTATCTTGCACATACTGATCAAAATAAAAATCATGCAGAGAATAGAGCTATAGGTGGTGTAGGTGCACAAATAGAAAATGTAATTACCTATTGCGACCTTATAAAGTTCAATTCTTCTGAAAGGCAGCTTATCACCAGTCCCATCCATGTTCAGTATAGACATGAGGCTATTTGCAAGCATTCTGTAAAAAAAAGTGAATAAACAAAGTTAAAAGTCAACATGCTGTACAGGAAGAAATGTGAAATAATGTCAGGGCTCACAAAATCGCTAGCCAGACGTCCCGGGCTATTGTGTTTTCAGTAGGGGTACCAAAATGCATAACAGTCCTGCCCAACGGGCATTCTGAAATAGTATAATCAAATTCCCCTAAACTTCTGCCTCGTCCCCCTAAATATTTGTGATTAAGTGTAAACCACACAAATTCGTGTTCGCTTCGGTCTTGTTATAATCAGATTCAGCGTGTTCTTCATCTTCAATCCGCAGATCTGGGCGTATTCATTTAAGAGTATTAAATACATTTTAAGATATTAACCACACAACTTCAGAGACTGACCTTTTAATCACAATGTTGACATTTTCCCGCAGGGTAGCTGCACCAATTTGACATCGGAGCTGTCTGAAGGAATAATTAAGCAAATATGCAGAAATGTATATGAGGTACAAGAATATGTGAATAAGATATTGTATGTGTAATAATTACATCTGTTAGCAAATGTTTGTTTTACTTTTCATAGTAACCTACCATGAGTTTTCGTTTTCCTCGCTGGTTAGCTATCTGTTAAGCTGTTGAATCGGAGTTGATTTTGGAACTCTGAACGTCAGACCAAAGAGAGCAATATGACATCATATTCTGTACAAACGAAAAATGTGCATTAAAAAAATAAAATAATTCAATGCAGCAGCTATTTTTTGTTTAGAAGAACACACTTACTTTTCTCTTCCATTGGGAAAGGAATACATAAAATGTCATAGGCCAGTAACGTTATATGGATACTACCATTTCAACTTACCTCTTATTCAAATCTGTGACAGATCTGGGGCTGGTACGCTGGAAAAAAAATTGAAAACATTTCACATGGTTAGGATATCATTTTACACCCATTGTAATTAGTCATAATATTGATATTTTATTACCACTACGAGAACATGCATTTTTCAAGATTATTCGCATAACGTTAGATATAAGTTAGTTGGCAATGTTTCCCAATGTTTTATGGTCTCTGTGACCCGGATCGCATCTCAAAAATGAACAAACAAAACATAACGTTAGCCTATGTAACGGACTAAAGCTTGAAACACCCACTTTTAAAGGAACAAATTCCAATCGAAAGTAAATAACGTTCATCGTCGCGGTCGGTTTGGCCTCAGAAAACCAGTAAAATCGACATTTTTCCACGCACGCACGCACACACACGCACGCACGCACGCACACACACACACACACACACACACACACACACACACACACACACACACACACTTTTAAAATCATACGATGGCAGACAGGAAGACACTTCTTCAATCATACCAAAATGTAAACGTTACAGTTAAGCTAACCTCAGGTTAAATTAGCTAGCTAACTCGCTCAGGTAAAGGCTGTGGAATCAGGGTTTCTGCAGGTTTCACAAAGTGAAATTTAAGACTTTTTAAGACCTTTTTAAAACCATTATTAATGAAATTGAAGACCTATCACAAAAAAAAATAAAAAAATAAAAAAAACACATACAAAGGAAACACATAACGAGTTTTAAAATTATTCGCAAAGTAATTTAATATATTCAAACTGTCGAACATCAGCACGAATGGTCCCGTGATTTTGGAAATTAGTTCTGTTTTTGTTTTTATAAAATCCCCTATTCCAAAGCGCGTAATGTAGGCCGTTTTATCTTTCCCGCACCTGAAGGATTTCAGCGATGTCAGAGTCCGGAAACATCGTTTGAAACAATGTAGGACTGGTGTCTTGTCACCGTGTGGAGAACCCAGAGCACCTCCGTTGGCTCTGATCCAAAAGCAAAATTAAAAATCAGCAAAATCTGATCCAAAAGTCAGATATTTCAAGCCAAGTATCGCTAAACTTAAAATCCGTATTATGTCTGTCTATAGTATCTGAGATCAGCGCCAATAACACGAAACCTCAAAACTGATTGGCTGTTGCATATTGGTCTATTTTGTAGTCGTAATACAGCGAATTATATTTGAACTAGCAAGAAAAGAACTACAACCACAGAACAATTTTTTTTTTAAATTCCAAAACATGCTGGTGTTGCTGTTGAACATTTCAATGAGATTTACATGGACGTAGGAAAATTAAGACCTGTTTAAAATGATTTAAGACCTAGAACACAATACTTCAGCAAATTTAAGACTTTTTAAGGCCTTAAATTGTGATTTAGAAATTTTAGACTTTTTTAGACTTTTTAAGACCCCGCGTGAAACCCTGGAATTATTCGACATAATTCTGAAAATTACACCCATTCAGATTAAGTAACCTATGTATAAGATGGTGTATTAACATAATAACAACAATAGCATGCTAGCTGGTTACTTACCAAGAGTTGAAAGAGGAATATTTTTTAAAATTGAAATCGACGATCTCTTCTCTGGCAGTTGAGCAGACGTGTGAGGGGGCGGGCCGGTTATGCAGATCTTCTACTTTTCCGCGCGATATGACCAGGATGTGACGTCTTTTTGTAGTCAATTTGTAGTCGATGATGATCATTTTAAAAATCAGCTTCAATGTCAGATTAAATTTACCTTTTATAGTATATGCAATTATAGTGTCTACTGTCATTTTAATCAAGAACTGAATTAAACTTGCTTGGATTTAAATAAAATAAAAATGCTAAATACATAGACCTACAAAGTCCTACAACTTTTAAGATCGGTCTTTTAGATGTTGAAAATTAGTCGCATTGATTTACAGTGAGCAATAAATATACTTTTTCAGACATTGTTTTGATATACATTTTACATCAAATTGCCGTTTTATTTCCTGACATCAAATCAACATCGATTTAATGTCAATGATATTGACCTGAGATGTAGGGACAAGAAAAAACATGTCAGATTGATACCTTTGTTTGGCGTCTTTACAACCACAAGGAAATAATTACAAAATATAATGAAAATGTGCATATTCATGCATGTTATACATGGTGGTCAAAATCTTGACTATTTGTTGATGTCAAATTGACGTCCAGGTGCCCGCTAATGTCACTCGAGTCTCCTTCACTGATTAGTCTGATATGTAATACTAATATGACTGTAGACTGTTGAGTTTAGCCGTTTTGGCCAAGTATATGTAACTTTGAAAAGCGCCACACGACTCCTTGATCCTTTGGTCTGCGTTTCTCTGTACATTTGTTGTGAAATACCCCTCACATAAATTAATCTTAACACGCATCAGTAGATTAAGTAGCCACCAGAAAGTTGAGTATCGAATTATACACATTTTCAGTGTTATTTATCCAATTTGAAGTATAGAGTGACTTTATGATTTAAAGTAGCCTAATGGGTGAAATAGTTGTTTGTAAAATTACTATTAGTAATATGTAAATTACTGCTGCCATACTAGTCCACTGCAGTATATGCATGACAGCCAATGACATGTCAGCCGACTTGCTCTTTAGCTCGGGTTTTATTTTATTTATTTATTTTTATTATTTATATACACACGCAACCGGACTCTGTGTGCGTAAGCGAACGTTATGAAGAGCGCAACCCTTTGATATGCATATGCTCTTATGCACTCTTAAGCATTTGATTTATATTCAACAGAGTTGTTAGTGGGTATTTGCAAACAGAGAGTGGTATTGAAAAGCTGATATAATTAAATACAGAACTGTGGAATATCGGTAACAGCGAAACTTTGCTTACACTTCCCAGCAAACACGTGTATGTGGGGCCCACATGGGTTACACATGGGTTACATGGGTACAGAGTGGGCATGGGCTCAAAATGGGCATCTTATCTGGGGCCCACTTGGGTCAGACCAAGATGGGTCCAACATGGGCAAACCCAGGTGGGCTCCCCATATGGGACCTAGTTGGTTCACTAATGGGAAATTGAGTACATGGGTTGAAAATGGGCTGCAAGGGGACTATCAGTTTACCAAGACAAGTGCAGTCAATCCCAAATATTGATTACACTGGTAGTACAAATATGCACCTTTGAAATAATGTTTATTGGTTTTTGACACTTTAACATGTGACTTTAATCTATTAAAAATCTATAAATGCCAACACAATTGCAATTGTACCCAATTTTTTTTTTTACAATTTAAAAGAACCAAGAGCCATGCGGATACAGAGAAAAAGGGCAAAAAAAAACAAAAAAAAACTAATGTGTATAAAACCTTTGCATGATGGATCCTGCGATATTTCATTCAGCAATTCCCATCCCCCACTCCACGCCCTCAACAGCGCAGGCGCCATTGCCATCTCTCACTCTGCTGTGTTGTAATTTTCGGGAGGAGATTCAAGAGAGATTCGTGCTGTCAGTGTATTCAAGGTAAGAACTATAATTTAAAAAGTGAAATGTTAATTAAAATAAGTTGTTTTCATAACATAATGTTAACCAAAAGCTTATTTTCACGTTAGAGTTTCAGTTGCAATTTCAAATTCCCTCAGATCGCGCCATTTTTGCAAGCTATTAGTAACATTAGTTTCTTATAATTGTTAAAGGATAACTCTCCCAAAATGCAACCTAGGGCCTTTTTCTGAATCTACCCGTGTCAACTTTCGTTTAAAAGCTTAATTAGGATGGAAACGCCAGTTTTAAGATTGACTGTATTTTAGCTGTTGTTGTTTTCGGCCGCTCTTGTCAGTCAAAAATAGTCGGAATAATACTGTGTATTAGAACCACTGTGTATTATAACAACTTTGGAGACTCCAGCTTAAAAAAAATTATCTCTTTTTTTTTACAATTTAAATCCCACAATGGCAGCAATTTCTCTTTTTTTATATAAGATATGCACATTAAACACCCGAAATGAAAGCAGGACTTATTCATATTTTGAATTGAATTACTAGACAAGCCTTTTTAATCATGTCTGCTACCGTCTATCTTATATTGTGATCACAGAACAGCACAATACAGTGACCATTTTAGCTTTTATTCTAAAAGTGTGGACATTCAATAAAAAAAATTTACATTCTTGATGTTTAATTTTAAATAAATCTTTGTCTATTTCGTCACAGAACAACTAGTTTTCACTGAATTATGAGCTCTGAGGAGCTTTAACACCATCTCGGCAACCCTTTGGTTTCGTGCTATTTTTTCCTTTCTTTATTTAGTGCTCATTCAAAAACAACTGCACATATAGTTACACTTTAGAATACTTTTTCAAATGATTAGTATTTATTTTTTCTTTAGGTTGGCGTGGTGACAGAAATTGGAGGGAGAGCTGTGAATAAAGTCATAAAAAGAAAGATGACAATTTTTTGGGCACCATGGAAAGCGAGAGTTTCGGCGGCTTAAACTGTTTGAAGTTATATATGGTATGTTTACTCACTGTTTAACATAAATGTGCAAACAGGTTGAGTTGTTCTTCATTAATCAGTGATTAAATAAATTTGGTTGTATGCAAGTTTGGTTGTATACCCTGAATAATGACAATATGGACCAGGTATACTATCACAGTGGTTCTCAACTCCAGTCCTCGGAACCCACTGCTCTGCACGTTTTGTTTGTCTCTCTTCTCTGACACACTCAGTTCAGTTCATAGTCTATACTGAGCTGAGGATCTGAGTCAGGTGCGTTAAATAAAGGAGACATACACAATATGCAGAGCAGTGGGTCCCGAGGACTGGAGTTGAGAACCACTACCAAATTAATTTTGATGTTGTTTTCAAGGTTTGAAAAGTGCTAAAATTTTGGATAAAATGCTTGAAATTGTTACTATTTCTTTCACAACAAATACCGATCTGGCTGAATAGTTTATTAAATGGAGAAATAAATCATTTGCTGCTGCCCGAGCGTGTATTGTTTCCTGCGCCCCCACAGTGTTGGTCTGGTTTCACACTCAACTTGATTCAGATCGAATCCTGTGCGCAGCCACAGACTATTTATATGGAGACATGCCACTTCCTCAATCCTTAATACAAATGTATAGGGGAAAACCAACACCAAAGATGGCGGTTGTATGCAAATGCCCTGCCCCTCCCGCTGGACAGCCAATCATCTGCTTTTAACGGTCAAGCTGGGAAACATTTAAATACGTTACTGTTTTGATAAGGGCGGTAGATTTGATATACAGTGTATGTGTGCGTTGTGTAAATATCAGACATTCCAAGTCTCCCAGAAGTTCCAGGTGTCTCCCGCAGATTGTCTGGGCTCGTTGATGCCCACAAATTAGTTTAAATCTTCCCGGAATCTAGAGCGACCGAGCAAGAGCATGCGCACATTATTTGTTTATGCTAGTAACTGCTAGCTAGGAATTTGCAGACAAAGTGACTGAGGGTGCTTTCACACTAGCAGTTTAGTTCAGTAACTAACTAACGTCAGCCCAGTGCATAACAACACTCGTTAATTGCTGAACAGAAATCGTGTCAGATGGAGTGTCATACAAGTAGCCGACTGTAAGGTTGAGAGATGGCCTTATGCAATATTTACACTGCTCTATTTTCAGTAGACAAATGTATAGCCAATGTCTTGACAATTAATTTTATATCTGATACTATTGTATTTCCTGAAAAATGTCAAGGTGGGAGTTAACTGCTTTGCTGCAAGGGCTCAAATATGGAATTTAATCTCACTCTAATGCTCTTTATGTATTTTTCAGGAGGCTTGAAAAAGAAAAAGAAGCCCTAACAAACCAAATTACCAGAAGAGATGCTGAAAAGACAGTGTCAAAGTGGCTAATCGAGAGCCAGAGACTGGGGAAAAAGCATACTGAGAGGGCACGTGATGGAGAGCAAGATAGGTAAATGTCTTAAGATATACTTGTTTTTTTATGGAAATACAAATTTTAAAAGGACAATAATGATCGTAGCCAAAATATATTCAATCAGGGGTTTTCAAACTTGTCTTGGGAACCCTGAGCACTGGCACACCCACCCACAGATCTTGCAGTTTCTACCAATGAGCTAATGTAACGAATCAGTACGGCTGGGCAAAAAAAAAAAAAAAGCGATTTTCAATTAATCGTTTTATAAATGTGTGTATCAACGCAAGAGCTGCAGGCGTTGATACCATAGACTGTAAAAAAAGATGGACGACGCCCCTTCGCTCTTTTCTATCAGAGAGAACTGAAGCCGCCAGTGTCTCGATATGACGCTGACATCCTGGGACCTGAGTCTGCGCACTTGCGTGTTTCGGGACCAGTCATGCGCAGTCGTGAGCAGGAAGTAAAGCCGTGAAATCAAGGCCGCGCCCTCATTCGCGCTGAATCAAACGCAAAGCACACGCCCCGCACTTTCATTAAGTGGCCTCTGGCTGCTTCGTTCTTCTCCAATGATGTCTGCTGATTGCAGAACCTCGTTAAAATAAGGTAAATACAACTACTAGCCACATAGTCAACATTATGAAAAAAGTCCGCTGGTGCTTCAGTGACTACCTCGCTCAGAGAACCTGTCAATCACAGCTCTCAATCATGACGTCAGAGCACCGTTTTTATCATCACATAACTAACAAAAAAACAAACTTATTTTAAAAACGAACACTTGAAATTACATCAACGTGATAGAAACTACAGTAAATGACACAAACTATCTTTGGAAAAAGGATATGTGAAGTGTAATTTAATTGTTTAGTTGGTCTCGCGTCCCATTGAATAACATGGGGAGGCGGGGTTTATGACCTATACTGGGACCGGTCACAGGGGGGCGATCAAGACGTTTTGGCTTCACTTTTGGGGGCTTGTGCGGCACGCTTGGTTGATACACACTAGCGTTTAGGAGTCGGAACATGACGGAATATTCACTTGCACAATCGGGCCAGCGTTGCATCGTAACCTATGATCGTAACTAACGTTTATCATTTTCACGTCTTTTTAAGTTCTACCAGGTTTTAACATTCAAGCAATGTTAAACCATCCGTGTCGCGCACTCTCTGAGATGTCTTTCACTGCGTGCCCATACAGTACAGCCTAATTCTGCCTCACAAACAGCTCGCCAGAAACAAAAGTTTTATCCCTGGATCATATCGCTTTAACAGTTAAAAACACGCAAAATTATATTAAAACTCTGGTCTTGGTGAGTAACCTCGTAAAGACAGTCGGTTATGTCTTAAATAAGCATAAAACAAGCGATGCGTGACAGACAGTAATGAGACAGTAATGGATCCGTGCCTGCACTAGTTCTTAAAGTGAACGCAGCCATATGTGTCTGTCATTAATTCTGTTGTCATAACAACAAAACATAGCATTAATTGTAAGCAATCTAGAATGAATAGCTTATGTATTTAATTCAGTCTGGACTAAAAAGACTTTCCAGTGTTATTTTACATTGGATTACTTTATTCAGTTTCTGTAGTATTTCTGACATACACCAAAAAACTACCCCAAAATGTTTCTTTATTTGTGTCTTTATTCTATTCTATTTATTTGTGCTACTTTTTTCAATTTAATTCAAAGATTGAAATCAAGCTTCCATGTGTTGCATAAACTCTTAACAAAAATTACCCCATTGTAAAAACAAACATTTAGGTAAGATCAATGTAATAAAAAATGTCTAAATATTCATATATTTATTTATCTATATCTATTCTTAAACATAAAATAACCTGATCCTGTTTGATCAAGGCGTGCGACTGTTCTGACTTGTCCAATTTTCAGCATCAATTTTGCATCTTGCATCAAAATCTTGTCTATTCATTGTGTGCATTTAGTGTATAGTGTACCTAAAATAAAATAAAAATTATATACAGGTTTTTGGCTCTTAATTTCTTTGTATTAATTAACCACTAGTAAACTTATGTCCACTGTTCTTTGTTTATAAATATAGGATTTGTATTACATCTATATTCATTATAGTTGAAATCAAGAAATCAAATCAGGAATCGAAATCGAAAATCGAACTAAGAGCTTGCGAATTCGAAATCAAAATTGAATATGTGAATCGATACCCATGCAGCCTTAGAATCAGGTGTATTAGATGTGGGAGAGCAACAAAGTCTGCATCTGAAAACTTAGGCAGCTGACTCAGGCAGCATTTACACATTAAGGTGCCTCACAAAACTGATTTCAGACAGACTTATAAGGCAGCATAACGGTTTAACAACAAAGTGAACATTTATTGACTCGAATATTGAAATGACTTTACTAAAATTGGGTCAAAATGTGCATTTTGTGCATTCAACATGTGCAGATGGTGTTCCAGGATAGGTTTGCAAACTCCTTTTCTTGATAAACTTGATGATGGGCACCAAAAGGCTAACCTGACACATCTGTTTGAACTGTGAAAAGGATTTTAAAAAGTTGCATAATGGTTGATTCATTTATTTTCTCTTTTCAAAGGGTCGTTGGGAGAGCGACGACAGAGGAGTGAGAAGCTGTTTTGGAAATTGTCAGGAGCTTTAACTTTTTTATTGGTAAAATCTTGATATTTGTGTTTTATAAAGTTGTAAATGTGCAATGTTCTAATAGTCATGTTAAAATTGTTATTTTAACTTGCTTAATAAAGTAAAGAATGAACTACTGCTTTTTGTTCATTGAATACCTTTAAAATTGTATTGTAGTTTAGTGGATTACATGTAATGTTTGTATTTAGGGGTTTACTGTAAAATAAGGTAACCCAAACAAACAAATATAGTAGCCCGTATATATACCTGTTGTGGCCCATAAAAGCCCTACATAAGACCTATCTGGGTCCCATCATCAACCCATGTGGGCAGACTCCTGTAGGCCCTAAATGGGAGCTAACTGGGTTACCCTTATGGGCCCGATATGGAACCCATCAACATCCCATCATCAACCCATCTGGGCTAACCCATGTGGGGCCTCCATGGAAACTGAGGACAAAATTACCTGGGTCCCAATTGGGTAGCCCAGGTGGGGCCCAGTTACTCGGCCCGAGTGCAACCCCTTTGGGCCCCACATGGGTGTGTTGGCTGGGTTGCTCCGAGCATTGAGGCGAGCTATCCGGCCCTTCCGCAGTCCGCAGATCAGCCGTAAATAATCAGATCACGCCACGTCATCGTAGACGCCAATTTCAACTCAGCCGTGTAGGAAGCAATGGAGAAATACTTACCTGAATGAAGTTTAATCTTGTAGAGGAGACATATTAACAGAGGCTGCTGGAAGCGCCTACCAAAACTTGAAAAAAAGACTTGAAAGCCTTGGAAGTGGAATTTGAACTTGAAGTGAGAGATCGTCTCGTGATTTGCATAGTTGTTATTTCATGTCGGTGGATCGAGTGATCTGCGGGATAAATGGCACCAGTCTAAAGAGCAGAACTTCTCATGAAGGCCTTGGCTGATCGATACTCTCCGAAGACCGTTGTGCCTATGGGGAGAATGCGATACCGAACGCGGAAACCTCGACGTGCAGCAAGAGGTAGGGCGGGACACTCGGATGTCGATAATTGTAAACATGCGTCTCCTGAAACATGTTGGCTGGCGACTGAACAAGAGCGTTAAGTGAAGCGTCAGCATCTGCGAACTCAGACAAGTGCAAGTAAGGGTCTTTTATACATCACGTATTAGAACGCGATTGGATAGATGAGAAGGTAATAATGACGTGACAATTGAGTCTTCCCGGCAGAACTTACGCTTACGCTTTCATTTATCTGTATAACCAGAAAAGAGTGTTTAAATATGATTCGGGTGTGTGAACGGACGTCGGAACGAACGTTCATTTAGTTAGACTGTTGGAGTGTATGAAGAGTTCAGATGAGATATGAAGAGTTCAGATGCAAAATCAGATGCAAAAAGTGCCATTTGAAATTTTCTTCTAGAATGATCATTTTTATCAAGCTTGTATATATAAGTTCAATAATTTCACTTAAATGACAATGAAGATTACCTATTAATTGTCATTTAAGTGAAATATAAATACACATACACACACACACATATACACTCACCGGCCACTTTATTAGGTACCCCATGCTAGTAACGGGTTGGACCCCCTTTGCCTTCAGAACTGCCTCAATTCTTCGTGGCATAGATTCAGACAAGGTGCTGGAAGCATTCCTCAGGGAGTTTGGTCCATATTGACATGATGGCATCACACAGTTGCCGCAGATTTGTCGGCTGCACATCCATGATGCGAATCTCCCGTTCCACCACATCCCAAAGATGCTCTATTGGATTGAGATCTGGTGACTGTGGAGGCCATTTGAGTACAGCGAACTCATTGTCATGTTCAAGAAACCAGTCTGAGATGATTCCAGCTTTATGACATGGCGCATTATCCTGCTGAAAGTAGCCATCAGAAGTTGGGTACATTGTGGTCATAAAGGGATGGACATGGTCAGCAACAATACTCAGGTAGGCTGTGGCGTTACAACGATGCTCAATTGGTACCAAGGGGCCCAAAGAGTGCCAAGAAAATATTCCCCACACCATGACACCACCACCACCAGCCTGAACCGTTGATACAAGGCAGGATGGATCCATGCTTTCATGTTGTAGACGCCAAATTCTGACCCTACCATCCGAATGTCGCAGCAGAAATCGAGACTCATCAGACCAGGCAACGTTTTTCCAATCTTCTATTGTCCAATTTCGATGAGCTTGTGCAAATTGTAGCCTCAGTTTCCTGTTCTTAGCTGAAAGGAGTGGCACCCGGTGTGGTCTTCTGCTGCTGTAGCCCATCTGCCTCAAAGTTCGACGTACTGTGCGTTCAGAGATGCTCTTCTGCCCACCTTGGTTGTAACGGGTGGTTATTTGAGTCACTGTTGCCCTTCTATCAGCTCGAACCAGTCTGGCCATTCTCCTCTGACCTCTGGCATCAACAAGGCATTTCCGCCACAGAACTGCCGCTCACTGGATGTTTTTTCTTTTTCGGACCATTCTCTGTAAACCCTCAGATGGTTGTGCGTGAAAATCCCAGTAGATTAGCAGTTTCTGAAATACTCAGACCAGCCCTTCTGGCACCAACAATCATGCCACGTTCAAAGTCACTCAAATCACCTTTCTTCCCCATACTGATGCTCGGTTTGAACTGCAGGAGATTGTCTTGACCATGTCTACATGCCTAAATGCACTGAGTTGCTGCCATGTGATTGGCTGCTTAGAAATTAAGTGTTAACGAGCAGTTGGACAGGTGTACCTAATAAAGTGGCCAGTAAGTGTATGTGTGTGTGTTGTCCTTTCAATTTTTCTTGTCTGACTCACCTGAATGAAATTAAGGCTCAAGTTATTATGCGTGTCTTTTGTCTCTCAGGTGAGAATCACCTAATTATTCATGATGGGGCTGGCCTGTTCACGCCCATTCGCATATTGCCTTGGCAAACAAAAAGATATTTTCACAATATAACCCAATTCACAGTTTTATGTGAACGATTAGGAGGAGATTTTCAGATCATTGTGAAGAAAAAACCTAGGCAACAACATCAATTAGTCAAAAGTCTTGTGGACGCATATTTAGTATGTGTTTTGTGGCCTTATTTCAGAAACTTTCATTTTTAGTTTTTACAATAACCACGCATAAACAATATTCTCTCAAAAATACAAACATGTACAAACATGTTGCCCATACATCATGGTAGCCCTGTTTCTGCTAAATATAGTGTAATTTCACCTGTGCCATTAATATGTTTATAAGCAGCTGAAAAAAACACAGATGTCAGGGCATGTCAGAACCTCTCAAGGACACCAAATACACCTTTGGTCCCCAGGGGGTTAATTATTTTTATCCCGGTGGGAGTAGAATTTATCCCCCCTCAAAGTGATCAGTGCTACTACACTAGTGGTGAGACGGATCAGAAAACTTATCACGGATCCGTGGTTTGATTAAAGTCAATTTTATTTTTAAATGCGCTACTTTGGCTGACTCTCATATAGCTGCCGCTCTGCACAAGTCTGCAGACTTGCTCAATGTCCTGCCCACGGCGCTATCTGATTGGTTACACCTCACAGATAATGGCCTATCAACACTTGCGAGACGGTTGCAGGTCGCGCGCTGGGCTGTGGAGCTGTTTGTTGAAAGGAAGGCACCATCGCTATTCAGAATAAACATCACAATCTGAATCTGTTTCTATGATGACAAGCAGTGCTAGTGTCCCAGTCACTGAGAATGCCCAAAGTTATACATACAGTGTTTCACTCAACTGACACTAAAGCAAAGGTTTTTTGATTAGTCACTCACTCTTGAAAGTCTGGCGCGAGTGATTTCAATGTTAATTCAATGTAAAAGACGCATTTACGTGCGTCTAAGAGGTTCTGCGGCGCGAATGAGGTGAATTGACTAACATGGATAATGCATCTGTCTTTTCTATCATTTCACTGTAGCTCAGCATTGCGATGTAACGTTAACATTATTACTTTAACTTAACAGCAGCAGTTAAACTGTTTCTTGTCACGAATACACCCCACCGAATCGGTCCCCTCTCCAGCATCTGCAAACAGATAAGAGACTCACTCTTTTCTTATCTTAATTCCACCACCCTGTCAACACTCAGCTGTTCTGAGTATCTGCAACTCACCTTTTCATTCCGCCATCTTCATTTCAATAAACATTGTTTACTCACCCGTCTGTGTCCTTCTGATTGTGTGACAGAAGACCAGACCGAACATGCTGCAGCCCACGCTTACCACCGCGGCTGCAGCTACTTCATCCACCAGCACCTCTACAACCTGGACGATCTCCTCAACCACCGCCGCCATGGCCTTTTCCTCGCCGGCTGTCTCTGTCAGTCCCATGGCCCAACCCAGCGCCCTTCACAGGCGAGGAGGGGGAATGCGGCGGATTTCTTCTCCAGTGCGAGCTCTTCATGGAAATGAACGCGATGCAGTTTCGGACGGATCGCTCCAAGATAGCATTCTTCTTCTCTCTGTTGCGAGGTCAAGCGCTACGCTGGGCTGAAGCACTGTGGAACAGCAACGGCCCCATTGTCCAGTCGTACCCCGCTCTCGCACGCCACTTCCGGGAGGTCTTCACTTTATCCGCCCACACCATCTCGGTGCCGGATCAACTGTTCCGTCTCCACCAAGGCCGATCGTCAGTCGCCGCCTACGCCCTCCAATTCCGGACCCTTGCGGCCACCAGCGGCTGGAATGAGACTGCCCTGATCACCGCGTATCGACACGGTCTTTCCCCGGATGTCCGGCTCCAACTTGCCGTGTTCGATGATGCGGTCGGTCTCGAGGGTCTCATCCAGCGATCCATCGGTCTGGACCAGCGGCGCGCCGCCTGTCGGCTCGACGATCCGGCACCGCCCCCTCCTCGCCTAACCGCACCCGCTAGCCCTCCAGCACCAGAACCCATGGACGTCAATTCCTACCGTCTCTCTCCATCTGAACGCCAACGGCGCCTCTCCCTGCGCCTCTGCCTGTATTGTGGAGAACCTGGTCACCAGCTCCAAACCTGCCCCATTCGCCCTCCTCGGCCAAGTGTGAGTACGGTTCAGTTTCCTCCACCTGTTTCCTCACTGCACAGTACACTGCACAGTACACTGCACAGTCCGGGGCGGCAGTGGCTCAGTGGTTCATGTGGGTTGTCTACAAACCGAAAGGTTGGTGGTTCAATCCCCGGTTTCACCTGACCAAGTGTCGAGGTGTCCATGAGCAAGACACCTAACCCCAGCTGCTCCCGATGAGCTGGATGGTGCCTTGCATGGCTGCCGTCGGTGTATGAATGTGTGTGTGAATGGGTGAATGTGAGGCAAATTGTAAAGCGCTTTGGTGGCCATTGGGTCTATGAAAGCGCTATATAAATGCAGTCCATTTACCATTTACTCCTGCTATCATTTATCATTGTAAACGATCTGTTTCAGTTCAAGCGTTAATCGACTCTGGCTCGGCTGGCAACTTCATTCTCGTCGACCACTCTGGCCCGTCTACAAGCCCGCGCCAGGCCATCCCCCACACTCTGCACATCCGTACCATTCTGGGGACGGCCCCTAGGCCGAGGACGGGTTGAACACCGGAGCCCTGAGGTAGAGCTATCAGATCGGCTGTCTCTGGTGCTGGAGGGCTCCACCGCGGAGATCATCCTGGGACGCCCCTGGCTGGAAGAGCACTCGCCCTGACATCCAGTGGTCCACCGGAGAGATCCTGCAGTGGGGTAAAGAGTGCTTCGGCCGCTGTCTCTCCCTGGTCCTGAAAACATCCAAACCATCCTCCACCACCACACCCCAGGTTCCCCTGGCCTCCACCAGCTGTTGAGAGTCCTCCGGTGGAGAATCTTCCAGCCATCCCTCCATCCTATCGGGCGTTCCGGGATGTCTTCGACCACCAGCGGGCAACCACACTACCACCTCATCGGCCATGGGACTGTGCGATCGACCTGCTGCCTGGGGCCCCTCTCCCTCACGGAAAGATTTACCCCCTGTCCATCCCGGAACAGAAGGCCATGGAGGAGTATGTTGCGGAGGCGCTCCAGCAAGGTTTCATTCGTCCAACGACCTCCCCTGCCGCTTCGAGTTTCTTCTTCGTTGGCAAAAAGGACGGAGGCTTGCGCCCCTGCATTGATTACCGGGTCCTCAATCAAGCCACAGTCAAATTCCGGTATCCCCTTCCTCTGGTCCCCGCCGCGTTTGAACAGCTCCGAGGGGCTCACATCTTCACCAAACTAGATCTTCGTAGTGCCTACAAACTCATCCGCATCCGAGAGGGCGATGAGTGGAAGACAGCCTTTATCACCCCAGCTGGGCACTACGAATATCTCTCGTGATGCCCTTCGGGCTGTCCAACTCACCATCCATCTTTCAAGGGTTCATGAACGGAATATTCCGGGATTTCCTCAACCAGTTCCAACACACCATCCACTTCCTCGGTTATGTCATCACCCCCCATGGAGTCACCATTTCCCGTCAGTTTCAACCCCCCTTGGATATCTCAGAACCGGACACCATCCTCCCTCCAGCCATGGTAGTCAGTCCCATCCAGTGGACCCTCGATGACCACATCACCGAGGCCACCCAATCCGAACCAGCTCCGCCGGGAGGTCCTGAGGGACGGGTCTATGTCCCCACTCGCCTGCACCCGTCCCTCATGGACTCAGTGCACACCTCTCCGGGCTCTGGACACCCAGGCAGCCACCAAACCCTCTCGCTCATCCAACAGCGCTACTGGTGGCCAGGTATGGCCCAGGATGTCTCCCGGTACGTAAGGGGTTGCTCAGTCTGCGCCATGGCCAAGGTGCCCCGTCGCCTCCCGGAGGGTAAGCTGGTCCCCTTGCCCATTCCATCCCGGCTGTGGTCCCACCTGGGGGTGGACTTTGTCACCGACCTGCCACCTTCAGAGACTCACACCTGCATCCTGGTAGTGGTAGACCGGTTCTCCAAAGCTTGCAAGCTAATTCCCCTGGCTGCGTTACCCACTGCCTTCGAAACGGCGGAGGCCCTCTTCCACCAGGTCTTCCGACACTTCGGCCTCCCGGAGGACATCGTCTCTGATCGTGGCCCACAGTTCATCTCCAGCGTGTGGAAGGCCTTTTTCCACCTGCTCGGAGTGACAGTCAGTCTTACCTCCGGGTACCATCCCCAGTCCAACGGCCAGACTGAGCGGAAGATACAAGAGATCGGGAGATACCTGCGGTCATACTGCCACGACCATCAGGACTGCTGGAGCCGTTACCTTCCCTGGGCCGAGTATGCACAGAACTCACTCCGTCAACCCACCACCGGTCTAACCCCCTTTCAGTGCATACTCGGCTTCCAACCTCCCCTCTTCCCCTGGTCTGGCGAGCCCTCCAACGTTCCAGCAGTCCACCACTGGTTCCAGGTGAGCGAGAGGGTCTCGGACTCAGCCCACATCCACCTACAGCAGGCTGTCCGGAGGCACAAGAACCAGGCCGATGCTCGACGCTCTCCAACCCCGCAATACCAACCAGGTCAGCTGGTCTGGCTCTCCACCCGGGACATCCGCCTCCGACAGCCCTGCCGCAAGCTGAGTCCCAGATACATCGGTCCGTTCACCTTCATTTCATGTCTCTCTCCTCAAGCCCTACACTAACCCTCTCATTCCCCTCTTCCCCAGATTCTGGCGCTGAGGTGGTACCTCCTCCTCCCGTGGACCCCGAGGACGCCACCATCTATAGAGTCAACGACGTCCTCGACTCCCGACGTCGGGGTGGCCACCTCGAGTACCTAGTCGACTGGGAAAGCTTTGGACTGGAAGAGAGGTGCTGGGTCCACAGAGAGGACATCCTGGACCCATCCCTCCTCCTGGACTTCCACACTACTCACCCTGACCGTCCGGCACCCAGAGGCCGTGGCCGCCCCCGTCGTCGGTCTGTTCCGCCAGCTGGAGCTGGCCGTGGAGGGGGGTACTGTCACGGATACACCCACCTCAGTGCCAGACACCATCACTCCACCCACGCGTTCCCGCTCCCAGAATACTAATCAGCCCATCACCAACTCCCATAAAAGACTCGCTCACTCACCTCTGCACTGTCTGGTCTCGTCAATGCTCAAGACAACAGACTCCCGCTACCTACCTGTCCGTGTCCACCTCCGAGTGTGTCTCCGTTCCTGTGTCCATCCTGTCCCGGCTCGATCAATCCTTTCGTCCACTCTCCAGCATCTGCAAACAGATAAGAGACTCTTTAATTCCACCACCCTGCCAACACTCAGCTGTTCTGAGTATCTGCAACTCACCTTTTCATTCCGCCATCTTCATTTCAATAAACATTGTTTACTCACCCGTCTGTGTCCTTCTGGTTGTGTGACATTTCTATGATGGTTTAACTTTGCAATCAATCCGTTGTTCAGGAGAGGCTGATATAAATGAGCCTCTACCCTATTAATCTATTGATTTAATTATTGCATGTTTTTTTGTTGTGCATGATCACAGTTCAAATATGTGTGGGAAGCTATTAGAGTAAAAATATTTGCTTTAGGATACTTAATGAGTTAATAAGAACTTTTTTTCCTGCAAATGCAGTGATGAAGTGCATGTTCTCATGATTTATTTTTATGAAACATTTTTTTCAAAACATCCCCTCCTCTGTTTTTTTTTTCACAAATCGCACCCTGGGTGTGGGGGATGTTTTCTTGGCACACTTTAGGCCCCTTAGTGCCAATTGGGCATTGTTTAAATGCCACGGCCTACCTGAGCATTGTTTCTGGCCATGTCCAACCCTTTATGGCCACCATGTACCCATCCTTTGATGGCTACTTCCAGCAGGATAATGCACCATGTCACAAAGCTCGAATCATTTCAAATTGGTTTCTTGAACATGACAATGAGTTCACTGTACTAAAATGGGCCCCACAGTCACCAGATCTCAACCCAATATAGCATCTTTGGGATGTGGTGGAACGGGAGCTTGATGCCTGGATGTGCATCCCACAAATCTCCATCAACTGCAAGATGCTATCCTATTAATATAGTGGGCGGCTAAACCAGATTTTCATCAGAATTAATCACTTCGCTGATAAAAGCATGAAATTTGGTGCAGAAGGCTCACAAAGGGGTATGATCAGAATTTAGGACCATAGGCGCTCAAAATTTGGCCTGGGGGCCATGTTCGGCCATTTTTCAAAATTGCAGCCAAATATGGATTTCGGAATGGAAAAATTAATTAAAAGCTGCCAGAAACATAAAATGCAATAACACATTTCACCATAAATACATGTACATATGACCACACTTTCAAATGGAAGGTCTTTAAACTTTAAAATATAAGATATGTTTAAAAAAAAATTGAAAATGGCTGCCAAATATGGATTTCATAATGTCATAATGGATAAACGAACAGAAAATAACAATTAAAAAAGTTGCACATTTGATCATTAATTAATCTAGTTACTTTTACAATCTAAATAATCTCAGTTACAATCTACTTTTTAAATGTATATTTAAATATTTAATATTAAATTGTGTGCATATAGTAATACGCATCATTTTTAATTTGGTAGTTTGTCAGTGACTCCTTATTCAGTCAGTAGGTTTCATCTTGTGGTGGCCACAGTTGAATATTATTCTCTTTAAAATCTAGGGAACTGATGGGATGTTTTACTCTTGACTACAAGTGAGATAAAGGCAAAGTCAGTTGAATGTGTTTCTCACTGTTACTCAGTAAAAAATAGTGTAGGCTAATACTGCAAGTAAGCAAACATAACTCAGACAGACAAATATAACATAAAATTGGTTTTAGTCTGCAGGAATTTAGAGTTAGGATTCTGTTAAATAAAGTAGGTGTACATTTCCACATTTTCATTTAAGTTGGTTATCTAAACTAGCTCCAATTCATCCTATTTTTATTTCATTGTAACTCTGTGCTCTTGTACGGCTAGTTTATACCACCCAAAGCTAATCTCAGTCAATTCTTTGCTCTTCAAATGCTCTCACCTTGACTAGAAATATTAATTGTAAGAACTCTCGAGTCCTGCTGGACTATTTGCAAGTGGTTTAGCATCACATTGTAGACCAAGTTTTCCTTACAAGAAAAACGTCAAATTACGATTGGCATGATTACCACAATTATTCAATCGATTTAATCTTTTTTGTGCCAGTTAAGTGAAATAGGGTAGCCAATATTTTTTAAGGTATTAGCACACATCTTTTAAGTTAGTAGTAGGCCTCAAATACAGTTCCACCTCTTAAGAAAACTAAAACTACAAGACCACTACACAAGAACTACTTTGATCCAATGCAATGGCTAAAACCTTCAAAATTATTTAATCATGGATATACTGATCCCCAAACACAAATAACTTGACTGGGAATTGTGTTCCAGTTTGTCAGAATAATACTTAAAGGGATACTCCACTTTTTTTGGAAATAGGCTCATTTTACAGACTCCCCAGAGTTAAAAAGTTGAGTTTTATCGAGGTTTCAAATCCATCCAGACAGTTTCTGGTCTCATTGACTACCATAGTATATATTTTTTTCCTACTTATGGAAGTCAATGAGACCAGAAACTGTCTGGTTACTGATATTCTTCTAAATATCAGAAAATTGGGCTGAATGGGATTCAGAAAACAATAAAAACTCAACTGTTTAACTCAGGGGGAGTTGTAAAATTAGCCTATTCAAGAAAAAGTGGAATATCCTTTAAGAGCCACTCAGATGCCAAAGACAAAAATCTGGCAGAGAATCTATTAAAATTTGATGAGCTAAAACAACTCCCGATATCTCTACAAATTGCACGGTTAGATAAAGGGCAAGGTATAGAGGCCACATTTATTAGGTAACAATGCAAAATATCACAAATTATACATGTCGCCTTGGATACAGTCATGGTCAAAATCTGATGCCACCCCAGGTAAATATGATCAGAAACTGGTTGTAAAAAATAAATCTGCATTGTTTATCCTTTTGATCTTTCATTAAAAAAAAATTGGCAAAATCCTAACCTTTCATTGAAGTAAAAGAATTGAAAGTGGGGTGGAATGGCAACATTATGAAATAAGTGTTTTTCTCCAAAACACGTTGGCCACAATTATTCAGTACCCCTGAGAATATTTTACGAGTAAAATAAAAAAAATTTCTGAAGGATATTCCCATTAATAATTACCTATTTTTAGCACATCAGGGTGACTAGGAACATGAAATTGTCCAGTCATGACTTCTTGTTTCACAGGAGTTTAAATATGAGGAAACACAAATGCCAAATTTCTTTTAATCATCCATCACAATGAATAAAACCAAAGAACATGGTTCTGATGTGCATCAAAAGATTGTTGAGCTTCACAAAATAGAAAGTGGATGTAAGAAAATAGCTAAAGAATTGAAAATTCCCATTTTGACCATCAGGGCAATAATTAAGAAGTTATAATCAACTAAAGATGTTATGATTCTGCCAGGATGAGGATGTGTGTCTATATTTTCTTAATGGACGGTGAGGATGAAAGTTTGAGTGGCCAAAGACTCTTCAAGGATCCCAGATGGAGAATTGCAAGAGATTAGTTGAGTCTTGGAGGTCAGAAAGCCTATCAAAAAATTCAAACAACCCCTGTATCCCCACATGTTGTTTGAGAGGATTTCAAGAAAACCACTCCTCCAAAAACAAACTCTAGCATATTCAGTGGTCAGACACAACTGGATCTTCAAACGGACACAGGGTTCTGTGGTTAGATGAGACTAAAAAAAGAGCTTTTTGGCAGTAAGCACACTAGATGGGTTTGGTGGACATGAGGATAAAGTACCCCATGTGTACAATTTAATATACCATTGGATCTTTAATGTTGGGGGCCTATTTTTCTGCAGGAGGTCATGGACTTCTTTTTTAGATACATGGCATTGTGGATTCTATCACATATCAACAGATAAAAAAATCAAAACCTGACCCCTTCAGCTAGAAATCTTATAATGGGCCGTGGTTGGATCTTTAGAAGACTGGCTGCAAGGAAGTGGTTGGGTAGAGGCTCTTGTTCAAGCAGACATTACCACAACAGGCACAGCTGACTCTTTCTTAAAAGTGGCCCATGTTGCTCATATGAAGAGAGCCCACCAAGTAACAGAACAATGTGCTGCATATGATAATTACATGAATATGCATTCCTCCAGTGATGTGCTGAGCTTTGATGAATGGTGCAAGAGGCAAAAAGATAAAAGATCAGCTGTTAAATCACTTGTCACTGTGATGTCTAATTTTGATCACATAACATGAATTTACAGATAATTCATGAACCCATGTACAGTATAGTAGCCTAAATATTTAGCATTACAGGAGCAAATTTTCAAACGTATCTTATATTTTAAAGTTTAAAGACCTTCTTTGTGAAAGTGTGCTTATATTTACATGTATTTATGGTGAAATGTGTTATTGTATTTTATGTTTCTGGCAGCTCTTAATCCATTTTCCCATTATGAAATTCATATTTGGCAGCCATTTTGAAAAATGGCCGCCATGACCCCCAGGGGTCAAATTTCAAGCGCCTATGGTCCTAAATCTGATCAGACCCCCTTTGTGAGCCTTCCTACCAAATTTGATGCTTTTATCACAAAGATTTTTTGCACTTAACCGCCCCACTAATATGGGCCAACATTTCTAAAGAATGCTTTCAGCATCTTGTTGAATCAACGCTGTCATGTTAAAAGTAGTATCCAGCCAAGGACTGTTGCAGATTAATGCACCACAGGTGCAGAAAGTCTAGAACAGGGGTGAGGGAGTGAGACTCAGAGTGAGAGTGTGAACAAGAGTGTGAAGGAGGTGGCAGAGAGAGAGATGGAGAGAAAGAGAGAGTGGAACAGAGAGAAAGAGATCAGGAAAGCAGAACTATGTGCCTGTACAGTAAATTCAATGTGCAGGTGCATTTTGGTGCAGTGCCAGCTAAAGTGTGTTTACGCATGTTTTCCCCACTTGTTATGCTTTTGACATGGACTTCTTAAACAGACATTTGAACTGATGCAACAAAAAAACAAAAAAACAAAATATATGAGAATTTGTTCACTTGCAGTGTAGACTAAGTCTTAAAGTTTTTTTTTCTCTCTATCATTCAAGTTCAGCCAGTGTTTGCAAATTTAGATTTTTATAATACAATTTATTTAGCTACACATTTTTAAATGTGTCCATAAATATAAATTCCGGTTATCTGTAATCCTATTGCCATTTACTACCCTAATGTTGTTCCAAAACCTATAATGACTAGTAATTTAATCCTCTTTTTTTCTTTTTTTTCCGGAATGCACATGTCATCAAACAGTCGATGTACCCCATTGACTTCCATAGTAGGAAAAAAATATCTATGCAAGTCAATGGTGTACATCAACTGTTTAGTTACCAACATTGTTCAAAATATCTTACTGTGTGTTCAACAGAAAAAAGAAATTCATACAGGTTTGAAACAACTTCTGGGTGAGTAAATGATGACAGACTTTTCAATTTGTAGTGAACTCAATCCTTTAAAATGTGCACTGTAAAGGGTTGTGATAACAAGGAGAATGTACATGGTGTCGTCATTTTTCACCAAATTGCAACTGTAAAGACTCTGGGCGGGTCCTGATTGAGGGAATTTGCATATCATAATTAATAATTCATAATTAATAATTATTCATACAGATTTGGATCAGCCCGGTCTTACATGTTAATAAATCCCTCGATGAGGGCTTTCTGTTAACTTTACTTATATGTATACATGTGTATCTCTGCAATTAACCACAAATTAATTGTAATAGATTGCACAGAATACGTCTTACAAGACAAGTAAAATTAATTAGCTCAATTAATTTATAGAGCAGGGAAAACTTAATTCTCTGGCCAGAAGAATTCAGCATTCCAACTCCACAAAACATAACCTTTTTGGTATGTTTAGTTATATAAAGCATGTAGCGTTCGATCTTTCACTTCAGGGACTTATGTCATGAGCAGGACAGTGATTCAATCACAAATGATCATATTGAATTTATTAAAGTATTCAATAAGGCAACTAAGTAAGCATTTACCACGTTACAATGATACATGTATATACAAACATTAAACACAAACTAAGACGACGCAGGGCGTTAGACGATAAGTGATTTGGAGAGAGAGAGAGAGAGAGAGAGAGAGAGTGAGGGTGAGAGAGAGAGGGAGTTACAATCACCAAACAGTCAATTAATCTTTCTGAACACCATGAAAACACTTTCTTTATGCTTCTGAGAAGCTCTAAAAGAAGGTAACGTTATACTTGCACAACAGGTTTGGTCTGTGTGTGTCGCGGACTCGTGGTCCGGCCCGCACGATGAAGGGAGTTGCTCTCCTGTGTGCGCGCGTTCCGTGGAGCACGTGAGCGCGTCCCATCCTGGCGCGTGCATGGTTGGTCGCTTAGCGCGTGGCCCCTTTGTTCCGTGGGGAGTCACGTGGCGTTCGTTGGCATTCGGCGCGAATGTTTGAAAGGCTTAAAAGTCTTTGAGGTGACGTTACCCGAGGAAATAGATCGGCAAAGTCCACTTCCTTTCCTGGGAAACGAACTTGGTAGTTCATTTGAGGAGAAGACGAAACTTTGGACGATCAAAGGAAGGATCCCGGTTGGGTCGGAATCTCCGTGAGGAGATCCTTTACGTTCTTGACATGAGGTGTTTTCGGAAGAGAAAGGGCGGAGCTGGCGCTCCTTCATTTATCACCTTGGTGAAATCCATCCCCTTCCTGTTGGCTTGAGCCAATCGGGGAGAGGGATGTTGCAGCGGGAAAACCATTGGTTTATGGTCCTTTGTTCTCCCAGGGAAGTGCACGTGGTCATGTGTGGGAGGGGTGGTGTTTCAAGGAGGCTTAATAAAATAACAGTTTGATCTTCATTGGCAATAAAACATATTAAAAATACCCTTTGCCTTATACCTCTGTGCATATTCGAGTGTTTCATTTCCTACGCATCATAGAGACACCAAGGATCATTATGTTACATTAAAGGAAAATACACTTACATTTAATCATGCATAAGGCCGGTATTCTAATTTCTATTTATGCCACGACCAACAAAGTTACTTCACTGTGACATGGGGGAAAAACACACATACATAGAAACACATTGAATATATCTGGTTAAATGTCTTTTAACACAGAAAAGTCCATCTCTTGGTTCAGAGACATAAAGCACATTCCACAGTCTTGTAACATGATCTCACTCCAGTGAGTGGAAGAATGTGTGTGGCGGTGTATGTGTGTGTGTTTGTGTGTGTGTGTGTGTGGGGGGGGGTCGATTTGCGATCGATCGATGACTGGTCGATTTGCCTGGCAAGATCCCTACATCTCTCCCCCTTTCGTTAGATGAAGTCCTTACGTGGACTTCCATCGAACGACACCCATCGCAATGGACGGATGGCAGGTGAATCATGAAAGTCAGGTAGCAGGTGGTGGCTAGGCTGAGGTTCGGGCTCAGCTTGATGAGGTTGGACGCAGTCTCCAGTGTGGTACCCTCTTCCTGAGGGTCCAGTGGTGGCTATGGAGGTTTGCGTTTGTTGAGTCTCTTGTGGAGTGTGAATGTCAAGTGTCAAGGCGTGGTTGATTACCGTAGAGGTACCCAGCGCAGAATCAGCTGCGGTCCAGGATTGGACAACAGGTGATGCAGTGGTGCAGTGCAGTGTAGCAGGTGTTCAGTTGAAACACAGCTAGGAGAGCTATGTTGCTGGGAACAAGTTCAGTTCGGCTGGGCACCCCCATTTTTCACAGTTCATAATTCCAGTTCTGGAATCAGGGTGAAATCATGGGTTCCGTAAAGGATGGGACTTGACTCAGGCTCAGTCGCAGCAGGGTAGCTCGAGTCTCGGAGCAAAGGCTGCCGGATGCTGAGTTTTGAGCAAAGTCCTTCTGGCAGACAGTAAACAGTTGTCTCGCTGGAGTTCACTTGTCTGGTTCAGTAGAATGCCGTGAGCGTTGTGGATCTGTCACAGCTCCTTTCAATTTCTTGATGGTCTGTGAGGAGGCACTCTGTGTTGTGAGTTACCTTTTGGCTGAAGGATTTCAGTTCGTTTTGTTGCTGGACATGCCGGTGTTTGACTGCGTTCTGACAGCAGCGGCGTGGGTGTCCATTTAGCTCTGCTTGCGTGGTGGTCGACCCTATGCTGTGTGATGTCGGACCTGGTGATGACTGCAGTTGTCCTCTGGTTGGCTGGAGGCACAGGAAGACGACCACAGCAGCAGCATCCTGTAACAGAGACAGGGGAGAGAGAGAGAAAGGGAGGAAAGATTTCAGCGGCTGTCGGCTGGGACAGCCTGATGCCTTTGAGGATGCCGAGATGTCCTGGTGCTGCGGTGTGCAGCCCACATGGTGCGTGACAGGCATACACTGGCTGGCATATCCCCTTTTTGTACTGTGGCAGCACAAGCCGTGGCGAAGTGATGTCACGAGGTACATCAATTTCAAGTGTTGGGCCGTTTAGCAGCATGTGCTTGGTGAGCTGCCGTTGTTGTGGTTGACGGCCGGCTTGGGTGGTTGGAGGGGTTGAGAGGTGGTTGTCTCAAAGTTAATTTGGTTAGTCCCAGTTTTTGGTAAGCTGAAAGGTGCAGGGTAGCAAGTTCACGTTTCCATTTGGTGCTGAGGCTGTGCCTTTATGGCTGGCTGCAGGAGTTCTTGTGACCTCTGTGACCTGCCAGTTAGGTTCTTTTGACCTGTGTGACTGGAGGGGGAGGGGTACTTGAACTTGAGCTCAGACATTCAGTTGTTTAAAGTCTATTAAAGGTGCATTGTGCAACATTTTATGTTAAAAATAGCCGTTTTCTAACCCATACATGCTGAAACAATCGTCTGATGGGCTGAATGAGCCCTTCTCTGATCACTGCGATCGCCTCTATAATCCTGTACAGTGAAATAAATAAGAGGGATTCGGGCTCGAATCTGAGCCTGGGCGTGACGTCATGCGCGTTCACGCTCGCCTGGCTATGTGCCTATGCTTTGCAGGTTAGTGTATTCGCCGCGTTCTCCGTATCAGAGAAGACAACTCGAGCGACGCAACTTTAGTCAACTTTCCCAAAAGTAGAAGATGGATTCAAAGGGGCTGTTTAGCCTACATCTGGTCACTTCATGTGTTTTCTGTGATCGGATAACTTCTCGATCGTGAAAAGACCAGGTTGAATCCAGACGGATTTGAATCCGATAGCTCAAACCACTTGAGGATGTGGTCTGGGCCGTATTCCAGACGAAACTGGACAAGTGTAAATGCATCTGGTTGTTGAAATTAGGCTTTTTCATGTTGTTTTAGTCATATATGACGACGTGCATCACCTGAGCAGGCGAGTGTATTCATCAAACCAGCGCGCCGCAATCTGTCGCAAATGAAAGTGAAAGTAAGGACGCATACGATTATCACTAAGTTACCTTCTACCTCCACTATCTTCATTAAAAGTAGCCTTAATAAATGAAATGATCTCATACCAGGGCTTCTGTCGCTCTCTCTTATTGCTGTCTTTGCTGATTTTGAAATAGCCGAAGCCGATGATCAATAAATGCAGCTCATCTGTTGCTTTCGGTGACGTGCACTTCATGAAATCTATATAACGCGGGAATTGAATATCAGATTAATATCCGTTTTGCAAAAACACATTTATGTGACCAGGTGTAATGGAATCGTTTTGATAAATCAGATAGATCTGAGAAAACGCATCGTGGCCAGGTGTAAAAACAGCCCAAAGAGACCGGCTTGTAGTTCATTACAAACCCCAACGCAAACTCCACGTAAGACAAAGAAAATAAAACTTCTGTCTGTCCAGTGCCAGTCGTCGGAATAAGACGAGAGTCAACATCCGCGGGAAGGCTTTCAACAAACGGAGAGATCTCGGGCGGTCTGCTCTAGGGCTCAAACGTGTTCATGAACGTGTTTCCATAATAATACAATCATAAGTGGATACAGTAAGCACATAAAACAGTTCAACATGGAGAATCGATGGAAACAAAAGCCTAAGTTTTCTACTAACGTTACCCCTGTTTTCCCCTCACACATAGGCCTACATAAGTGTGTAATTTACTCAAATGCCTTTCCTTTCATATATTTTAAATGGCTTGCAGATTTATAACTGTATTACCTCATTATGACTGTAACAAAAGATGTGTGCCGCACAGTGTGCGGCTGATGCTCCAGTCCTTTGGTTATGAACAGCTCGTGCAAACGTGTGTGTCTGCGTGTATTCCATGAGCGCGCACGCAGTTTCGTTGTATCGCCAGAGGGGCGCAGGTTCTGCAAAAACTCTGAGACTTGCATCATGCTCCTTTAAAGGCTCATAACGATCTAACAGACTCTTGGCCATCAGAAGTGCGTGACCGTGATCGTTCGTGATCGGTACACTGGGTAAATCAGGCTCTTAGGGACCAATTGTTGGGTGAACGGGAGGTACCTGTCTTGAGCCAGATGTTGTTTTGGCTGTATGATTGCACCTTTATCTCACCTGTTTGGGATTTGAGAGTTCGCCTCTGATTGTTTGAGTCTTTTAAAGAGTTGGGCTGGCAGTAGCGTGATGTTTGAGCTAGTGTCTGAGCATGGCTTCAAGGCTCAAATCATTGTCTCTCAGGTGGCTAGGCAGAGTTTCGTGCCACCCTTTTCCGATTAGGTTTCCCAGAAGTCCTGGCGTCTGGGCTGATGTTGTGTGGACACGGTGTCGTCATGCTCAGGCTGTGCAGCTGTCAGTTGTGGTGGCTGCTTGGTGCTGTCACTTTGTGAAGTGGCAGTGAGCTCTTGTGGTGTGATGCTGACGAGCAGTGTTCTGGGTGTCTGTTTGGGTCTTGCGCTGAGACATAGCATGTTCTGGCTTGTCCTTCTTGTGAGATCTTGGTGCAGAAACTCTTTCAACACCTTCAGGATTTTTGCTGTCAGTGACATGGCTGCACTGTTGTTATCTGATGTGTGCTCAGATTTGTGCTTACCAGTGGCGTGTTGAGAGGGGTACCGCTCTGGGCCTGGTTGGGCTTGAGTCTCTGGGTGATGAGGTGCGGCTCAGAGCTCTGCTCTGGTGCGGTCCGATGAGCACCAGGACTGTTGTGTTGCCCTCTGCTGGCTTGGAACGGTTTACTCTCAGTGAAAGTGTGGGGTGCCTCCTAGAGGCAGCTCTGAGCTCAGTGTTCAGAGACAGGTTAGTTTGAGGGTGTTTACCCAGTCTTTTCGGACAAAGTCTTTGCGTAATGCGAGCTTGTGGTCTCGGAGCTATGGTAGATATGCTACAGGGACAGGCCAGGGTGCTTACGGAGGAACTCACTGTGGGATGCAAGCTTCGAAGAACAAAGTTCTGAGATTGGCATCCTTTTCATACCTGGTGGTTTGTCTGAGTTCGGTGGGAGTTTCAAGTCGGTCTGCTTAGTGTCCACGGCGGTGAGACCTTTGGTCTGATTCTGGATCAGGGAGTTAAGTGATCGAAGCTTATTGCGACAGCTCATAGTCCATTTTGGCAGTCTCTGTTTGACGAGCTAGGAAGCTGTGCACCTCACGACTGGACGTAATCCATATCGAGCAGAATCTGTTTCATGCAGTCAGGTTGGCTAGACAGTTTGCAAGTGACAGTCTGGTCTGCATGTCGTGGCTTTTCTGGTTAGCTTGGTCAAATCCTTTCTGGAAGCCATGCCGTGGTTTGTGGCAGTGGTTCCTTGGGAGGTTGAGGTCAGGTTATGCAGGGGCTCTGTGGCATTCTGGCACACTTGTTGTGAGTGATTAATGCGTGGCCCTGAGAAAAGTTCAGAACTCGCTTGCTTAATAGGGGTTCGTCTAAGTATTTTAAGCATAAAGCTAAGTGTCTCTTGTGTCCCTAATCTTAGCTGTGAATGTTTGGGGGCTAAGTTTTGTGTGGTTCCGAGGGTATTTCCTGGGAAGGACATAGCCCAGATGAATAAATGAACGTGGAAGGTGGTCCTTATGACTAAATCATTCTCTGGACTTAGCTGGTGGTTCACTATAACTCGATGGTGTGAACACAATAGGGGAAGGCAGCTTCTCTATTCAAATTCTGCCTTATTGTTCTATCCTCAGGACACTAGTAGTGCCTTTAGTAAATTGTTGAGATTACTTGTGTTAGAGGGTCACAAAACGAGTGCACTGGCTGGAACTAAGCCAAAATAACAAATAAGGGTGTCTGCTTCCTTTCTTGGCCCTATGGGAAATGGAACCACACTTGACAAGAGAGGCAAAGGAATTAAATCATATAGAGGACCTAATGGACAAGGGAATAGCTGCTTGCTATTATTATCAAGGTCAAAGGAATGAAATAATTAACGAGGAAAAATAAAATTAAAATTAAAGCAAAAGGAAATAAAATGATCAAAACATGGAATGATCTGAAGTCGAGAATAATCAGTGGCATTAGTGGCTAAACTTTGGATTTGCTTTGATCAACACTCATAGTGGGTTGTAGCGGTTTGTGTGTTCAAGACCACATTGGGTGTGTTCCTCTAAAGGTTTCAGTCAACATGTCACAAAAAATTCTATGGTTATACAGAATTTTCTGTAGTTAGTTACCGCAGTTTACCTGCAGTTAAACTTGAGTTTAATTAACAGGGCATCTGTGAAGTTAGTCTTCAATGTGTTAGCAAGGAGTATTCCTAACCCTGTGAGGGTAAACTTTGGCTAATAAGAATTGCAAACACGAAAGTGAATAATTAGAAACCCTAAGTGGTGTTGAGGAAAGTATCTCAGATACTTTGCACTGTGGAACACAGCGGTGATTAAGGGTTCAAGTAAAAGTAATGCTAACTGCTAACTGTGGAGGTTATTCAGCTTAGCCTGCATTGGATTGGGAGCTAGGTTAGGTCTCAAGCTTAGCCCAAGTTAGCTTGATGCTAAGCTAGGTTAGCTTAGCCTAAGTTAGCTTAGTGATGGGTCGAGTTTAGCTTAGCCTAAGTTAGCTTGATGCTGAGGCTAGGTTAGCTTGGCCACCCAGGCTGGTTTGCTCAGCAAAGTGACATTAAGAGTCAGCGCTTCCTGTGACAAGTTGTCATGGAGCCAGAGGGTGTCAGAGCAATTCAACAGTACCCTGAAGAATGTCTGTGTATTTCACATGAATCATGCATGTTTTAACGGGTTAAAAGGGAGGCACCTATACTTTATGATATTTCAAGAACTTGGTTGCATTAAGTAAAATCGCAAATGTGTTTTGGCATTTGCTAATTTTCTCATGGAACTCTGCTCTTTACTTCACAGTCTTCTATTTGTTTACAGAGTAAAGAAATAGATTTGCTGCAAGTCAAAGCTTGTCTTGTTCTATTTGCTTACAGAGTAAGGGATATAGATTAGCTTTACTAAGCATATATAGTTACGTCTCTCTCATGCATGAATGCTGACTTTTCGCGAGTTACTTCTTTTGATCGTTTAGTAGCTTTCTGCCTGAGATGATTCTTCTGTTACACAGACTTACGCTTTAATGCTGAAGTTCCTGATACAAGTTGGGAGTCTAAGGCCTAAAATTTTTTCAAAGTAGAGATGTCAATTCCCGCTATTTGTTTTTATCTGCATTTAGGCAAGCCAGCTATCAAGATGCGTATTGCACGTAGTGTTTTAGTTGGACACGCGATGGTCAAGCTGCACGCCTGTTGATTAACAGTAATTTAAACTCGGGTGATTTTACTACACTCTGTCGTCAAGGCAAAGTATGGAGTGGGTGTTTTCTGTGACTCTTCACTGTCGTGAAATGTTTAACGGTGCCGTTCTAAACAACATCTAGAAACTGTTTGTTTCAAAAGAGTCATGCATAGTTTGTCGGCCGTTGAGGCGTACATGTCTCATGTAAGATTCCTTTAACTTAGTAAAATTCTCATTCTGACAAACGCAGAAGTCTTGCAACTCTTTGAACACCCATTTTCATCTGACTTTTAAAAGTTCTACGTCCGATGTTGATCAAGGACCTTTTAGCAGAGCTCTTGCACTGCGTTCGTGCAGTGTCTTCTGGGTTGCAGTTCAGAATAATTTGGGGTTTTAGGAATCTCTACTGAGTGGGCCTTCAGCGCATCGTTGAGTGGGCCTTGCGTGGGGGCAGGAGAACTATGGTGACTGATGGGATAGGAGGAGAGGTTTCTTGAAACTGGTGTCCTCCTCGAGTTATAGGTTCGCTGCAAGTTCCACAGCAAACTCGTTCGGAGCCGGTGGTGGTAGCACAGGCCCTCCTGGGTCTGTTCTGCTGGGTGTCGGTGTTCGTGTCAGACACCGGTTGGAGACAGCAGGTGGAAAGTCAATGTCTTGTAGATTGTCAGAGATGTGGTGGAAGGCGGGCTTTCCCAACTCCCCCTTTCAGCTCTCTGTGTTGTTGGGCTGAAATGTGCAGACTGGTTAGGGGAGACTCTGTGGTGTGTGTTTTCCCCTTTTCGGTGCATGCTGTAGTCTATAAGAGTATTGTAACTCTGTGGATCAAGTTCATGTTCGAGATCTTGTCTCTGCTGAACGAGCTTGTGGATGAGTCACACGGGCCTCTTGCGCGTCCTTTCGCAGGCCGTGGCTTTCGAATCTCTTTAAGTTCAGCCTCTGCTCTTTGCAAGAGTCTTCACTTTTGTCAGAGTTTCTCGTGGATTTCTTCTCTGGTTCTTTTCTCTGACTATTCTCTTCAGTCTGTGTAGAAGATTTAGACAGGGCAGTTTGAAGTCTTTTACTTCCTTCTGTAGCTCGGGGTCGCTGGTCATCCTCGGCGCTCGCAACCTTGTGCTCCAGGGCGATGCGGCTCCTTTTGCGGAGGCGTGCGTGTGCGCCGAGCTGGTAGGCGAGGTTCGACGTGTCTGGCCCAGTCTTTGTCGTAGGAGCTTTGGCTTAGTTTGTGCGCCATCAGCTTGTACACGCTCTGCGTCCAGTTGCTCTTGGCTCGGGGCTCTGAGTAACCGGTGGCTTTGGGCAGGGATGGAGATGTCATGAACTCTCGGCCATGTCTCCAGGTTGTCCCCGCGGGTTGTGGGACTGTAGGACTGGAACAGACTGGCTTCACTGTGGGCGAGATGAACACAACACACACAGAGAGCAATGCAAGTTCCACTACGCTGAACGAGCTATAATACCGGCTAGGCCGTGTATGAAAATTTTGGTTAACTGATGCAGACAGTTAAACCATTAGGTGGGACAATTTGGGTAGGTCATCATGGGTCTGAATGAAGATTTGACAGGGCGCTAGCTTAGGGTCGCCTGTTGATGCTAACAGACTTGAGTTGTTAAAACTATTCTTCAGCTTTCCTTGGGTGTGTCAGAGAGGCTCTGTCTCTAGGTGAACTGAAAGGAACAGAGCACAACAGAACAGAGCAATGGCAAGCTAGCAAAGTTTGAAGTAACATGCAACCATCAAAGATGGGGAGGTCTGTAATGAAATGGCATTAATAGTACACAAGAAGTGTTAAAAGTGAAAGAGGCAGTTTGTGAGGCTAAAGCCTGCAGTTTGTGGCTTGGAGAGGCCAGAGGAAGCCAACCACTTCAAATATCAGGGGAATCTCTAGATTCGGTGGCCAATATTAAGTGGATGGGTTTTAATACCTTTTCTAGTTTGCCTGGGTGAAATGAGGTCATCCCGGTTGGAGTCAGCCTCGTGGCTGGTCCCTCTGTCACCCCCAACACCTGACAGCAGTGTCCCGGGCATTTCGTGCATCTGTACCGAGGTGCGCCCTTTTCAAGCAACTTGACCTTGAACACAACCGGCGGTGCCAGATTGGTGGTGTCGTGTTGCGGGCCGCATCAACAGAAAGATACAGGAAAGTACAAGACCTGCGCTCAGTCAGCGATGGTGGCGCAGATCAGACGAAACCAGCCAGCCGGACCCCAAGCGAAGGTGACTGTCACATCACCACAGCACTTGAGAGATTTCTACCTACAAACACAAAACAGGATGAAGAACAAGTGTGCCTCAATTTGAATTAAAGCTCCTCTATCTACATCAAATTGAGTGTCTATTTTTGTCTGAAAAATCAAAGGCAACGGCTTTACTAAAGTCTATGGTATAAACACAAAGGGAATTGTGACAATGTCAATTATCAGAATAACCCAACCTCCATACAGGGAAGAGATAGCATTAAGTGCAGCGGGAGGAGCACAGGAGGAAGCAATTTGTAGTGGCGAGTTTTGGCCACAAAGGGTGTGTGTCCCTTCCTCCTAGTGGTCAATCTGGCTGACAGAGAGCCCGCTTTCAAATGTGATTGTTTCACAGGACGTGTAGCGAATTACACACCTATTTTCTGCATAATCACAAATAGTGCGGAATTTAAATCTCGACGGATTTCTTTTCGGTACTATATTTTACAAACATGTTTGGCAGGATTCTTTTTTCGCTGCGCCGTGCGGAAGGGAAACAGGAATTATCCATCTGTTTCAAAAACTCCAAATAACATTTATCACAACTACCGTTAATGATTAGAATGTTTTCAGTTTCGATTTTCTTTTGGTGCTATTTTTTTTACAAACACGTTTGGCAGGATTTTCTTTTTCGCTGCGCCGTGCGAAAGGGAAAGAGGAATTATCATCTGTTTCAAAACTCCAAATAACATTTATCACAACTACTGTTAATGATTAGAATGTTTTCCGTTTGGATTTTCTTTTGGTGCTATTTTTTTACAAACACGTTTGGCAGGATTTTCTTTTTCGCTGCGCCGTGCGAAAGGGAAACAGGAATTATCCATCTGTTTCAAAAACTCCAAATAACATTTATCACAACTACCGTTAATGATTAGAATGTTTTCAGTTTGGATTTTCTTTTGGTGCTATTATTTCACAAACACGTTTGGCAGGATTTTCCTTTTTTCGCTGCGCTGTGCAGAAGGGAAACAGGAATTATCCATCTGTTTCAAAAACTCCAAATAACATTTATCACATAGCACTTATGATAATATGCGTTTTTTTATACATTTGATTAGCTAAGTCAATGTTTTTTTCAACCAGGAGCTCATCGTTTTTCTAACGATTATAATATAAGATAAGGCCTTTTAAGAATAGAGAAAAATCATCGTTAATCTATATCTTGTCTTCCAATGTCAGAAGAATCTCGTTCTGACAGAGGAGTTAAAATTATTAAAAATGTTTATGTCCAGAGGTTTCTCTTCCATCTGTGTCAGAACAAATTTAATACTAAGGAAACTGCAGTTTACTTTTAGCAATTTAACAGTGACTAAAAGCGTTCACTCCGATAGGCGCGTGTAATATTAAATATTACATAACAATATTGAATAACAATATACACATTTGGACTGAAACTGATTTGCTCATAAACAAGTTTGAAGTGCTCGTTCATTCTCCACCATTATGTAAAGACTCTGGCGGGTCTGATAGAGGGGAATTTGCATATCATAATTAATAATTCATAATTAATAATTATTCATACAGATTTGGATCAGCCCGGTCTTACATGTTAATAAATCCCTCGATGAGGGCTTTCTGTTAACTTTACTTATATGTATACATGTGTATCTCTGCAATTAACCACAAATTAATTGTAATAGATTGCACAGACCACGTCTTACAAGACAAGTAAAATTAATTAGCTCAATTAATTTATAGAGCAGGGAAAACTTAATTCTCTGGCCAGAAGAATTCAGCATTCCAACTCCACAAAACATAACCTTTTTGGTATGTTTAGTTATATAAAGCATGTAGCGTTCGATCTTTCACTTCAGGGACTTATGTCATGAGCAGGACAGTGATTCAATCACAAATGATCATATTGAATTTATTAAAGTAGTCAATAAGGCAACTAAGTAAGCATTTACTACGTTACAATGATACATGTATATACAAACATTAAACACAAACTAAGACGACGGAGGGCGTTAGACGATAAGTGATTTGGAGAGAGAGAGAGAGAGAGAGAGAGAGAGAGAGAGAGAGAGAGAGAGAGAGAGTGAGGGTGAGAGAGAGAGGGAGTTACAATCACCAAACAGTCAATTAATCTTTCTGAACACCATGAAAACACTTTCTTTATGCTTCTGAGAAGCTCTAAAAGAAGGTAACGTTATACTTGCACAACAGGTTTGGTCTGTGTGTGTCGCGGACTCGTGGTCCGGCCCGCACGATGAAGGGAGTTGCTCTCCTGTGTGCGCGCGTTCCGTGGAGCGCGTGAGCGCGTCCGTCCTGGTGCGTGCATGGTTGGTCGCTTACGCGTGGCCCCTTTGTTCCGTGGGGAGTCACGTGGCGTTCGTTGGCATTCGGCGCGAATGTTTGAAAGGCTTAAAAGTCTTTGAGGTGACGTTACCCGAGGAAATAGATCGGCAAAGTCCACTTCCTTTCCTGGGAAACGAACTTGGTAGTTCATTTGAGGAGAAGACGAAACTTTGGACGATCAAAGAAAGGATCCCGGTTGGGGTCGGATCTCCGTGAGGAGATCCTTTACGTGCTTCTTGACATGAGGTGTTTTCGGAAGAGAAGGGCGGAGCTGGCGCTCCTTCATTTATCACCTTGGTGAAATCCATCCCCTTCCTGTTGGCTTGAGCCAATCGGGGAGAGGGATGTTGCAGCGGGAAAACCCTTGGTTTATGGTCCTTTGTTCTCCCAGGGAAGTCCACGTGGTCATGTGTGGGAGGGGTGGTGTTTCAAGGAGGCTTAATAAAATAACAGTTTGATCTTCATTGGCAATAAAACATATTAAAAATACCCTTTGCCTTATACCTCTGTGCATATTCGAGTGTTTCATTTCCTACGCATCATAGAGACACCAAGGATCATTATGTTACATTAAAGGAAAATACACTTACATTTAATCATGCATAAGGCCGGTATTCTAATTTCTATTTATGCCACGACCAACAAAGTTACTTCACTGTGACATGGGGGAAAAACACACATACATAGAAACACATTGAATATATCTGGTTAAATGTCTTTTAACACAGAAAAGTCCATCTCTTGGTTCAGAGACATAAAGCACATTCCACAGTCTTGTAACATGATCTCACTCCAGTGAGTGGAAGAATGTGTGTGGCGGTGTATGTGTGTGTGTTTGTGTGTGTGTGTGTGTGGGGGGGGTCGATTTGCGATCGATCGATGACTGGTCGATTTGCCTGGCAAGATCCCTACACAACACACCACATACAGCGGACAGCTTGGTTAGCTAATTGTCAGACATGGCATTAGCATGGTAGAACTAGCATCAGTGTTTCACCAGAGACAGAAATACCCCTCCCCTTACCATTAGTCAATGTATTAGCATGGTAAAAGTAACCTTGCACTCTCAAGATACAGAGAATCAGATTTGTTGACACTTTAACGCTATACTACGGACTTCTACGGTTTTAGGCTTATACTACATTTTTATTTCTGAGCTCAGCCCTAATGTAAATAAAACAGTCACTTCTTTATTGACTGTCTCAGAAGCACACTGATTTCACAGATAAGTTACTCAGCTAACTGCTAAGGTTACTGACACTTCCAGGAAAACCAAATACCATGCAAAAGTACACTTACAGTGTTGGGTGATGATCCACTTTGTTGTGTTAGTGATTTGAATATTGTCTGGTGTAGCCTCAAGCCAGTGGCACCGCAACCCTGGTTCCTTTAGTTACCTAAAGGCACCGGGGTGGCAGTGCTGCAGGCTTTAGCCCTTTCATGATTAAATGATTAAATGTTAAAACGGCTTGCCATACTCTATCTGTCATTTCGACTAGTCACAGATATCTTAAATGATAATACACCAAAATGTAATTACGACTAGTCAAAAAGACGTTGTTGATATCTACAATGTTAATTCCGGATAGGCAAACTTAGCTTTTAAATGTTAAAAGGGCTTGCCATACAGGGACGTAGGCTCAGAGAGAGGCTCACCATATTCAAACCAAAATATCGGACTTCCTCTTGGTCCGAGCTAATGACTATGAATTAGAAAGTTGTCCGGTTTGAGGAATACAATGTTTATAGCGATTTTTGTAACTGTAGATAAAACGAACAACCCCACTTTTGTCAAAAGGTGGCGCTATTTAGTCCCTGCGCCACTGCCCGTTTCTGAAACTTTGAACATGTCTACTGGCTAATAAATGTGATGTGTCTGATGAGTTTCATGCAATTTGAAGCATGGTAAGGGTCTCAAAAGCATCCTAAAAAAATGGCAAAGTTTGATGCGTTGCCATGGCAACAGTTTCAAAGATATCAAGAATCCTTTCACAGGTCTTCATCTGCTGTGTATTTAAATTATACAGATGAAGTTTGAAGCAAATCGGGTAAAAATAAGAGGTTGATTTCAAAGCATTTTGAAAGTGACACACTTCCTGCTGTCAGTTGGTGGCGCTAAAACTTTGACTCACAATAGTCACATCCATGTGATCGTCCTCTTACAGCAAACACACTGCTGAAGTTTCATCAAGATCAGTTAATGTATGCTGAAGTTATGACACACTTCCTGTTTCCCGTTTCTCACCATAATTTTGTTTCCTCGCCATGTGCCAAACCGTTCGATATTTCAAAAAGAAACTTTCATCCTCAATATCTTGACTTCATGCTGACTGAGTTTCATTGAATTTGAATCAGAGCTCTAGGAGGAGTATTTCAAATTCCATTGCATGCGTTTTACAAACAACCCTCAATAGCTGACTTCCTGTTGGCTGGGGTAAAAAGTAAGAGTGTGAAGTATATATGAAACAATGAGATCAACATGTGTACCAAGTTTCATATTATTACATGCAAGCGTGTTTGATTTATGGACCAAGTTTTTGGACCCCGTTCCAGGGGGCGCTGTCTAGCCCCCCTGCCACACCCAGGTACCATCTTCAGCCCGGCTCTGATGGCTGTGGGATCTGACTAGTGTGCAAAGTTTCAAGAGTTTTCAAACCCGTTAAGGGCCCCAAAAGCCGCTAAGAGACTCAAAATCATCAAAAAAAAAGATTATTAAAGTTTGATGCATTGCTATGGCAACATTATCTTAGATATTAAATATTGCTTTCACAGCTCTTCAACTGGAGTGTGTTTACATTATACAGATGAAGTTTGAAGCAAATCAGGTAAAAGTAAGAGTGTGATTTCAAAGCATTTTGAAAGTGAAACACTTTCTGCTGCCAGTTGGTGGCGGTATATATATTTGACTCACAATATTCACATCCATGTCATCGGCCTCTTACAACGAACACACTGCTGAAGTTTCATCAAGATCAGTTAATGTATGCAGAAGTTATAACACACTTCCTGTTTCATGTTTCTCGCCATAATTTCGTTTCCTCGCCATGGCCAAACCGTTCGAGATCCCTCAAAAATCCCCTCGCAAACTTTCATCATCAATGTCTTGACTTCATGCTGACCGAGTTTCATTGAATTTGGATCAGAGCTCTAGGAGGAGTATTTCAAATTCCATTGCAAGCGTTTTACAAACAACCCTCAATAGCCGACTTCCTGTCTGGCTGGCTTAAAATTAAGAGTTTAAGTATATATGAAACGATGAGATCAACATGTGTACCAAGTTTCGTATTATTACATGCAAGCGTGTTTGATTTATGGACCCCGTTTTCGGACCCCGTTCCAGGGGGCACTGTTCGAGCCCCCCTGCCACGCCCGGGTACCATCTTCAGCCCAGCCCTGATGGCCGCAGGTTCTGACCCGTGTGCAAAGTTTCAAGAGTTTTTGAGCATGTTAAGGGCCCCAAAAGTGCCCGTATAGTCGTATAAATAATAATAATAAGAATCCTAAGGAAAACAATAGGGCCTTCGCCCTTTCAGGGCTTGGGCCCTAATAAAACTTTAGGTGCAGAGGGAACATAAACAGTTGGTACTGATTATTTTTTCAGGAGCAGCTTCTTAGCAAAACCAGCTTTATACTGATCCTTGTTTATAAAACAGTCTGGTGAGAAATGATTCGCGCAAACAAGAAAGTATTGACGTTGATCGTGGGGAATATTCCCATCGTAAACAAAACTCAGCCACTGCGTCTTCAGCGGTTCAAATTTAGGAACATCAAAATGATTTCTGTGTTTGTTACTGCACCCAAGAACAGAACAACACAATCGCTTAGACGCCATTTTGCTCCAGTGTATCAACAATGATGGACTATAGTCTATGATGACAGCTCGCTCAGGGCAGGTCTGTGTTGAAACACTGCTGTCAATCAACAACCGCGGGAGGCGTGCGACCGTGTGACGTCACACAGTCGAACGGCTCAATTGAGACAGGGGAAACAAATAAGGGGTGCAATTTTCAAATAATAATCAAGTAATTCCCAGTAATCATCAAATATTAATGTTACTTGAAATGCCCATCCTGTCATAAATGCAGTTTTTGTTCTAATGTTGGTGCTATTTGTTTCCCTCTTCTGTTCAGTGTCAACAGGTTGAGTTAGAACATGAATATATCATATTATTATTACAATGTCCATATATTGGCTAGCTTAAAAACAGATATTATATTATATATAGTTTGGGAATATTCGCTCACTTTGCGGCTAAAGCTCTGTTGGCTTTTATTATTTGAGAAATAAAAACTTGTGTTAAATTTATGTTAATGGTTAATTATTTGTATGACTACATCACAAAGAGCCAAGTCTTGTAAAAGCATTAGATTCAAAACATTAAATTGAAATCCAGTTCAAAATGGCATTTCTTTAAATATTTGAGCATTTCATTTGTACTCACTAAAGGAAAAGCATGTACTCACTATACTAATTACAAGAAGAAGAAAAATCTGCTCTTAAAATGCGTGACAGGCTGAATGGGGTTACGCAGTTTAAAAAAACAGTTAAACTGCGTAGGGTTAGAATGGGGTTTGGCCAAGGATTTCTTTTGGCTTAAACCCATGAATGGTTTCTGCTGGGGTGCCAGCAGACCCTTCGCCAGCGAGAAGCACTATTCTTTCCTGAAGTTCACGATAAACTCTCCAAGTCATGGCGCGCACCCTACTCAGCCCGCCTGCACATTACTACCTCCACCCCCTCACTACTATCAACGGCACCATGGAAAAAGGGTTAGAGAAGCTGCCTCCTCTCGGTGATGTTGTGAAGCACCTCTGTCCGTCCACTGCAATCGTATGGAAGGCAAAAATCTTGCTTACTATATATAATTTCAGGCTATTTTCTATTCATCAAGATATTTTTGATATAGAATCTGTTGTCAAGTAGGCTTCAATCATAATGCATCCCCCATTGCAAGCCGGTGTGCTCTTTAAACTGTCCGGGTGCTGCATTGCTCTTGCAGTTGACTGCTGCCTTGTTTGATCTGACAACATTTAGAAGATCAATTTTTGAAATTTGTGAATTAATTAGGATCGATAGAAGATAAAATTGTGATTCAGTTGTAAATAAATCCCCCCACCCCCAAGAACCACACTTCTACAACCCCAGTTCAGGATTACAAAGGCATGTTTAGGTTGGCAAACTACTGGTGAGAAATTAGCCAGGCTCAGGGAAAAAATAAAGCATTTTTTTTGGACAGCCGTAGAAGAATATATGGGTTGGGAATATACCTGGGCCTTTATTTTTGTACCATACCACGTGTTGTTTTGGTTCAAAATATAAAGTGGCAAAACATTGCTGATCCATTAAACAATGCCATTAAGTAACAAATGAAGAAAACCCCTGATATTTAAAATTATCCAGACACCTCGTCAGGCATTTAAAAGAAGCACCAGTGTGTGCCTAAGAGCGTATATGCCAGAGAGGTGCCTAGGTGTGGTGAATTGGTGCCAGGACAGTTCCCCTCACTCTCCTTGTGCTAAGACTCTCCAGTCATGGATCACAGCCCTGGAGACGAAGGTAAAAGACCCCTTTGAGTCTGGCTCAGTGCTAAACACTCCTTTAGCTAAAACTGTTCCTCTGGGGAATCAATGGGCCCATTATTTGCTGAGCTTCAGTTTGCCTCGATGCTCCCAATCTCCATGTGAAACAGTAGACAGTAATGGAGAAACATAAAACATAATACTTGTGTGACCAGCTTGTCATTGGCTCACTGGTGACTGTGCTTAGAATTTGCTGAAGATAGAAGATTGGTCAGATGGAGGGTGGGGAAATGACGGACATGGACATTGCCAGCAGGTCACAGATAGCGATTTGTTGTGACACTGAGGTACAGTACTGTAACCATGTTGACAATGGATAAGTTAGCCATGGCCTGAGATCAGAAGTGGAATTAGTCATGCAGAGTTAGTAAACTCATTGGTTTAGATGGCACCTTAAAAGTAATACTATCCTTGTATGAGTGCAATAAACTATAGACTTGTATTGTTTTGTCTTAAAACATTAATATGCTGCCAGACTTTCACAGATGCTGTGACTGAAACTAAATGTCCTAAAGAAAATTTGGTCTACTGGTATTATGATTTTTGAAAACTGTGGGGTGTCTGTACAGTATTTCACACCCTCTCATGTGATTTCACAACTTATCCTAGTCATGCTTCTCATTTTTCAGGTCAACTATGTGCCTTGAAATCAAAGAAGAACCACAGGCCTTGCACCTCTAACTTCATTAATTATTCTCAGCCAAAAAATAAACAAAAATAAATTACTGTCTAGAATTGCTTGGGAAAAGCATACCTGGTTCTGTGTGAACTTGTGGACATTAGCATTATGCTGGGCTCTTTTCAAGGCTGCTGATCTTTTCTCTGATATTCTGATTTAGAGCGTACTGCTTTTTCTTTGTTCAACGAGCAGTTCATGGGTTGAAGCTCTTAATTTTGATCTCTCAAAGAGCACGAGATTGATGCATTTAACCTTAAAATGCAAAAAATTTTATAGGGGGGGACCATGCCCTCGAACCCCCCTAGAGGCACACAGGGCCACCCAATATAGTTTTACAAATACCTATGGGAAAGAATAACCATTTATGAACTTTACTCCAGCAAACAAAGTTCAACAAAGTTCCTTTTAAGTCAGTAAAACCATAAATGCCATATTAAAATGTTCTTGGACAAAATATTCATTTGGCCTGCGTAAGAGGGGGCCTACAGAGTCAGGACATTTTGCCCAGTGGCCTCTGAACTCTTAATCCGGCCCTGTCGACGACGAGGGCTGGTGGTCTAAGAAATTTCCCAATAGATTTTTTGGTCCCACTTCCCCCCTGGCTGGCATTAGGTGTTTCTCAATACCAAGTAGCCTACGCAAAGTTCGACTCAGGAGAATGACTCCGAGTCAGTAATTCTGCTAATGGAACAGCCAGTTCTTGAATGCGCCACTCAGCTCGCTCTGCTATAGCATCAGGGGTGTAATTTGTGGGTGGGACGGGTGGGACATGTCCCCACCACTTTTTGCCAGGGTCGATATTGTCCCCACCACTTTTTAAAAGCTCTTGCGGCATGGATAGCTAACAGTAGAATTAAATAAAACATCTCCAACTGGCAGACCATTCATTTAGTTCGTTTGTAAAATAAAAGAAGCGATCTATCCCTGAAATACGTTGTTTTTTAAATCAAGTGATCAAAGTGTTCCTTGCCACCTGCGATCGGTGGCGCGGTTACAGTGTATCTCGTGGCTCATGCACAGTCTTCACATGCATGTGCGCTTCAATCCGTTTTCAGAGACTATTTGTTCGATCCGGTGCGGAGTGGAGCGGGAGCGAGCGGGAGCCCGAGCGGGCGGATCTTGGACAGAGCGCAGAGGGGCATTTTTAAAAGGACAGAGTGTCGCCCTATTTCCCGCTCCAATTTCGCTCCGCTCACACCACGAGTCTGACTCCATTTTTTTCCCCACCTGGCTAAAGAAGCTCGCACTGTGTTCAGCATCCCAAGCGTGTCTGCAAGGGCAGACAGGGTTTTCTCCGCAACCGCCACATGAGTCTGAAGCCTCAGACATTGTCCAAACTTGTGTTCTTGAAGGTGAACTCAAAAGAAATGTAGATAAGGAAAGCAATTCATTTTCTTTCTTTCTTTCTTTTTTTTAAGTTTGACAACATAAGCCATTTAAATTGTAATCCATGTGCACTCTGTGCAAAAGTTCAGTTATACGAATTTTTGGCCTAATAGTTAATTTAGCATACTTTTAAAACGTTGATGTAGCCTACAGTAGGTAACCAACCAGAATGTGTTTCTAACCGCTGCAGTTCTGCGCGCGGTAACATTTGGGGTGTATTTACTGCCTTTTGCCGCTAAGAGGCGCTACAATCACAGACTTTGAAAAGTGTCCATTTTTGTGTAATCTGCAAGCCGTGCCGCGGCTCATTCAGAGCGATTGAAAGTTGATGGCAGATTAATTCAAGTGAAACGTAGTTAAATTAATAATTTAAATAATTAATCACAAAACTGAAATAAAGTTGAATAAATAATGAAAACATAAAACATTGCAGTAGAAACATATTAGGCTACATCAATGAGGCTAAAATATCAAGGCAAATTTGGTTTCTCATGTCCAGGGCTGGACTGGCCATCGGGCATTTGCCCGACGGACCGACGTGCTTTGTGGGCCGGTGGGGCAGATACATCTCAAACTTTATTTTTTTATTTATTTTTTAACGGCCCATCCAGACTCGATGTCAGCGGCTCATTGCGTTTAGTTTCAGCGGCCGCTGGGATCTGTGCCGTTGAAATGCATCAGACAAAAAAGTCAGCGTGGGTCCTTTCTTTCTCACAGACCGGCCCATGAAACGGAGATCAGTGGCCCATTGGTTATTTTCTTGATTGACACTGGGCTGGTCCAATCACATCTTTAAAGGGTCACTTCACCCATTTGCATTAAGGTTTGTATTGTTAGAAACCCAGTCACATATTTTAATGATGGTGGAATTTTGCTTGTTTTTTTTCTGAGATGGGAGAAAAAAGGATTTAAGTGTTTTACTTCCGTCCTATCGTGACGTAAATATCGTCATTTTGCGTCACGATAGGACGGAAGATAAATTTCATTGCATATTAAGAAAACTACAGCCTTTAGCTTATTATTATTCAAGGGCGTGGGACCCACTCACCCCACCGGCCTATTACAGATCAGTGGGTGGGACTAAACCTGAAGAAACTAAACTATTAATCCGCCATCTTGCTTGGAAGACAGCAAGCTAAGCTAACAAGCACTCAAGGAGTTAGATTTACCATAATGGCTGAATTTACGACACACGATATGGAAGACGAGGATTTTGAAAATCTTTTGCTCGAAACTGATGTTCGTGGCTATTTATACAAGCCACAATATAGCGAAGAGCAGCTGAGGCTGATGGAGGAGCAGGAGACGCCGAGGCGTCGGCTTGTCGCGGTCGAGGACCCCCCACTGACTCTGACGCTGGGCGGCTTGCTAGTGCCCGTGCTCTCGCTCCGTGCTACGGCCTATGGACACAGAGTGCGTCTGCTGCAGATAATTTCAACGATGGCAATTTCTCCTGGAGGAAAGCTCTGAATCAGACGAGCACACAGACGTTTGTGTTGTGATAGTTTCGCCTGACTAAACATCCAGGTAACATGCAGTAATTCACAATATAGAAAGAAATACAAACAAGGAGTTATTCACTAATAACGTGAACAGGTTTGTTGTTGTGGGAAGAAGGAGGCATGAACCGGTGAACATTTTTAAACATTTTAATAGTAAAATGAACAAATACAAAAAGAAAATAAGCCAGTAGCCCCTCATTGACGACTGCGTAACGTTACACACAACAGAAACAAAACACAACATAAAATCAGGCCTGTTTCTCTCTCGATCTGCCGTCGCCGCTCCCCGTTTTATGCTTTCGCTTCTCCGTGAGAGACGCGAGATCGACGCGCGCCTCACAGGTGTCTTTCATTATCAGTCTCTGTTATAACTCACGCCACCGTCCTTTTAAGTTACATCCCTCGCCCTCGATCGTCCTGCTCGCCAAAGCCAACTAGACATTTTGTGTGAAATGAGTTTCAAACTCCGGTGACAGCTAATGTTAGCCACCTTCTGCTTCTTGGGTTCAATGTTAGCCTTGTAGACGGAAGAGTGAATTCTCTGTTTGTGCTGTGCCGGATTAGTGGGTGTGGCTTGCGGAGCTGTGCAATGCGGTGCATTCTGGGAAATGGAGTATATTAATACTTAGGCGCCCCTTGGTTATTTTCTGTGTTTTTTCGGTCAAGAGGGCACCAAATTAAAAAATTCTTTTACATTTCGACTACATATATGATCCACTTTCAATAAAGATTAATGTTGCAATGGGTGAAATGCTCCTTTAATCACCTCCCCCTCTGGGCTGAGCGAGCGTGCAGTGTCAGTGAGTATCTGTTAAAATAGTCAGAGCGAAGAAGAAGAAACGCAAGGATAGTGCAGAGAAATGGCGTGAAAAAAACAGCCTTCAGTGTCTGATGAGGAGTGAGGGGGATCACGAGAGATATTAGTGAATGTAGAGAAGAAGAACTAAGCTACTTTCAGAACACCTGACAGGCTGTGAGACGCATTATTTCCACGTCTTCATATTTGACAGTTAACGTTACGCATTTTACTAGAATTAGAGAGTATAATACCCGTTTGTAAACCATGTTCTCTTACGAGAGGTTCTCTCGTATTGCGTAAGCTAGCTTACGCTACGGGAAAGATTCTTCTTTGCCGAGCAATAGAAGCCAAAAATTTTCATAATTTGTAATTATTGTCAACGCACTTCTCAGGTGCAGGACCTTGAGCGGGCTAACTAGCAGGCTCATTGGTTCGTTTCTGGGAAGTGCACAAACCATTAGGAGAGCGGCGCTGAACCCGCGCCCAATGAGCGGACGGCGCTTGCTTATCTGCGTCAAAGCCCGCCGAAAGGGGCGTGGCTTGAGTGTATATAAGCGCTCTCTGTGGGTTGAAACAACAATTCATTTTGATTCAGCGATCTAATCGCCTGCCGTTGCAAGACTGAAGCCGTCGTCGTGACAAGGCACCTTCTAGCAAGCAAGAAGCCTGAAGAAGCCGGCCTCTGCCACCTTCAGCTGCCACAGTGAGCTAGCGCCGTCCGACGACTTCCACTTGCTCCATCACAAAAGAGCGTGAGCGTCTTTTTAAAGATGTCTCACAATTCCTGCGGCTCATGCCGCGCACCGCTCGAAGACGGAGACCGCCACCTCATCTGCCCTCTCTGTCTCGGGCTCGAACACGCAGAACTCGCCCTCGCCGATGGAGGATGTTCTCTCTGCGAGGCGCTGACACTGTCTTCCCTGCGGGCAAGACTCCTCACCGTGAAATCCGCCCCCGCGCCACCTCTGACCTCTCCGCGGAAGAAGAAGCGCCGCCGCCGCCCCCGACCATTCTCTCTCTCCGCCCGAGCCGGACCCTCCATTGCCGCCGAGTGGCCACTCTGCAGCGTCCTTCGACTCTGAGGAGGAGAAAGAGTCGCCTTCGTTGCACGCTTCTAACAGCGACGAATGGTCTTCACTGGGCTCTTCGACGTCAGATTCTGTGGGGACCCGCTCCGGCATCGAAGAGGATTTAATGCGCCTCCTGACTCTTGCCGTCGAGCGTCTGGGCCTCAACTGGTCACCACCACCCGAATTACCACCGAACCGGATGGATGGGAAGTACCTGCACCGGCGCCCCGCCCCCACTGGCACCCGGGCCGCTCCTTTCCTGCCTGAGCTCCACGACGAGCTCACTAAATCGTGGAAAGCTCCCTCTCGGCCCGAACCCGCTCTGATGTGTCCGCCTCGCTGCGCTCAGTGGACGGAGCCACCGGAGAAAGGATATACAGCGATGCCGCCCGTCGAAGATCTGGTCGCCACTCATTTGTGCTCGCCCTCTGCCGGATGGCGATCATCTCCTAAGCTTCCATCTAAAACTTGCAGAGCGTCCTCTTCCTTCCACACCCGCGCCTATGCAGCCGCTGGCCAGGCCGCTGCAGCGCTGCACTCCATGTCGGTCCTCCAAGTGCTGCAATCCGACCTGCTGAGTGACATAGCGCAGAACGAGAGAGAAATGAACGGCCGCGCGCTCAACGACTTAAGATGCGCTACGAACCTCTCCCTTCGCGCAACCAAAGCTGCCGCTCAAGCGCTAGGAAGATGCATGGCCATCCTCTGTGTCTCCGAGAGACACTTGTGGCTCACGCTCACGGATATGAGCGAATCTGAGCGCGCTGTCTTCCTCAACGCGCCCATCTCACCCTCTGGCCTCTTCGGATCTGCCGTCACGGGCATCGTCGAACGCTTCTCCGAGGTCCAGAAAGCCACCCAGGCCATGAATTTGTTCCTGCCTCGCCGCGCTAGCACTTCTGCAGGCCACTCTCGTGAGCCCCCCGCCAGAACGCCTCAACAGCACCGCCCGCAGCAAGCTCAAGCCCAACCCCAGCACAGACAGAGCGGCCGCCCTCGCCCTCGCTCTGACAGCCGACGCAGACAGGCTCCCCAAGCGCCCCGCCCCAAGGCCACGCTGAAGCCTGATCAGCAGAAGTCTGCCTAGCACTGCTGGGGAAAAGACGGCTACTTTCCGCCGCGGCCGGACCGTCGTCAAAGTTTCATCCTCTGTTAGTCCCCGAACCTTCGCCGACTGCAGCAGCGCTTCTCGCCGAGAGCAAGCCGGTGCCTCGACCCGCTTGCGAGCGACAAACAGCCGTTTTCACGACTACCCAGAGAGTTCACATAAAGAGCATAAAAGCCTCAAGTGTAAAAAATGTGACCACAAGCACGTGTTCACTCACACACACTCTCACTCCATGTCCCGTGCCCCCCACAGAGCTCACTCCCACTCAGCGGCCTCCGTCCGCTCGAGTAGCAGAAAGCATAAGCACGCCCTAAAGCGGTGCGTGTCCCCCCTCTGCTCGCTCTGTCTCACGGCCCATAAGCTTCTCTCTGAGTGCAAATCCCGTTGCCACACACAGTTTACACGAGCCCACACACAGTGTCCAGCCCGTTACATGCAGCAACCGGGACAGCACGGCCATTCAGCCTCTAGCAATATGCTTCAAAGCGTGGGAAGCCATTCCCGGCATCTCCCCGTGGGTACTAAGCATTATAAAAGACGGCTACCAGTTACAGTTTCGTCGCCGCCGCGCGCGTTCCCGCGCCCGGCCCCTTTCTGCGGTCAGCCCAGCTGCCGCGAGCACGCTCCGCACAGAAATATCGAAACTGTTAACAAAAGGCGCGATGAGAGAGTCCCTCTGCCTATAACCGAGCCGGGGTTTTACGGCCGTTATTTTCTGGTCCCCAAGAAAGACCTCAGGCCAATTCTAGACCTCAGATTTCTGAACAAAGCTCTCATGACGAGTCGTTCAGAATGCTGACTGTCAGGAAACTCCTCGCACACGTGCGCCAGGGGGATTGGTTCATCTCCCTAGATCTGAAAGACGCTTATTTTCAGATTCAAATACACCCTCGTCACAGGCAGTTTTTACGCTTCACCTTCGAGGACCAGGTTTATCAATACGCCGTTCTCCCGTTCGGCCTTTCCCTAGCGCCAGGCACGTTCACGAAATGTATGGACGCGGCGCTCCGCCCCCTTCGAACCCAGGGGATACGCATACTGAATTATTTGGACGATTGGCTGATTTTAGCACGTTCCAAAACAGAGCTTTTGTCGCACCGTACAGCTCTCCTCGCTCATCTGGAAACGCTGGGCCTCTCTGTCAACTGGACAAAGAGCGTTCTCCAGCCCAGTCAAACTATCTCTTTTCTGGGGATAGATCTGGACTCAACCACTATGAAAGCATGCTTATCCGCTCAGCGCACACGCCGCTTGCAGCGTCTCAGCCGCTTCGTTCCAGATGAATACCCGCGTACCGGTGAAAACCTTTCAGAGAATGCTGGGTCACATGGCCTCAGCTGCAGCCGTACTACAGCTAGGTCTTTTACACATGCGCCCCCTTCAATTCTGGCTAAAGACCTGTGTACCGCGCCGAGTGGACCACGGGCCGCCAGCTAATCAGAGTCACTCAGGCATGCATCTCTGCGCTGCAGCCTTGGACGGTGACCGATTGGTTTCGACGGGGCGTTACGATGGGGACCCTTTTCTCGCCGGAAAGTTATCTCGACAGACGCATCCAACACGGGTTGGGGTGCGGTCTGCGGAGGGCTCACCGGCCGCTGGCTGGTGGTCGGATCGGGAGAACCCCATTACACATAAACTGTCTCGAGATGCTCACGGTCGAGTATGCACTCTTGCACTTCTTCCCGCGCATCCAGGGTCACCACGTCCTGATTCGCTCAGACAACATGACAGTGGTATCCTACATCAACCGTCAGGGCGGGGTCAGATCCAGGAATCTTTTCCTGCTGGCACGCCGCATTCTAGTTTGGTCCCAGAGTCATCTGCTTTCGCTCAGAGCGACGCATGTCCCGAGACACCTAAACGACGGTCCAAGACATTCTGTCCAGGAACCTTCTCTCCCCAGGAGAATGGTCCCTGAACCCACATACAGTCCAGTCACTGTGGCGCCTCTTTGGCAGAGCGGAGATAGATCTCTTCGCGACAGAAGAGAACTCGCACTGTCCAATATTCTTCTCGAAGAACGAGGACGCGCTAGCGCTAGAATGGCCACACCGCCCGCTCTATGCCTTCCCTCCCATCTCCCTGCTACCGCAGGTCATCCAGAGAATCAGGGACTCACGCCACCCGGTGCTCCTCATAGCCCCGCGTTGGGAGAATCAGATTTGGTACCCGGAGCTCACACAGCTGTCTCAGACAGCCCCGTGGCCCATCCCGGTCAGAGCAGATCTCCTCTCTCAAGCCCGTGGCACAATCTGGCATCCCCACCCGCAGCGCTGGGCGCTTCATGCATGGGTGACCAACGATTACACGTTGATCTGCCAGAGGGAGTTTTGAACACGATCAAACACGCCAGAGCGGCGTCTACCAGAAAGCTCTATGCGGCTAAATGGTCTGTGTTTTCAAAATGGTGCACCGAAAAGAATTTGGACCCCCTTAAGTGTGAGGTCTAATCTTTGCTTTCCTTCCTTCAGGATATGCTGGATAAGGGCAGAACCCCATCCACCCTGAAGGTTTATGTGGCAGCCGTCGCGGCCTTCGTTGGTCTCCGACGCGCCCAGTCTATTGGCAAAGACGAGCTCGTTATCCGCTTCCTCAGGGGAGCCAGGAGGATGAACCCCCCTCGCCCCCCCTCGGTGCCGGTTTGGGACCTTTCAATAGTCCTCGAGGCCTTGAAAGCCCCTCCCTTCGAACCGCTTCGAGTCTATAGACCTCAAATATCTCTCCCTAAAAGCTGTTTTTCTGATTGCTCTCGCATCAGTTAAACGAGTGGGCGACATTCACGCGCTCTCTTCGAACGCGTCGTGTCTTCGAGTTTTGCCCTAGCGACTCCGTCGTCATTCTCAAACCCAGACATGGCTATGTGCCTAAGGCGATTGGCACCCCATTTAGAGCACAGGTGATATCCCTATCGGCTCTGCCCGCTTCTGATAGCGAGCCCAATGCCAACCTCCTCTGCCCGGTCCGGGGCGCTGAGAGTGTACATCACACGCGCTGCCGCGTTCAGACATTCTGAGCAGCTGTTTGTGTCGTTTGGGGACGCACAAAAGGCTTGGCCGCCTCTAAACAAACACTATCCAGATGGATAGGGTTCAGCGCTCATTGGGTTCAGCGCCACTCTCCTATTGGTTTGTGCACTTCCCAGAAACGAACCAATGAGCCTGCTAGTTAGCCCGCTCAAGGTCCTGCACCTGAGAAGTGCGTTGACAATGATTACAAATTATGAAAATTTTTGGCTTCAATTGCTCGGCAAAGAAGAATCTTTCCCGTGAGCGTAAGCTAGCTTACGCAATACTCGTTCCCTCATCTCAGAGAGAACCGAGGTTACGGTCAGGTAACCGATTCGTTTTCCGCCAAAATAAAAGCTAAATGCCGTTTCCATCAAAATAAAAGATAATGTGTTTATATCTCTTTCAAGTTATAGAAATTAGTTCTAAGCTAATTATGAAAGTTGCGTTTATTTTTCAGTGCATGTGTTTTACAATATGGCTATAACTGTCATGTGATTAATATTATAACTACTGTATGATTAATTATGTTTAATTATGTATGTAATGTAGACATTATATCCCAACTAAAAGAGTTTTGAGTTTTTCTTTGTTCAATTTGCACACTGAATATGGGTTGGAGCTCTTAATTTTGAACTCTCAAAGTGCACCAGATTGATGAATTTAACATTAAAAAGCACAAAATTTTCTTACGGGGGAGCATGCCCCCGAACCCCCTAGAGGGACAGAGGTGTACTGACCAATACTATATTAATTATCTTGTGAGAAAGACTGGTATTGCCAATGCAATTGAAGAATTGTATTTTACACTTAGTAGTTATTTCATCTCACTCATCAGATGGCGTTGGTGGTTTTACCAGGAGTTGTTGGTATATTCAAAGGCGTACACAGTTCAGTTGTGTTTATGTTCATATGTAGTGGGCCAGTCTGGGCCAAAATGCCCGGGCCAATTTTTTGTCCCAGTCCAGCCCTGCTCATGTCATGACCCCTTTAACTCAATTTTGACCAAATGTATAGTTACTGCGCTTTGCCTTTGTGCCAGAATAAAACCTGTTATGGACGTGGCATTTGCAGTCAAAAATTTTAATATAAATTCGCAGAAAAAGCATTAATACCACTATATTGAAACATCTGTTTATCCATGCTACTCCCTTAAATGAGTCCAGACATTAGAAAAATATCAGTCTGTGTTCTTTATATTTAATATTAAGGAAATAGACATGCATTCATGCGTGACAAAAAATCTTTAACTTAAGGCAAAATGAGCACGATCTCATGAAAGTTAGTATCTATGGCACGAATGTCATTTCTCGTGGCATTTATACGCCAAAAACAGTTTTTGCGTGTATATGGCATGCGATTTTCACGTACATATGATAAGCACTTTTTGGCGTATAATATGCACGAACTCCCCACCCCCCTCCCCCTTAACCTAACCCAGGGTTTTTTAGTGCGTACCATATACACGCAAAAAACATTTTGGCGTATAAATGCCACGAGAAATGACACTCGTGGTATAGATACGCATCTTCATGAGACTGTGTTTGGCAAAATATATATATATTTTTTTGTAATTCTGTGAATTACACTGCGCAAATCGAATGAGGAAGGGTTGGCTCTCCACAGAACATAAAATATTCATTTTATTTTATTTTTAGTGTTCGCATTTGTGAGGAAAAAACAATGTTACAGACGTGACAGTTCTCCGTTATTCGGACGTCAGCGCTCTGAAGCAGTACTAAAAGACGGATTTAAAACTTCTACAGACCTCAAACAGAAAAGCACAAAGCCTTTATTTAAAGTGAATTTCATTTTCCTTTCAATTTTATCTTGATTTTAATCAATGTTTCATCAACCAATTGCCTGGATTTAATACATAATAAGTAAAAGCAAACAATGATAGATCACGACACGCAGGCGCCGGTGCAGAGCGCGTCTCATAAATATAAACTCAGCGTACAGCCTAAGTATATCCTACTCCACAGACCTGAAAGGCATATCAATATTGAAATGTCAACTTGTAAACAGAACAATTCAAAACGAAACTAAACCAAAAAGTTTGATTCAGTCTTCTCATTCCTCAATAGCGTCATTGAAAGCACCCAATTTATTTTCACTGACTGCGAGAATAAGCCTATTTTAACTTTTGATTAATACAATTTTCTGCTATAAAAGTTTAGTCTATATTTAAAGCAATATTCTATTTAAAATGTAGGCTACTTTTATATACTTACATTTTCTTTCGCTAAATGTCCCTTTGCGGCACCTGGTGGTCATTTCGCGACCGACTTTGAAATACGGCTGGTTTATTTTTGCCGGCGGTAAACAACATTCTGGTTGATCACCTACTGTATACTAGGCCTATAGTCTGTATATTTATTTATTTATATATAATTAGGCCCATTGATTCGTTTAATTTTACAGCATTTTTTTGTACAATTGATATAAGCATAATTATATTTTATTTGTGTGCGCTGTGCAAAAGTTTAGTAATAGTTAATTTACTTTTTAAATTTACTTTTAAAATGTTTATGTAGGCCTTTATTTTTATTTTATTTTTTGTTTATACACTTATACACTTTATACACTTATATACTTTATATAATTTTTATTCATATTATTAGGTCAATTTATTCGTTTAAAGGGGTCATATAATGCCATTTTTGTACAAGTTAATATGAATGTTTAGGGTCTAAATGAAAACTTTGTAATATACTTTTATTAAAAATTCTCATTAGTATTTTAAGAAAACACCATTTTACCTTGTCAATATCAGCTCTTGTTTTCAGCAAGCCATTTCAGTGCATTTCTCTTTAAATAATAAACCCCGCCCCTCTGTTCTGCGGGCGTGAACCTGGCGTGAACGCACGTGAGATGTTGCCTTGACAACACTTGAAGGTTTTGGATAGAGAATGACAGCGCGAGTCTCTGAGGACACATCTGTGCAACTGTATCAGTTTGAACTGGAGTAACTGTTTACCAGAACAAGATGACGGCGGCAAAAAAGTTAGACAGTTAAGGCTTGAGGACGTTTCTGAATGGTTGGTTAACGTAATGTTACTTTGATCTATCTTTGTATGCACTGTGTAGTAAACTTTTTTTCCTTGGTAGAAAAGTTAGCAACTCAGGAGACCAGGAGACAATGGACGTTTTCCAAGCAGAAGTTGTTTATTGCTGTTAGCTGCAGTCACGTCAACATCGTCTCATTTATAAGAACCTTACATTCTAATTTATACATTTCAAAGAGGGAGGGATTACATGAGGCTGGAGACACTAAGACAAAGCAAATAATGTTACTTTGATCTATCTTTGTATGCACTGTGTAGTAAACTTTTTTTTCCTTGGTAGAAAAGTTAGCAACTCAGGAGACCAGGAGACAATGGACGTTTTCCAAGCAGAAGTTGTTTATTGCTGTTAGCTGCAGTCACGTCAACATCGTCTCATTTATAAGAACCTTACATTCTAATTTATACATTTCAAAGAGGGAGGGATTACATGAGGCTGGAGACACTAAGACAAAGCAAATGCTAATGCATGTGGCCCTGGAGCCCTCCAAGGCAAATGGTCTCAGAGCAGGTGAAAACTTCAAAAAAGAATTTTCACACGAAGAAGAGAAACAGGAAAGATAAACTTTCCCGTGTGGTCAAAGGAACTCCTCAAAGTGTCATGCTGGGAACTCCTACTGTTTTCAAAGATCTAGACACTTTCTCCATTTAAAACATTAAATTAACCATGTTAATAAAATTTGTTATCCCACATTTCCCCCTCTTGAGAGTACTAATAACTCTCACATTAAGTACAAATTTAAACGATTAAAAGTTCACTCTTGTAACGTTTGCTAGTTACAGGCACATCATGTTCTGTGTTTGTTTTTTCTGTAATTGCGTAATGACACAGAAAACAAAACATGCAATTAGGGTCCATGAAGTTCTTACCGAAGAATTAACTTCAGTCATAAATTATCTGGTGTAATTTTTGCTGAAAGATCAAGACTATCTGGTTGGAACATCATGTTTGTGCAACATTTCCAGCAAAAACAAGGTTTCTGGAGTCTTCACTTTGTGTGATGTCCAGGATGGTTAGTACAGTCTTGATAATGTTGATGGAAGACTGAAGGTTCCGTATGGTTCTCTGCGTTGTGTATTTTTTTTTCTTCTTTACTTTGGTGATAGTTGGCTCGGCAGTGAGTCTCGTTGTTTTTCTGGAAGTGGTGTCTTCATACGCAGGTGAACACGTCTGTGCGTATGGGTCTCGGGACAGCCATCAAGTGTTATCTGCACAGAGGAAAAAAAAAGACAAGAGAGCAGTATTTCTTCAAAGACAAGGGTTGTATCTTGCTGAGTAAACACTGAGTCTGCTATTGTTCGCTCTTTCCCTATTACTTAATTCTTGACACCTAAATGAATACAGTGAGGTGAGGATTGACTAAATGGATGGGGGAAAACCTATGAGGGAATCTTCACCGAAAGGGTTGGCCCCCAAAGCCTGTTGCATTTGGTTCTTCCCTTGGCTCCTCACTGTTTTCGTGTCCTATCATGTCCCTGTCATTGGGCAGAAACTTTGCAGAAACTTTGCAATGTGACAGAACACTTTTCAATGTGAACATGAGACCAAGTTTTTTCTTCCTTGACACAATACTGCCCGATCAACATCCCTTGAATGGGGCACATGCCACTTAGGCTCTAACGGCTTGATCTGTCCTGTGACATGTGTACTTTGATCTGCGTAACTCAATCATGAGTTATTTTTTCTTCATCCTCTAACAAAACATCAGTCATTGTAGACATCATACTTGAGAATGGCTGAGTGTCGTTAAACCAATTCCCCAATGGGAAAAGGAGACAAAATTGACTGTTGCTTGATTCATTAGTGCTACACTGCATGTGGGCATTACAGTCTGACCTAAGCTATTATTGATGAAAAGCCTGTGCTGTAGAATAACATTTAAGACTGTGAGTTTACTTAACCAGTCCCCCAAAAGAAAGCTGAGACAGTCACTTTCCTTTTGTTCTGTTAAACAAACATCTCTGTTGTAAGTTACTGGGGAAATTAAGCACTCACAGCCCAAATGGTTAACACCTCAACAAGCTGCCCAAGTTTACTGGCGTGGAGAGTGGCAGCTTCAGAGTAGCAAGAAAGCTGAGAAAAAGTTGGCCAAAAAGGTTGACTTCTTTAAAGTTCTTTCTGCTTTTTCTACACTCTCTCCTCCAGTGTCCAATCTTACCACAGTAATAACAACTGCCCTCTCTCTTTGGACATTTACGTTTCTGTGGGTTTTCTGTGCTGACATTAAAAGAGGATGCTGCAATTCTTACTCTTGTCTTTACATCAAAATCTCTTTCCCAAGCAGTTAACCTGTCCAGGTTACTTCTAAGAGTTCTGTGAGACCAAGTCAGATCCAAAAATGGCAAAGCTCTTCTGTAGTCAGCTATAAGGCCATCTGACCAGATGCGGACCAGCGGTCCTTTGTCATTGAGTACACTTTCAGAATCATCCACTATTCCACTGTACGTTACAGCTGACTGACAAAACCTCTCTGTGTATTCAGTCACAGTTTCTTCTTTCTTTTGTACACAGTTAGTAATTCTAGACCAATCTATCTTGGGTCCTAGGATATTCTTTAGGATTTGCAAAACACCTTCTCTCAGTTCATCTTTTCTGGCATGTTGCAGTTCAAAAGTAACAGCAGACTCAAAACTGTTGAATTCAGATTCAGTTAGAATTTGAGACATTAACTGTGTGACTTCTGTTAACGACATGTCGTAGAGACGCATTTTGCTGTTCAAAGCTCTTCTAAATTCAGTGAACTGTGTGCGTGTTGGCGGTAAACTCTGTGACAACCTCTCTATGTCTCTAGGTCCAAGCGTTGTAGCAAAAGTTTGGATTTGAACAACAGAAGCACTGGAAGGAACAGTTTCTGACTCTTCAATTCCCTGCGATCTTTTTCTAGCAGCACATATCTTCACAGAATTTACATGCTTATCTGTTACTGATGGGATGTCTACATCTCTTTCAAAGAAAGCTTGAAAGTCAGGATAAATTTCCTCTGACTGTTGGTCTTCAGTGTTACATTTGGTTGAGGCCGGGTTGTGGCCCACCTTGGTCTTAAAACAGGACAATTGAGTCTGCAATTGTCTGTTTCTGTTCATTTAACTTAGCAATACACCTAGCTTGTTCTTGTGCAATGGATAAGCTAAATTCTTTGTGACAACAGATAATGGCTTTTACATTATTCTTGCGAATACTTGCTCCAAGCACTTTCGGTAACGCTTCCTTTTACAGTCCAGTTACCCATGTAAATACTATGTACTTATTTTAGTAACTACAATTACTGGGTAATAACTAGTACTAACCCTGAACCTACCCCTAAACCTACCCCTGTTCCATGTACTTACCTTATATTAGTCAGTACTTTCTAGGTAAGTACACTGTAAGTTCCCTGTAAGTACTGTACTGTAAAAGGAAGCGTTACCGCACTTTCTTACAATCTTTAATAGACCATACTTTTTCTGGGTGAATGCCAAATTTCTTTGTCAAATTCAATCTGACTGACTGAGTCACTATGGAGTCAATGTGTTCTCCTAACAATGACTTAAATTCACTATCTGACCACAATGGAGTGGCAAGGCCACTTTTCTCAGTTGTAGGAATCAACCTAGCATTTTTCCTAACCATTTTGTGAGTTTCTTTGTTACCACACAAAACAACTAACTTTCTCTGATCAATAGATGCTACACTTGTTTACACAGATCGACTGTTGTAAAACCTTCTTTGACAGAGCAAAGGAAATCCACACTATTACTAGCACTTTATGCTAATCTTCCCTGCTTGTACAGAGGATCAAACCTTCATCTCTAAAGTAACTTTTTAGAGGGTAACAACACAAAATAACAAAAACAACACAAACTATTAGCATGTTACGCTAATCTTCCCTGAAAGGAAATGGAAAGGATCTTTCACCTTCCAAAACTTTTAGAGGATGACCACAAATAACTAGCACTAAAAAATGCTAATTCTTCTCTGTGAACAGAGGTTATCACCAAAATATTAACACGTAATGTTAATCTTCCCTAAGTTTAGAGGATATCTTAAAATATTAACATTTAATGTCAATCTTCCCTGCCTGATAACGGAGGATATCTTTCATCTTTAAGGCCACGTTCACACAAAGCCGGGTATTTAGCAAAACGAATATTTTCCCCTCTCCGTTTTCAAAATAACATCGTTTACACACCCGCATATATACGCCGTCGAAACGCCATCATAACTATGCTGAAACCTAAGGCGGCAGTGTAGGGGTTAAAGATAAAGCCATGCAAGCCAATCAGAATCCTGGAATCAACAAGAGAGAACCTAAAACGCCGTTTCTCCCAGTTTACACCACAACAAATAAAAATCTCTCGTTTTCAAAAATCTCCACTTTGCCCGGAGTTTGGAGATATAATCGTTTTCAGTGATAAAACCGGCGTTTTCGTGTAAATGTAGAGGGCAAAACGCAAGGGAAATATCTGCGTTTTCCCATCGTGTAACGGGGCCTGAGAGACAACTTTAAAGGATAACTTTAGTTATTCAAACACTACAGCTGTCTGATAACTCTCTGACGGCGCAGAGGCACAACTTGTACTGGTCTGGTTCTTTGAATAGAGTGAAAACTCACCAAATCGTTGTTTGTATGAAAAGATTCAGTCCTGAACTCAGTCAGAAAAGTTCTTTTTGTTCTTGTTCTGGAAATCAGTCCGCTTTGTTGATCTTGTTCTGGAACTCAGTCCGCTTTGTTGATCTTGTTCTTCTTGAAGTTCTGGATTCAGGTAAGATTCTCTGTTGAAATCTTTTGTTGCAGTTCTTGATTCAGGTAAGATTCTTATCTACCTCTATCCGGGTCACAAGGCACCAAATTGTAGTAAACTTTTCTTTTCTTGGTAGAAAAGTTAGCAACTGAGGAGACCAGGAGACAATGGACGTTTTCCAAGCAGAAGTTGTTTATTGCTGGTAGCTGCAGTCACCTCAGACATCGTCTCATTTATAAGAACCTTACATTCTAATTTATACATTTCAAAGAGGGAGGATTACATGAGGCTGGAGACACTAAGACAAAGCTAATGCTAATGCATGTGGCCCTGGAGCCCTCCAAGGCAAATGGTCTCAGAGCAGGTGAAAACTTCAAAAAAGAATTTTCACACGAAGAGAGAGAAACAGGAAAGATAAACTTTCCTGTGTGGTCAAAGGAACTCCTCAAAGTGTCTTGCTGGGAACTCCTACTGTTTTCAAAGATCTAGACACTTTCTCCATTTAAAACATTAAATTAACCATGTTAATAAAATTTGTTATCCCACAACTGGCAGTGTAGAGTCAGCGAGATGCGAACGCTGTGTTTACTGATGTATACGTTAGTTCATTGACAGATTGACGTTACAATTAATGGTCATGAAAAAAATTTTCCCCATTATTTTGCAAAGATTAATATAAAGATTAATAAAACTTTAGGTGCAGAGGGAACATAAATAGTTGGTAGCCTACCGATTTTTTTTTCAGGAGCAGCTTCTTAGCAAAACCAGCTTTATACTGATCCTCGTTTAAAGCAGTCTGGTGAGAAATGATTCGCGCAAACATGAGCGCATTGACGTTGATCATGGGGAATATTCCCTTCGTAAACAAAACGTCTCGGTTACGAATGTAACCCTCGTTCCTGAGTAGGGAACGGAGATGTTACAGTCGGAATGACGGAGAATGGGGTTTCGCATAGAAAGCCAATTCTCTTCGAGAATTTAATAACGAGCCAATGGCGTGCAAACGCCTTGGGTCTGCCCGAATTTGCATAGCGGTATGTCCGCCTCCCTCGTGGGTATAAAAGGAGGAAGTGGACGCAACCGCAGTATGTCTTCGCTGAGGAGCTGAGACTTAACTCAGACGTCTACCCAGCAGTACAGCGGAAATGGCAGGAGAGCGTGCACGTCTCCGTTCCTACTCAGGAACGAGGGTTACATTCGTAACTGAGACGTTCCCTTCGTAGTCACTCCGAGTTATGTCGGAATGACGGAAGAATGGGGTCCCCGTGTGATCGCGCCACCTTCACAGCTGTCTTCCAGTGCCCTGCACAAGCCAGACCCCTGTAGCTTAGTTAATACAATGACAGGAGTCCTACTTAGGACATGAATACCAAGGTACTCTGGGAAGCATCTTCGGGAAAGATATGCCCAGAATGCCTACCTGTAGGGAGGATTTAGGGTGGCTAAAACTTAACTCCAGGAGTGGCAAGGTGGCTTGCCGAGGGAAGACACTTGCTCAGAGAGGCTTACAGTGGATAATACACATGAGGTTACAGCAGGAACCTGTGCACACGGAAGCACCTTGCCGACGCCCAGTGACAGACACTGGCACCAGCGTGTCAGCAGTGCTGGAGGACTCAGGGCTTCAACGGAAGGCTCAGCTGAGGAAAAATTCGCACTTATCCAGTCCATGGAGTGGAATGGCGAGCAAGCGAAGACACCTGAGTGGGTCCAGTACTAGCTGGTTGAGGAAGTACAAGAGGATTCTCCGTCAACGGAGAATGCGTGCAGATGCCCTACCTTCTTGATGGAGGCCAGTGCAACCAGGAGCGCCGTCTTTATAGACAGGAACTTAATCTCAACTGATTGCAGAGGCTCAAAGGGAGGCCTCTGCAGGGCACTTAAAACCACTGAGAGGTCCCAATAGGGTACGAGAGGGGGGCAAGGAGAATTCAGTCTCCTCGCTCCCCTCAGGAACCTGATGATCAGGTCGTGCTTTCCCACAGACTTACCTTCAACTGCATCATGAAAGGCGGCAATAGCAGCCACATAAACTTTCAGGGTGGAGGGAGACAGCCTTCGCTCCAACCCTTCTTGCAGGAAGGAAAGCACGACACTGATGGAGCATCTCCGGGGTCTTCTCGGCGAAAGAGCACCAGTTCACAAAGAGGTTCCACTTCAACGCATAGACGTGTCTAGTGGACGACGCTCTAGTGGAAGTGATGGTAGCCGCCACCACAGGTGGCAGGATCTCAAACCTGTTTCATCCCATCCAGAAGCCACACGTGCAGCTTCCAGAGATCGAAACGAGGGTGCCATAGGGTGCCCCGTCTCTGAGAGAGGAGGTCTCTCAGAGGGATAGGCCAAGGAGGTGCTGTCGCGAGGAGTACCAGTTCGGAGAACCAGGTCCTGGTGGGCCAATTTGGGGCAACCAACAAGACCTGCTCCTCGTCCTCCTTGATCTTGCACAGAGTTCGTGCGAGAAGGCTCACTGGGGGAACGCATACTTGCGTAGGCTCTGCGGCCATCTGTGCGCCAGTGCACCTAAGCCGAGGAGCCCTCGGTCAGAGAGTAAAATAGGGCGCAGTGGGACGACTTGTGGGAGGCAAACAGAACTATCTGAGCGTCCCCGAACTGGTCCCAGATCAGCTGGACCGACTGGGGATGGAGTCGCCATTCGCCGGAGATAGGGCGGACCCCGGACAACTCGTCGGCTGCCAGGTTCCGGTCTCCTGGAATGTAGATAGCACGAAGGGACCTCAGGTGCTTCTGACTCCATAATAGGAGGTGGCGTGCGAGCTGCGACATCCGGCGTGAGCGTAGACCACCCTGACGGTTGATGTACGCTACTGTGGCCGTATTGTCTGATCGGACAAGTACGTGTCTGACCCCTGAGCAGTGCCCGAAAGCGGTGCAGGGCCAGGTCTCTGTGTTTGCAAACCTGAGCGCGAGAGTGTGCTAGGATCAGCCAATCGTCGAGGTAATTCAGGATGCGAACCCCATGTTCGCGAAGGGGAGCAAGGGCTGCCTTGACGATCTTCGCAAAGGCGCGAGGGACAGAGCCAACCCGAATGGGAGAACCGCATACTTATATGCCTGGCCCTCAAAGGCAAACCGAAACGCGGCAAACCGGCAAACGCGTCCTTCAGGTCTACCGCTGCAAACCAGTCCTGGGGCATTCGAAAATGCGTCTGCAGTGAGCATCTTGACGGTTCAAGATGCGAAGATCCAGGAACGGTCGTAACCCACCGGACTTCTTGGGGACAATGAAGTATGGGCTGTAAAACCCCGACCTCATCTCGGCTGGAGGGACCGTCTCTATTGCTCCCTTCGCCAGCAGGGTAGCAATCTCCGCTCTCAAGACCGGGGCATTGCCACCGACCAGAGTCAGCGAACTCCCCGAGCGGGGAGGAGACCGTGCGAACCGGTCCAGTGGGATCATCCAAGTCACAGGCGTCCCCAGAGGGCAGCGGGGCGGAGAGACTGGCAGCCGTGGGGTGTAACCCCACAGGTGCACAATCGAGCTCCGCTCCCGACAGAGGAGACCAGGGTAGCCAGCGTTCCACGGGGGTCTGCTCTGCCGGGGGTTAGGCGATAGAGGGGGATGGGAGTGGTGTGGTCCAGGGACGACACACACTCCCCTCCACACCCTCAGAGACAGAGGATGAGAATGAGAGTGGTGAGGCACGAGGGCGTTGCATACTTTCATCTTGCTCTGTGTGCTCAGAGATGGAATGCAGCTCTTTGAAGAAAAGTTTCTCCCCCAGCTCTCCACCGGGGGAAGGAGTGGGCCTGCGACCACTCCCTGAAGAACTGCAAGCCATATCTGAGCTGCCCGTAACGGGAGCGACGCAGCGGGGCTGGTACAGGCAGGGGCGCCTCCCTGCAACCACCTCCACGGCACGGCACGGTGCTGCTGGGGCCAGAAGAGGGGGGGCGGAAATCGCAGGAGGGCACATTCGGCGGCAAGCGGACAGAAGCATCTGAGCCAGTGGCTGAGTTGCAGCAGAACCGCAGGGTCAGACAAAAAGCCACAGTCCGCTTCTGGGTGGCTGAGAACTGTTGGGCAGCGTTGATTCTCGACCGCGCCGCCGAAGAGGCCAGCCTGGGATTTGGGGAAGTTGAGGAAACTGGTTCACTCAGCCTGCGCAAATCAACCAGGTTAAGCCAGAAATGTCTGACCACGCATGTGGACGTCACCTGACTCAGGGAGCATGCTGTTACCTGCGTCGCTCGTAGAGCAAAGCCGGTGACCGCAGGCAGCTTAAGGATGAGCCCTGAATCAGCCCTACCCTCGTGCATGTCACTGCACACCCCAAAGGATGGCAATAACACACAGTGAGGTGGCAGCCTGCATTGGAGGGGTGCTTAGGGTTGCCACGCCAGGTGGAGGCGCTGTGGGGACACATAAGTGTTGCCACAGAACACTCCACAGGGGGGAACCCCAGTGTACGCTAGACTGCGGCCTCTACGAGGGCAGAGAAGGCAGAAGAGGCCGCTGAGTAGTCTCATGGCCTCTTCATGCACATCCGGGTAGAAAGGATTTGGGTTCGCCACCCCAAAAACCAATCATCAGCCTAAAGTGCTCAGGACATGGCATAATTTTCCACACACACCCAACACTTGTGGCAGCCTGGGAAGCATAGCTGTGAACTCTGAATCTAAGGGGGCTTTCACACTGGCAGTTTATTTCGGAACGGGGCACGGTTCACATGAAAAATCGCTAATGTGAACGCTGTCATGAGACCCGGGTGCGCACTGGGGTTCCGAACCCGAGACTACCTGGAGGAGGTGGTCTGAGTTCGGTTGCTTCCGAACCGTACCACGGTTCGCGTGAATGTGAAAGCAACACAGATTCGGGCACGCACTTGTTCAGGAAGTAAAGTATCCTGCGCATGCGTTTTAGCTTATTGTGACGTATTCAGTTAAATAAAACACTTGTAAGGGATGATAGTGTTGATGATTTACCTCGGATACAAGCGAGAGTGAGCCTGCAGTGTATTCGTGCATTGCACGTGGAATCAGAGCAACACATTTGGAAATCCAATGTCTCCTCAAAAGAGTCTGTTTGCAAGCAGCAGAAGTCCACCTTATGTGACACACGCACAGTAAACCTGTATTGTTCACTCAACTGCTCATAATAGCAGCAAATTAATAAAAAAACACAATATTTACACACGTTCTGCTTTCTATCATGCGCCGCGCACGTTTGCGATGACGTAAGATGCACGCAAACGCACCGGGGTTCAATGGAATCAAGTTGAGTGTGAAACCAGACCAAAGCTGCAGGAGGCGCCGGGAACAAACGCGCTCGGGCTCGCACCGCAGCAAACGAGCCCAGTGGAAAAGCCACCTAACTCGCTATGCTAGCACATCTGAGGACAGCAGCACAGACGAACCAACTCCAGAGAACTCCAGCTCACCTTGTGATGCGGCGATAAACATGATTTCATCAACTGGGGACCGAATGAGAGCGCGGGCCCTTTTATTTAAATTGATTGATTGAATTTAATTGAATTATTAAATTTAAATTGATTATTTACATTTTTTGGCAGCCGCGAACTTGCTACGTGAAAGATGGGGTGTGGACAGAGGAATTTTCGTTGATTTAGTTCCAGACCTGACGTCTTAGATATCTATACATTGCGATGGCCACGTCCCCAATGAGAGAACGTGACACACCCACAAGCACTGTCTGAAGCCTGTTTTATGCTTCTCAACGGATAGGGGTACCCCTGCAGACCCCTATCCATCGACGCGAACCCCCTCTCTGACCCCTCCGCCGTAGCTCGAACGCGCACCTCCAAAAATTTGTAACTGCGCGTCGAGGCGACGCAGACAGCAAGGGCTTTGATTGGTCAGATTATACACCAAATTCAGGAGTGTAGCTTTTCCGGTTTCCTTTTTAACATTTGCACCCTCGTACTGATAATTATAATAAACCTAATATAAAACTAATATTAAACCTAAATAAACTGTTGGTTTTTATTTCATTGATAATATATGTCTATAACTGTTATCCTTCCTTTCTTTTTGCTCACAATAAACTTCAACCAATCAATAAATCAACGTTTGTTTTGAAAGACAGTTTTTGTTTATTTTCAATACAATGTTCACGGTTAACTTACATCATTGATAATATACTAACCAAGTCTGCCACGGGACACATTATCCTGCCATAGCACAGTTCCATGTGGATACTGAAAAAAATACTTCCAAGTCATTCGGAAAAGCTATCGTTATGGCAGCTCGGGTGAAACCTTTCTTTTACTGTCTATGAGTGGATCGGGCCCTGGACATCCGTGTTGATTTTGTGGGGATAAAGTTTGTGTCGTCTTGTTAGCTCCAGCTGACAGCTGCAACAACATTCTCTCTCTTTCGCTCGCGGCCCACGGGACCATTTGCGAACCACATACCCCTAGTGTTCTGGCGGTGAAATGCACCGCAAAGCACCACAACCTCACGCAGAAGCATCAAACGGCCACGGCGCCGTAGCAGTGACGACGTAGCTACGCCGTGGAGTTGACGCAGAAGCATACGGTCACGCTTGTGTAGTGGAGTGCAGGCAGAAGAACAGGCAGAGGCAAAAAGGCTCCAATACGAAGGTTTACTCAGATTCAAACAGGAACAGGTACATACAGGCAAACGGGTACACTCTAACTCCATGTAACATGAACAACGACTGACAAAGACTGAGGGAAAACACAGGGCTTAAATGAACAGGGACTGATGGGATAATTAACTGAACACAGGTGACGGGAATGAATAATCAGACAGAGCGGAAAAACCAAACAGGACTGAACCAAAAGACACAATGACGGGGGAACCAAGGAGACAAACTGTGACATTACTCCCCCTCCCGGAAGGTGTGGCCTCACGCCGTAGAGCAGAGGAGGGAGGGGGGACGATCTGGGAACAAGAGCGGGTTGAGGGAGTGGCCATGGCGGAGTTGTGGGACCTTCAGGCGTCCAGGGCGGAGCAGGCTGTGGACGTGGCCAGGGCGGAGCTGTGGGGCCTCGGGCGTCCAGGGTGGAACAGGCTGTGGACGTGGCCAGGGCGGAGCTGTGGGACCCTCGGGCGTCCAGGGCGGAGCTGTGGAACCCTCGGGCGTCCAGGGCGGAGCAGGCTGTGGAGCGAGGCCATGGCGGAGCTGTTGGACCCTCGGGCGTCCAGGGCGGAGAGGCTGGGACTGGCCAGGGAGGACTGTGGGACCTGGGCGCCAGGGAGGAGCTGTGGGACCCTCGAGCGTCCAGGGCGGAGCTGTGGGACCCTCGGCCGTCCAGGGGCGGAGCTGTGGGACCCTCGGGCGTCCAGGGCGGAGCAGACTGAGGACAAGACCAGGGCGGAGCAGACTGAGGGCGAGACCAGGGCGGAGCTGATGGAGGGAGGACCCCTGGTGGAGCTCGATGTAGCGTGGGCTGACGACACCAGGGGGCCGACTGACAGGGGCGGAGCAGAGGGGAGAGGAGACCGGGGTGAAGCCGTGGGACCGACGAGAGCCGGGTGATGCAGAGGGGCTGGGAGAACGTAGAGGAACCGCAGGCTCCGGTGACAGAGGGGACGACCAGGGACATCGAAGGACACGGTGACGACAGAGGGAGTGAGGGCTGACGGGACACTGAAGGGAATGAGGCAACCAACAGAACCGGGGGGTGGAATGACAGGGCGAAGCAACAGAATGGAAGTCCAGAGGTGATGGCAGGGTGTCGAGGGAGCAAAGGGGATCCGGGAGTACGAGGGAGGCTGGAGGAACTGGTGGACTGAGGGGCCATGGTGGAGCTGATGGAGGTAGGAGCCAAGGGGAATCTGGAGTGAAGACGGACCGAGGAAGCACCCAGGTGGAGGAGGTGGGAGGCGGAGACTGGGGATCCGTAGACCATGCTGGTTTCGGGGGGCAGGAAGGTAGGAGAGCAGACGGAGGACAGATGAGAGGAGGCGGGAGAGGGAGGCTGGGTGGGACCACGGTCTCGGGCTCTGGCTGGATGGTCTCGGGCTCTGGCTGGACGGTCTCTGGCTCTGGCTGGACGGTCCCGGGCTCTGGTGCGGGCTGGACGGTCTCTGGTGCGGGCTGGGACGGTCTCTGGTGCGGGCTGGACGGTCTCTGCGTGCGGGCTGGACGGTCTCTGGTGCGGGCTGGACGGTCTCTGGTGCGGGCTGGACGGTCTCTGGTGCGGGCTGGACGGTCTCTGGTGCGGGCTGGACGGTCTCTGGTGCGGGCTGGACGGTCTCTGGTGCGGGCTGGATGGTCTCTGGTGCGGGCTGGACGGTCTCTGGTGCGGGCTGGACGGGGCTGGGCGGAACCAGCGGAGTGGAGAAAGGGCCGGTGGTAATGGCAGGGGATGGTGGTTGAGCGGCTACGTCCTTCACCTCACCCACGGTGAAGGTTGAGCCGCTCAACCACAGCACATGATCTAGATATGCGGACCAGGTCCCCGGGAACGCTGCTGCTGGGGCTTGCTGGTGCAGATGATCGTCCAAACCCAGCCAAAAGACAGTTTTTAGGACATCATCTGACCAGCTTAACCCAGCAGAGAGCTCCAGGAACCTGGCCACATACTCCTCAATCGGAGAGATCATCCTGGAAGAAGTTGATGGTAGTGAGAGCTGGGGTGAGGAGAAGTCCCATGCTGTCACTTGTTGGGTCAGTCGTTCTGTCACGAGTGTGTAGTGGAGTGCAGGCAGAAGAACAGGCAGAGGCAAAAAGGCTCCAATACGAAGGTTTACTCAGATTCAAACAGGAACAGGTACATACAGGCAAACGGGTACACTCTAACTCCATGTAACATGAACAACGACTGACAAAGACTGAGGGAAAACACAGGGCTTAAATGAACAGGGACTGATGGGATAATTAACTGAACACAGGTGATGGGAATGAATAATCAGACAGAGCGGGAAAACCAAACAGGACTGAACCAAAAGACACAATGACGGGGGAACCAAGGAGACAAACTGTGACGCATACTGAGGCCTTGAACGTGATCAAAGCCCAACACGTCAAACAGCGCTCGCGCCTATCAGCTGAATCTATCAGAATACCGCACTCAGAAACACACGGGCAGATCGTCTTTAAAAAGACTCTTTTAGTGAGAGGAGAAAACTCAGCAGATGTTGAAGCGAACCAGGGAGACACACACACACTGGCAGACCACTGCTCAGATCGCAGGCAATGTGAAACTTGCTGGATACCGCCGTCACACCAACACCAGAGAGTTCGCTCGTCTCGAAGAGGTGAGTCACAGTAGTAACTCAGATTGTGTGGCTTGTGGAGTGAAGAAATTATCTTGGCTCCGAAGCGAAAACATACTGCTTTTGCGTCCGCTTCCTCCTTTTATACCCACGAGGGAGGCGGAGATACGCTATGCAAATTCCGCAGACCCAAGGCATTTGCACGCCATTGGCTCGTTATTAAATTCTCGAAGAGGATTGGCTTTCTATGCGAAACCCCATTCTCCATCATTTCGACGTAACTCGGAGTGACTACGAAAGGGAACTCAGCCACTGCATCCTCAGTGGTTCGGTTTCAGGAACATCATTTATGAATGATTTCTGTGTTTGTTATTGCACACAAGAACAGAACAACACAGTCGCTTAGACGCCATTCTGCTCCAGTGTATCAACAATGATGGACTACAGTCTATGATGACAGCTCGCTCAGGGCGGATCTGTGTTGAAACACTGCTGTCAATCAACAACCGCGGAGAGGGCATGCGACCAGTGTGACGTCACACGGTTCAACGGCTCGAATTTGAGACATATAAGGAGATTAAAACAAAACCACTGAATGGATTTTTATCATTAAATGATGGTTGTGTACAGGCACTGACAACACACATTGCAGTACAATCAACTTGTAAAAGTGCATGTACCATTATATGACTCCTTTAATTTTACAGGACTTTCTTTATAGGCTATTCCACTGGACATGTTGTAAAGTTGGACCTACGTTTTTTTTTTCACGTGTCACGTGATTCATTCATTTATACACGTCCCACCCACTTTTTAAAACAAAGTTATGCCACTGCATAGCAGTATACTCTGGTTATCTACTGTAGGTACATTTCAAATAGAACGAAATATGTTATAAAACACCACTCTGCTTCTTTTTTATTTCATTTAAATACATTTTAAACATTATAAGCACAGAAATGTGGTTCAGGCAACAGCATAGCCTATTGATTAAATTCACTGTATGTATGTACAGTATACATTAGCCTATATGTATAACCATCTCTCTGCGTGTACAATATGAATGCAAAGTGATCACGATTGTGGCATGCCACCTTGTGTCCACAAAAGCTGCTGATATCTGGAAAGCAAAGGCTTGGTTAAGTCTAAACTTAACACATGGTCAATGTCAAAATATTTGCTAAATTATGTTAAGCCTGTCATGGTGGTATTGGATACATTATTGTCATTTCAATTTACAATAAAAGTTATCTATGATATTAATTAATCTGTATAATCACATCTATAAATAAATTTATACTACAGGGCTGTTGAATGCTTGATTTTCATTGGTTGAGAACGTTCTAAAGGTGTGCAATTATTTTAAGGGAACGTACGGCTAAAGTAGTATGAAGAAATTCAGGCAGATTTGACTGCATTACAGTTCCATATCACTGCGCGTAGTTAACTGTAATAACGGAAAATAGGATACAATTCATAACAAGAGAAGACATGCAGCCCCATGTCTGCAATTTTCGATATGCTAACTTCACAATCAATGGACATCAGTTTAATTTTAATAAAGTATGTAGTCCTATCTATAATAGGCTAAATAGAAAATTAAACTGAATAGGCTATATAAATAAATTAATAGTCCTGCTGCATGGATTTTTGTCATTATTCCAGATAATATAACAAATAAATAATTATTGATAGGCCTACTTGTTAAAAGGGCTTTGTGTGTTTCATTTCAGTGGGTTATCTTCTGTCAATTATAGAAAACAATAATGAACTAATTAATTAAAACAAAGTTAATAAATAAATAAATTATAATTAATGCACATGCGTTTCTGTCTCATTATTTCTCATCTCTCTCTCTCTCTCTCTCTCTCTCTCTCTCTCTCTCTACTCTCTACTCTCTCTCTCTCTCTACTCTCTCTACTCTCTCTCTACTCTCTCTCTACTCTCTCTCTCTCTCTCTCTCTCTCTCTCTCTCTCTCTCTCTCTCTCTCTCTCTCTCTCTCTCTCTCTCTCTCTACTCTCTCTCTCTCTCTCTCTCTCTCTCTACTCTCTCTCTCTCTCTCTCTCTCTCTCTCTCTCTCTCTCTCTCTCTCTCTCTCTCTCTCTCTCTCTCTCTCTCTACTCTCTCTCTCTCTCTCTCTCTCTCTCTCTCTCTCTCTCTCTCTCTCTCTCTCTCTTCTCTCTCTCTCTCTCTCTCTCTCTCTCTCTCTCTCTCTCTCTCTCTCTCTCTCTCTCTCTCTCTCTCTCTCTCTCTCTCTCTCTCTCTCTCTCTCTCTCTCTCTCTCTCTCTCTCTCTCTCTCTCTCTCTCTCTCTCTCTCTCTCTCTCTCTCTCTCTCTCTCTCTGCTCTCTCTCTCTCTCTCTCTCTCTCTCTCTCTCTCTCTCTCTCTCTCTCTCTCTCTCTCTCTCTCTCTCTCTCTCTCTCTCTCTCTCTCTCTCTCTCTCTCTCTCTCTCTCTCTCTCTCTCTCTCTCTCTCTCTCTCTCTCTCTCTCTCTCTAATACCTGCATTAATAACTGAGCCAGTTATGGAATGTAATTTGATACATATAACTGATCATGTCTAAACGCTGTGTTCAGCGCGTTTCAGTCTGCAGTTGGTGTTTAAGATCTTGCTCGATGGAAACAGTCGGTCTTTCAGCGAGTCGTCGTAAGTGTGTCCCCCATCCTTCATTAGTCTGCTATCAGTGGCTGAAACCGTTACTAACTCTAAAATTACGTTTTTGAATTAGGCGGTGTGAGATTACAGATTTATTATATGTTTAATTTAGGTTTCCACTCCAATGGTATAAAACCTGTAAGTTTAGTATTGAGTCTCCAGTGAGAGTCTCCTTTCCAGATAGTCCTGTTGTTGATTGGATTAGCTATAGGGGAGGCTTACACCTTTTGTCTTTAATGGCTCTGATGGCTCTCTGGAACCAGAGTTCCTGGCCACTAGTATCAGCATCTGAATAGTTTATGCTGTTTCAATTGGATTGGTAATGCCCTCAAAGTAGGGTGTGTTCCTTCATTTCAAGAGTCTCCTTCTCAATGTAACTCCTCCAGATTAGCATCTCCAGGCACAGAAACCTGCTATGCTGATGAACTGAGGTGGCGGTTGAATCATTTGCATGCTTTGTTTCAGAGTGACCCCACCCCTATGTAAACTCCTCCCCTCTAAATGTATAAATTGTAAGGGAACATTTCCCTTAGTCAGACAGATGTTGACAGTTGTGATATAAAACAGTTTATATCGTTGTTATAGGTAATGTGTCTCTACTCCATTAGGTGGCGACCTAGTGTTTGCTAAGACTCAAGTTGCGGACAACCGAAGTAGAACGGTAGTCTGCAGATATCTAGAGTAGTCAAATTGTGTGTTCAAAATGCAAGTTACGTTCAAAAGCTAATGTTAATAAAGCTCAGACTTTGAGAAACTTGAGAAAAGTTGCTTTATTGGAACATTACATGGTGTCAGAAGTGGAGCGCTGTTAACACCATGGCAAAGTTTCAGCCCCCGGACAGTTTTGATTTTGGTCACCCCGAAAGATGGCCAGAATGGCGTCAGAGATTTCGCCGCTACAGGACCGCCACTAAACTCGATAAGGAAGAGGCGGATGTACAGGTCTGTACACTGCTTTATTCACTGGGGAAAGAAGCTGAACAAGTGTATCAGACATTTACGTTTGGGGAGGGAGAACGAGAGGATTATGAAACTGTGTTTGGGAAGCTCGATGACTACTTTGTACCCAAAGTTAATATTATTCACGAGCGCGGCACGATTCCACACGAGGGCTCAAAAGCCAGGTGAAACGGCCGAAGAGTATATTCGTAGCCTCCACGAGCTAGCAAACACATGTGACTTTGGTGCTGCTAAAGATGAAAATATTCGCGACAGGCTCGTGATCGGGATTCAGGACCGAAAGCTGTCAGAAAAGCTCCAATTAATACCCGAATTGACACTCAGAAATGCCGTAGAGCTCGTGAGGCAGTCGGAACAGGTCCGTGGACACGTGAATGAACAGGCTGCCAGCGTCAGTGCTCAAATCAGGGAGGTCGCCGGTGCGAGGGGAAAATTCCACCAAAGCGAAAGAGGCAGACAGCACCATGGCTCAAAAGGAAACCGAAATGAGCATGTTTCTGACTGGAGATGTAAAAGATGTGGCAGAAATCACGGAAAAGGAGAAATTTGTCCAGCAAAAAGTGCTGAGTGTCGCAAATGCAAGAAAAGGGGTCATTTCGCTGCAGTTTGTAGAACCCGAGAAATCCATGATGTGAGCAGACCACAAGAGGGCAGCAATGTAACACATTTCCTGGGTGAGTTAACTCACATTGATGATAAAAGTGGAGCTTGGATTGTTACACTCCCGATTCAGGGTACAGAAATAGACTTTAAAATCGGACACAGGCGGTGACATAACTGTCATTTCTGAGAAAACTTTCTCAGTTATGAAGCACAAACCAAAGCTTAACAAAGTCAATGTGAAACTTGAAAGCCCAGGGGGAACATTGAAATGCAAAGGTCAGTTCAGAGCTAAAACTACCTTTAAAGATGAGCAGTATACTCTTGAAGCATTTGTGGTAACTGGTCCCCATGTCAACAATCTCCTTGGTTGTGATGCAGCAAGTGAAATTTGCTTCCAAAAGTCAAGGCGGAGCTAGAGAGAATGGTACAATGTGGTGTTGTTGAGGAGATCACTGAGCCTACTGAGTGGTGCGCACCTATGGTGGCCATTCCAAAGGATTTGTGTTGATCTAAAACAACTAAATAAAGCTGTAAAAAGAGAGAAATTTGTGCTGCCAACAATTGACGACATCCTTCCTAGGCTAGCACACGCCAAATTTTTCTCACTTCTCGATGCAGCTAGTGGCTTCTGGCAGCTTCCACTGCTAAACTGACAACGTTCATTACTCCTTTTGGAAGATATTTTTTCCACAGATTACCTTTCGGTATCACCAGCGCACCCGAAATCTTCCAACAGGAAATGCCGGTAATCCTCAAAGACCTTGAAGGAGTTGCAGTCTTTATGGATGATATTTTAGTGTTTAGCAACACTCCAGAGGAACACGAGCAGTGACTGCAGAAGGCTCTAGAAGCCATTGACCGGGCTGGTCTCACGCTGAACACAGAAAATTGCCTGTTATGTCAGAGTCAACTCAGGGTACCTGGGACATGACTGTCTCAGACCTACGGAGAATGCTGGGAATGATTCACTACCTGGGCAGGTATGTTCCTCATCTCTCAGAGGTCATTCAACCTCTCAACGAGCTGTTGAAACGTGATGTAGTATGGTACTGGGGTGCTGTACCAGAGGGTCTTTTGAAACTGTGAAGCACCTACTCACAAAAGCTCCTGTGCTAGCATTCTATGATGTTACAAAGCCACCAGACAACGCGAGCAGCTATGGTCTTGGAGGCGTTTTGCTGCAGGACCATGATGGACAGCTGAAACCAGTGGCTTACTGTTCCAGGGTGCTGACCGATGTTGAAAAAGGTACGCCCAGATAGAAAAAGAGTGTCTGGCGGCTGTGTGGTCCTGTGAAAAATTCTCACGGTTTCTGTATGGATTGGAAAGTTTCATCCTGCAAACCGACCATAAGCCACTGATTCCACTGATCAACGCAAAGGATCTTAAATCAGTTCCACTGAGATGTCAAAGGCTGTTGCTGCGGATGATGCATTACAATCCTGTTGCACAATATGTACCTGGCAAACAACTGGTGGTCGCTGATACGCTTTCACGACACCCTCAGCCAACCATTTCATCAGCGGTCTTTGAATTAGTCCAAGAAGTGGAAGCCTATGAGAATGCAGTCAGTGGTGCATGGCCAATTTCTCCCACAAAGCTGGAATCTGATGAAAAGAGGGACGGAGATGGATTTTGAACTACAAAAGGTGAGGCTATATGTGACTGATGGCTGGCCCAGGTATGCAGCTAATGCCCTCAGGCCTTGAAATCATACTACAGTGCACGCCATCATTTGTCAATTTTCCAGGATCTACTGCTTTATGATGACAGGATCATAATTCCCAAAATATGAGGTCGGACATACTGGGAAGATTGCACAGCGGTCACCAAGGCATTGTGAAATGTAGAGAGAGAGCCAGATGTAGTGTGTGGTGGCCAGGCTTAAAGGTAGTGAAGGTCAGAATTTTATAAAAACTTTTTACCAAATTTGTTTAACCTGTTAAGGTCGTAAACCCGGTACCGGGGGGATTGCGTTATTAAGAACGTTATTATGATCGCCCTTTAATATTTAAAGGTCCTGATGAAACATTAACAGTCATATGTTATATTATTACAAAGCTTAGACCCTCTACTTTTCACACAAAACCATCATTTTTAATTCATTTTACATATTGGATAATTTAAAAGTTTATATTCCTCCACCCGCAACCGAAATACCGTTCAAAAGTAAGTGTGATTATGAATATGAATATTGATAGCATTGGTCAAATTTGATCAACAAAGGCAAGTCATATATCAAACAAAACCTTTCTTCCACATGATTTTTGCTGTATGGTTTATTTAGTTGACATAATACAACAGATCAAATGATTGGATAACTATTCACAGAAGTACATCTTTGATATTTGTAAACAAACTAGGAAACGCGTTGCATTTCGTTCTCCGATTACAGCATGTCTGAGCTAAAAGTAGTCAAAAATATACATAGACTTTCACCTTAGACTGTTTTCTTCAAAATGAGTCCATTTTCGCCTTCATGTGAGTTTCGCTTGATAAATAATCCCCTATTATTTCTCATTTAGTCCAGTAACGCAGGAAATAAGTCATTGTTTTCATGCGATACCACATGATATGTTCTCGATCGACGGATAATGGACGAACTACGGCATCATTGGGAAGCTTACACTTATCTCAGCATGACGTGACATGTCAGTAGACATATATGGTGGACACACCTTTCCTCTAAAACAAACAGAGTCTGAGATATACAGCGCAATTTTGCCTCAGAGTAAAAAAGAAGGTAGATATTCTTCAGCGTGCAGTCTGGACGCACTCTCTACATAAAAGACACTAAAAAGCCACTTTGCCCCCCCTCAGTGTCATAGCAATAACTTTTTTTAATCGAAATGTTAGACACATATTTTTTTTTTTTTTCAGTGTTGGGGACATCTAGTGGAATCAAATGGAACTTATAATAGGTAGCTGTTGCACACTATACCAGAGTAATACACTTTCAAACAAAGATTCAAAGAAAAACACACAAAAGTGCCTACTTTTTTGTGTGTTTCTTTGATATTTTAAACACATACAATCATTTTTATTACATTTGACACTTGATTTTGTTTGTTTAAAGGGTTTCCTATAAAATGACACCAATTATTTGCATTTACTTCACTGTATGTGGGTATAGGGAGCCATCAGATTTGGGTATGACCAATTTTATACGAATTCCAAAATAAACCAGAAAGAGCTTAAGAGGTTAAAATTTCTATATATATCAATGCATAATTAAAATTTCCAGTACTCTGAAAAAAAAAAGAGTATAAAAATCGAAGTGACTCTAGACCGTTTAATCTGCACTAAACGCAGCTCATTATTTTAGAACCGGGACGAAACAATGGATTTGGCTTAGGCGACTGTCACTCTCTTGCAACCCATGGCAAACACCCTACTGCCACACAGAACACTGTCCCACTTGCGGTCTGCCAGATCGTACCTGTTCGTGTGCTTGTTTGAGCTTGAAGATGCAAAACTCGACGCAGCAGGTCCTCTTGTCTAAAAAGTGCTCTTTGCCCTGCACTTCGACTACCAATCCTCGGCCTCTACTTCCTCGGACCCTAATAGCAAAATGCCTCTGCTTCGCCCTCGAACCACGTATTGTGCTCCTCAAGACTGACGATAGCGGTTACTTGCTGTCTTATACTGTCTATGGGTAACTTTACTGTCTCGGGAATATAGTCCTCATCAGAATCAACAATGCTTTCATCAAGCAAACTCTTACATGCAGAACACCATATATATGTAATGAATCTTACATGAAATTCCTCTTCATCACAGTGTAAATGATGGCAATGGAAAAACGTGCATCATGCAACCTGTTTTTAGCTTTGCCTTATAGATAACTAACTAGCTTCGTTAGCGAATCAATATTGTATGCTTTACAATATATCAATATGCTAGCTTGATAGAGAGTAATAAAATACAACTTATTTGTTTTATAGTTAAATTTTTTTTTTATTCTACATGTGTTTCTGACATGATGTCACTACATGCACTTCTTCCTCCCCTCTACGCTCAGATCTCAGGTAAATGATGCGTCTTCAGCTCAGCTGTTGGAGTTGCGCGTTCATGTGTTTTGGGGGCGTGGCTTTGGAAGGAGCCAAGAAGGGAGGGGGTGAGAGTGAATGGAAATGATGAGCTGTACTTTAAAACAGTCGTGAGAGGTCTACAGACACTCGATTTTTATACTTTCTTTTTCAGAGTACTTCGATTTTAATTATGCATTGATATATACAGAAAGTTTAAAGAAATTTGGAAAAAAAGTTTTTTTTCAATTCTGAGCCTACACTACCTTTAAGTCAGGAAATCCAGCAGCTAGTTAACAGCTGCAAGTACTGTCTGGAAACAAGACCTACCCAAAGGAAGGAGCCACTTTTAACCACTCCACTGCCAGACCGCCCATGGGAGAGAATCGGTGCTGATATCTGTGAGGTGAATAAGCAAAATTACTTGTTTTTTTAAATAATTCAACGTCTGTCGTAAATTATTCCTTACGTATTACATGACATAAATAGGTTGAAACTGGTTACAAAAAGAGGTGTGCACGGGCTTCTTTTACCCTTAGAAAATAGATGTATTCTTTCAGTTGAATTTATTAAGTAAATGTAGGTAAAGTTCAAGGAAATTTTTGTAATTAAGCTAAAATCAGTTTACTTGTAGTATACTTGTAAGTGTAGTCGTCCAGTTCAAGTTCAAGTTCACTATTTATATAGCACAACAGCCACTAGGATGACCAAAGTGCTTTACAGAACAACCAGATAAATAATTAGAAAATAATACCTGAATAACACATAAAACACAAATAAAAGCACCAAAGCTAAGAGCAACCTTAAAGGGGTCATATAATACATGCACTTTTTCAAGTTGATAGTACTGAAATGTGTGTTGGCAGTGCCTGTAAACAACCATCATATAATGATAAAAATCTATCCAGTGTTTTTGTTTTGATCTCCTTATATGTTTTTCCCAGTCTCAGAATCGAGCTGTTCGACCGTGTGAGGTTCCTTGGTTGGGCGCCCCTTCCACGATTGTTGATTGACAGCAGCGTTTCAACACATACCCACTGTAGGTTCCACTGTTCCACTGAATGTAGCCTTAGTTTGACGCTTTATCCACTCTCCTTGTCCGCGTCCATTTCAATGAATCCACATGACAACTCTTGATTTATATCTTCGTTTATTTAGTAATCCACAAACATCAGTACAGTAACATTACAAAGCATAAACGACTAAACAAAGGTAAGGGTAAAGTTAGAGTTAAAGCTAAAGTTAAAGTAAAGTTAAAGGTCAAAAAACTGTGTGGCTTCACTCTCCGTGCGTCCGTCCGTGCACGCAGCCCACTCCCCGCCAGACACGAGAAGCGTCACTACCTCTCGTCACGCACACGCACGTAGCTCCGCGTCACACATACACGTCATTTTAGATAATCATTTTAGATAATGACGTCAACTTGCTTGCTTTAGATAATTACCCAATTAACTCTATAAATATCTGCAAGCACTGTAAACATTTTTCCCAAAACAAATCACACAAATCACATCATTCATCAAACAACTGCATTTAGGCTCCTACATTACCGGCCCCTAATTGTTATCAATGTCCTTGAAACAATTATAAAAACTTAAATCAAAGGAGCCTGAATGATGACTAATGAACTATTTAAAGAAATATTCTTGGTCTTCGCCCCATCCGAAATAGGGTCCCGCCTTCGGAACAGCCCATGCGTCGTCCTCCGATCCCTGAAGTAGACATAGCTTTGTTCTCGGGCGACAAAGCTCGTTGCTCTTAGTCTTGACCTTCACCTGACGAACGAAGCCTTTCTTGTCAGGAAAAATATCCCACAATTCTTCCAAGTGGCCACGAATTTCTGGGCGATGAATCATCCGCGATCAGCACTACATCACCAACACTGAAGTTTCTTCCAGGTGTGAACCATCCTTGATGTTCTTGGAGCTGCACTAGACACTCTCCACACCAGCGCCTCCAGAATACATCAGCGAGACACTGAACCCGTCTCCACCCGCGGCCAGCGCACTGGTCATGGAGACCTTCATCATCCAAAGGCTGTTCCTTCACTGTGACTGACTTAAGACAATCATCTACGTAAAGGTTTTTCTTCACAGTTTTGGCAGCTTCTGAACCAAACTCATCCTCAAAGTCTGTACCACATTTCTGCATTGCAATGTCAATAAACCGATGATCGTCTTTGGACATTTCGATGTCTTCACCTTGTCCAGCATCAGGAAAGTCCAGCTTGGACTGCAGCTGCCAGAGCTCTTCTAGTTTGGCTACTGAGATACGATTGGTGGTGACTCCAGTCAATGTCTTTGTCTCCCTCGTATCGCTTTCGCCTCTGAGTGGTCCATTTACCGTCCATCCTAATATCGTTCTCACGGCGTACGGGCCGTCGTCCACGCTGCTAACCACCTGCAGTGGCTCCATTGCCTTGGGAACATTTGCTCCTATGAGTAATCCAACCTCTGCTTGGATAGTGGGGAGTTTCACCTCCTTTAAATGAGACCAACTGTCAATATCCTCTTGACAGGGAATATTGTCCTTGGTTACAGGGATATGTTTCTGTGAAAACACCTCGGGAAGTTCAATAAAGTGGTTGCCATCCAAGCCACTGATTTCCAGTCCATTCACGATGCAGGTGTTAACAATAGATTCATTCCCCATTGTTTGTAACAAGATGCTTGTATTGTGTCCGCTCATACTCAGTTGTTTTATTAATGACTCCGTAGCAAAAGTGGCTGAGCTACCTTGATCCAAGAATGCGTATGTTGTCACTGCATAGGTTCCCTTTTGTGCCTTGACACGCACTGGAATGATTGAAAGAGCACACTTTTCCTTACCGGCCCCGGTGACTGCAAAAGTTTCCTTCGTGTGTACAAGAGCGCTTGAAACGGATTGCGGTCCACAACGCTCGCTTGTAGTTGTTTCTTCACGTAAGCCTTTAGTATCCATGTGCAGCAATGTGGGATGCAGTCGGGAGCATTCTTGACATTGAGCTTTCTCTTTACAACTACTGCTCATGTGGCCATACTTCAAGCATGCAAAACAAAGACCTTTGCTCCGCAGGAAGTCAATTTTTTCTTTGTGCGGCTTGCACTTGAGTTTTCTGCAGACTGCCAGACTGTGTTGCTCTCCCTTGCAATAAACACAGGGCTTGTTGTATGCGTCTACAGAGGCATTCGGTGTTTTTGGTGTTGGTTGTTTGTCACTTTCGGTCCTGAATTCGTTTTCAGTTTGGGAGGAGACAATGGCCCCCGTGAATACTTTCTTTGGTCTGAACGTCTCTGGGTACTGTAGTCTGGGTTTCTGTTGTACCGGTTGTTTTGGTCTGGTGGTGGTTTCTTGAATGTTTCCGTAGAGTGGGTTTAGTATATATCTGACTTGCTTGTTGACGAATTCGACAAAATCCTTGAACTTCGCCCTTTTCTTTGTTTTTTCTTGTAGGTCGCATGCAGACCTTCTCCAAGCTTCCTTGAGTTTGTATGGGAGCTTGTTAACCAAAACCTTTATGTTAGCTGTGTTGTCCAAATCTTCCATGTAGCTTATATCAGTCATTGTGTTGCAGCAGCCTGTAAGAAACAATGCAAAGGACTGCAGTGCAACGCCATCTTCTGACCTAATTGTCTGCCAATCCAACGCCTCCTTTATGTAAGTTTCTGCTATCTTGTAATCATCACCAAAAAACTCCTTCAGCATTTCTTTCGCTTTGGCATAACCTGCTGAGGATTCCATGTGAATGCAACTTTTTACCAACTCATGTGGTTGTCCACTTGTGTACTGCAACAAAAACTGTAGACGATCACGATTGTCATCAGTGCGGCCCTCAATTCCATGTTCAAAAGATCTGATAAAGGATTTATACTCAAGCGGGTCACCATTGAATGTTGCAATAGCGAGCTCAGGGAGTAATGTGGCCTTGTGATTCTTCACGAGGTACTCAGTGACGTCGACTTGCTGAGAAATAGCTTTGCATAGACTATCAAGCACAGGTCCGTCGTTGGGGTCCATGTTCGATACCGACGAGGCTCTTTGTGGCCTTGCTAGATGAACCTTGTTTTCAAGCTTGGGCATGACTGGGGTGTATTGTGATGGCGACTGGTGTGTTATGTTCACCTTTGTTTCAGCGATCTGTTCATCATCTTCTATAATGCTCTCTGCTGCTTGTGTGCATTCATATCTTTGCAAAACTTCCATTTTTGCATCTGACTCTGCAAGAGCAGTCTGCATTGCATGCATCTCTCTTTTAGCCTTTATCGCAGCTTCCATTCTTTTTTGTTCAGCATTAAACTCCGCTTCTTCCTTTTCTATAGCTAACTTCTCTCTTAAAGCAGCCGCCCTTGCCTTTAATACAGCGCGCTCCATTTCTGTCTTTATTCTCACTGAAGATGTAGATGATAATGCACTTCCACATTGTGATCCGCATCTACTTGAGCGTTTCATGCTGGGTTTTGAAGATGTAGTAACGTTAGACCTACTATCTGTGGGCATTACTTGTTTATTGTACTCTTCAGCCTGCTCAGAGCGTTCCATGACCTCTTTCATCCATTCCTCGCATTTCCAGAAGAAATCATTCATTGTCTTATTGTTAGGATCAAACCAATTCTTTTGGTCATCCGAGAATTCTTCATCAGACATAAATTTTCTTAAAGCTGAATTTGAGTCGGAAAATTCCTGTTGCAAACCAGCGAAGTCCACACGCAATTTATTTTTAACGACGTCAGCATTTGCGTCATCTTCCATTAATTGCACGATATGCTTTATCATGTTCGTGAGCTGGGATAGCTTATGCCTGCGTGCATTAAGTTGTCTGTTCTTGTGTTGTTCCACAGCTTTCTCAGTCATTTTTACTGTCCGCTTTTCACTATATTGTTCATCCATGATGAGTGAATGTTTACACACCTTTTAATGCAAATATCAAATCCGCGGAGTGAACTTATCACACGCGAACTACGTTCCACTTCTATTCTCCTTTTATTTATTTATTTCTCTCTCTCTCGCGCGCAGAGTAGTTTCAGTTTCGTTTCTTTAACGATCCTCGGAAGAGCAAAGAAAGCTACAACTTACGGTTTCCCCGTGAAAGTTTCCTCCTTCCGTCCTTCGTCTCGAATCAGGTAGTAGTGGTGGGAAGTTCGGATCATTTTACTGACTCGGATCTTTGAGTCTCGTTCAACAAAATGAACGAATCTTTTATCGAGTCATTTCGTTCATTTCGGTCATTTCATCATTATATAATTACAATGTCATTTTAAATATCCCAAAACATCTAGTACTAACGAAAATATTGATTACATTTGTAAAAATAACATAAATAACTATAGGGTAATGCAGCCAAAGCCAAATTAAGCAACTGAAATAACTGTATATTAATTAGTTGCTGGGTCTCAAGTTCAAGCTATTGCAGTCTGACCCTGTTATAGTTCACCTCACCTCCTGATCCGAGACGTTCTTTCCTTTGCAACTTCATATTTATCAGGTTTGTTCTCCTCCTCTCATGTATCGATACGTTAGCTGTTGTCTCGTCAGTGTCTAACTCTGATCTGTGCTGTCTGTGGGCCGTGCCATGTGCGATATAGCAGGACCGGAAAGAGTAAAGATTAGTTCATCTCTCGAGTTCGGGTTCGGCCGGGTTCGAGTCTTCGTTCTTCCTGTCAGTCCCATAGAGTCTATACTGTCAGCACCGGAAAGAGAAATGATTAGTTCATCTCTCGAGTTCGGGTTCGGCCGGGTCCGAGTCTTTCGTTCTTCCTGTCAGTCCCATAGAGTCTATGCTGTCAGCACCAGAATGAGAAATGATTAGTTCATCTCTAGAGTTCGGGTTCGAGCCGGGTCCGAGTCTTTCGTTCTTCCTATCAGTCCCATTAAGTCTATGTCTATCAGTACCGTAAAGGGGAATGATTAGTTCAATTGAGTCTTCGGGTTTGAGTCCTTCGCGTTCTTTTCTCACGTGACCACTCTCACATCAAATGCAACATTCGTATTGACTGCGTCTGAATGTATATTGTGTTATATAGGCATTACAATACAAAATATGTTCAATAAACATTATAAACAAAAGTTCCATTATTTCTTATTATTGTCCCTGTCTGTCTCTTTTCTATATAATGCATCTGTGGTGTGTTTTATTATATATTATACATTAATTAACTACTATTATATTATACATCATCTACGTGCTTGTTTGTAAAAAGTTTGTGAATTAGTTTGTGAATTAGGCTATTCAATACGGTGACAATTCACGTGACTAAAGAACGAAGGACTCAAACCCGAAGACTCAAATGAACTAATCATTCCTCTTTCCGGTGGTCTGACAGCATAGGCTCAATGGACTGACAGGAAAAACGAAAGACTCGGACCCGCCGAACCCGAACTCGAGAGATGAACTAATCATTTCTCTTTCCGGTACTGACAGCATAGGCTCTATGGGACTAACAGGAAGAACGAAAGACTCGGACTTCGCCAGAACCCGAACTTTAGACTGGAGAGATGAACTAATCATTTTCTATTTCCAGTACAGATTCAGAATCTATATGGTGCGCAATGCGCATGCGCGGGTAACACAAAATGAACGAATCACTCCCGAGACAACTCGGTAGTCCCGAGTCATATTAAAGATTCGTTCAAAATGAACGAATCGTTCATGAACGACACATCACTATCAGGTAGTTCCAAAGTCCGTTAATCCTTGAGGAGCTAGTTTTTTGACTAAATGTAGGTTCCACTGTTCCACTGAATGTAGCCTTAGTTTGACGCTTTATCCACTCTCCTTGTCCGCGTCCATTTCAATGAATCCACATGACAACTCTTGATTTATATCTTCGTTTATTTAGTAATCCACAAACATCAGTACAGTAACATTACAAAGCATAAACGACTAAACAAAGGTAAGGGTAAAGTTAGAGTTAAAGCTAAAGTTAAAGTAAAGTTAAAGGTCAAAAAACTGTGTGGCTTCACTCTCCGTGCGTCCATCCGTGCACGCAGCCCACTCCCCGCCAGACACGAGAAGCGTCACTACCTCTCGTCACGCACACGCACGTAGCTCCGCGTCACACATACACGTCATTTTAGATAATCATTTTAGATAATGACGTCAACTTGCTTGCTTTAGATAATTACCCAATTAACTCTATAAATATCTGCAAGCACTGTAAACATTTTTCCCAAAACAAATCACACAAATCACATCATTCATCAAACAACTGCATTTAGGCTCCTACACCCACCCGAGCGAGCTGTCATCATAGTCCGTCTTTATTTTAATACACTGAAGCAAAATGGCGTCTAAGCGATTGTGGTGTTCTGTTCTTGGGTCTAACGAACACAGCTGTCATTTTGTTGTTCCTAAATCCGAACCACTGAAGATACAGTGGTTGAATTTTGTTTTCGAAGGGAATATTTCCCACGAGCAACGTCAATGCTTTCATGTTTGCGCGATTCGCAAATATTTTCTCACCAGACTGCTTTATTAACAAGGATCAGTATAAAGCTGTTTTTGCTAAGAAGCTGCTCCTGAAAAAAGAATTCGGTACCAACTATTCATGTCCCTGCTGCACCTCCAGATGAAGTTAGTGTACAATTTTGTGAATGCGGCATTCTCAATATAATTCACAATCCATATAAAAAAACATATAAAAATATGTTTATAATGAACAACGCGTTATAGTTATTGTGTTATTAAAAAACTGAGTACATACTGTATGTGACTGTGTGTGTTTGTGCGGATGGAATCACACGGAGAGCAGGTGGATGGTCACTCAAGAATAGTCTTTTACTGAGCCTGGGACGAACAGACTGAAGACAAACAAACCACAAACTGGTTAGTGGGCAGTGCATTCTGTATTGTTCCAGAGACAACAAATACAGATACAAAGAAGAGCGAGTACTGGCGTGTTTATTAAATGTCTTACACACAGCATGTCTCCATTAACACTCTCTTCTTCTAGCAAATGCACTTCATTTTATATAACACATTACTGCCACCTGCAGGCATAAATCAGCACTCATCACAATAGATACTCATTACATATTTCCCCCCTTTTTTTATTTTTTTTTATTTAACAATCACTAATAATTCACATCAGCCCAACTGTAAAACATCAGCAATCAGTTCATCTTTTTTTTTTTTTTTTTTTTTTACAAGTCCATTTGAACAGGAGCCTTTCGAACTCGATTAGTTCTCCGTAAGACAGGCACGTCAGTCTTTGGTACAGATAACTCAAGTTCAGGAATTTGTTCTGCAGAATAAAGCATACCTGGAGATAGCAGTTCATGACGTTGCAGATCCACAGAGGGCATTTCACAAGACTGCATTTCTGCAGACAAGGTGGGCTCATCCAAAGGAGCACGTTGTTCGGCAGTCTTAAGCAAGCTCTGACGATTTCTCCGCAACGTCTGGCCATCTTCAGTTTGAACCAGATATGATCTTGGGTTTACCTCTTTTAGAACTGTAGCTTTCTTTCTCCATCCAGTAGGCTCCTCAACTCTAACTGTATCTCGTTCAGACAGAGGTTTCAAATGTCGAGCTCCCTTATCATAATATTGTTTCTGCCTCTCTTTAAGCTGTTGCATCTTTCTCAATGATAAGCTGTTGTTTTCGGTTTTCAGGGATACTTTTGGCAGTGTCACGCAGTTTTCGGTTCATCAATAACTCACCCGGAGATAATCCACAACTGAGTGGAGAAGAACGGTAACTCAGAAGAGACAGATTTACATCAGACATGCTTGCGGTGGCTTTTTTCAATAGCCTTTTTACAATTTGTACTCCTTTTTCTGCTTTACCATTTGCCTTTGGATACAGGGGGCTTGAAGTAGTATGCTTAAAGCCATACTGTTCTGCAAACAGCCTGAATTCCCGACTATTATACTGAGGACCATTATCGCTTTGCACAATATGAGGAATTCCATGCCTTGCAAACATGCTTTTCATGCCTTGAATCATATCATTCGATGTTGTATGACGGAGCTGTTCAACTTCAGGATAATTGGAATAATAGTCGATAACCACCAAATAATCCTTACCATTCAACTGGAACAGATCAGTTCCTACTTTTTGCCACGGTTCAGTAGGATGAGCAGCTATCATCATAGGTTCTTTAGCCAGTTTATAATGATGACTCAGACAGACATCACACTGACTGATGTATTTCTCAATGTGAACATTAATTCCAGGCCAAAAAACAGCTTGTCTAGCTCTTCTCTTGCATTTTTCAATACCAAGATGTCGCTCATGAATTCGACGAAGCATGTCTTGGCGCATTGACACTGGAATAACAATTCTGTTATTTCTCAACAACATGCCCTCAACCACACTCAGTTCAGCCCTTAGTGGAAAGTACTGTGGACACTTGCCTTTGATCCATCCATGATGAAGATGTTCAATAACCCTCTGAAGTTCAGCATCTTTTGCAGTTTCCTCTGCAATCAGTTTTAACATCTCATCTGAGACTGGTAGGGCGGAATACACCATGCTCACATGTCTCTCAACTTCGTCCATGTTACTGGTCTCCGAAGTTACTGGTGCTCGAGACAATGCATCAGCCACAATGATATACTTGCCAGGTGTATACACAAGATTCAGTTCATATCTTTGTAATTTCATCATAATACGTTGAATGCGAGGGGTCATATCATTTAAGTTCTTTTGAATGATAGATATTAATGGTTTATGATCCGTTTCTACTGTAAAAGTAGGTGATCCATATACATATCCATGAAATTTATCACATCCAAATACTAAACCCAAGGTCTCCTTTTCTATTTGAGAATAGCGTCTTTCAGTCTCTGTCATAGATCGAGAGGCATATGCCACAGGTCTCCAGGAATCCTCAACGGCCTGAAGAAGCACCGCCCCTAATCCATCCTGAGACGCATCTGTAGAGATCTTAGTTGGACGGGTGTGATAAAAAAAAACAAGAACAGGTTCAGTAGTAAGAATCTCCTTTAACTGATTCCATTCTTGATCATGCACAGAAGTCCACACAAACTCTTGATTACATTGCAACAACTTTCTCATATGAGTAGTTTTGGATGAAAGATTTGGCAGAAATTTTCCTAGGAAGTTCACCATTCCCATGGCACGCAGAATTCCCTTCTTGTCACTAGGTGGAGGCATATCAAGGAGAGCTTGCACTTTTGCTGGATGTGGCTCCACCCCTTTTGCAGACAGCTTGTCACCTAAGAATGTTATCTCTGTGACTCCAAATTGACACTTTCTGATTGAGCTTTAAATCATGTGCTCGAACTCTTTCCATTACTTTTACAAGTCGCTGATTATGTTGTTAAAGGGTGGACCCCCACACCACAATATCATCAATATAGACCCGAACACCCTCTAGACCTTCAATAAGGGTTTCCATAGCTCGGAAAAATCTCGGGAGCTGACTTGATTCCAAAAGGAAGTCGAAGAAAACAATATCTCCCAAAGGGAGTATTAAATGTACAATACTTGCTACTTTCAGCATCCAATCGGAATCTGCCAGAATCCTTGAGATGCATCTAATTTGCTAAAAAACTGAGCTCCTGACATGTCACTAATGATCTCTTCTCGGGTGGGTATCTGGTAATGTTCTCTTTTGATGCTATCATTAAGGTCTTTAGGATCTAAGCACACTCTTAAGTCACCATTGGGCTTCTTCACACAAGTTATAGAATTCACCCAATCTGTAGGTTGTTCAATCCATTGTATAACTCCTGTTTGGGTCATGCGGTCCAATTCCTGTTTCAAGGGTTCACGCAGTGGTGCAGGGACACAGCAGAAGGAGCATGTACAACGGGAGAAGCATCATCTTTCAGTTGTATTTTATAGGTAAAAGGCAATGTGCCTTGACCTTCAAAAACATCTGAAAAATGTTTGACAATGTCAGTTATATTGTCACAGACAGTCTGTAAGACTACAGTTTCCTTGTTGACTTGATATACTCTCTTAACCAAATGAAGGTCTTCACACGCTTTATCTCCTAACAGAGATTCATGGCCATTGGGAACTACAACAAACATCAAACTTTTCAGCTTTTACTTGTACTTTTAATCTGCACACTCCTCGTGTTTCAATTGGTTGTCCATTATAGGCTTTGAGGGAACGGTACGATTGTTTAATTAGAGGTTTTTCTTTCAATGCTTTCACATCTCTGATGTTAATTAAATTAACTTTTGCACCCGTATCTAATTTAAAAGGCACTACGGTCCCATTAGCCACAAGAGGAACGATCCACATCGAAGACTTGACTGAATCCTCACTTGATACTAGGGATGCACCGATGCATCGGCTGAACATCGGTAACGGCCGATATTTGCCTTTTTAACAGCCATCGGGAAATAAAAATGACATTCGCCGATGTTTATGTGTCATGAACGCTGTGCTCAGGAGAAACTTTTTCCCCCTCTTTTAATTTGGGCGGGGAGATACCGAGACGGAAGAGGGAGTCGGGACCTGTTTTTGAATGTTATTTTTCAGAAAATAACTTGTCATAAATAGGGATGGGTACCGAAACCCGGTATTAAACGGGCCCGGTGCTGAATTTTGAAAGACCGCTGTATCGATAAGCTCGGACAGCGGTTCTGCTGTCGGTACTGGAGAAATTAAGAAAATACACGTAGGCTACTATTTATTATTCCTAAGACGTTATCTTGAACATGTTTATCTCGCCAACCATTTCTAAATATAAACTATATTTTAATTAAACCATTTATCTGTGATGCAAATTTGCTATTCGCAGTTCAGAAGAGAGAGAGAGAGATCTCTCACGCGGAGCCACAGCACGCGCAACACGACAGCCCTTGCTTAATGGGTGACAATGAGGACAGCACTAAACATTCAAACTAGGTTTCACTTTAGATCTGGGATATTATTCTAATTTAATTTTAGATTTCGGCTTCCAAAGATTATAAAAAGAAGATATTTGAGATAAAACCGTTAAAAACGAGACGCATCTGTCCAGCGCAACTTCCTTCACAGCGCTGCGCTGTCAGTTCTTCCTAAAACCCAAATGTACCATCAGAATCAGCACGATCGGCGATTGTTGCAAAATGCTGTCTCTACTGTTGCTAGATAAAAAAAATGGCTATTAAACACATATGAATCGGATACGTGCATTTGCTTGTGCCATGTAAGTAGACAAATCGGATATTCACCAGTAAATGCGAGTCGTGCGTCATTAAAAACTGCGCGATTATAGGCGCGAGCCGCGCGATGGAAGAAAGGATACACACAGTGGAGCAATGCGGAGGTTTCATGTCTTTTGAGTGTTTGGGGTGAAGAGTGCAGGCAAAAATGCAGGGTTGTTCCAGAAATAAATCTGTATTTTTCACGAGATATATGAGGCATGTATAGTTTTAAGTGCTTGTGGCTACAGTGCCTCTCCTCTTTTTTCTCCGCCGTGAGACCAATGTTTTGATGACTTTACAAAATATTGTGGAAAGAAACACACTGGATAATTTTATTCGCATCTTCATCCATTGAATTTCGTGCTGTTTTACTTAATTTCCCGGGTCAGAACTGCATTTGGTAGTTTCAGTGTATAGTGTAAATACAAAAATCGGATATGGGTCACTTTTAAAAGATGATGTAAGCAGGTCGTCAAAAAAAATCTGATATAGTCAGAACATCGGATTTAGGCATCAAGACCTGCAGTGTAAATGCAGCCTAATAAACCTGCTGACGATTCAGCCATTAATGCAAATCAAACAAAAGGCAGAGTAAATCACTCACAGCTCTATAAATAAGGTTATAATGTCAACCAGAAAGTGACATCAAAGGTTGTTTTTGTTTCATAAATTGGTCTGATTAAATTTGTTCTCATTCTAGGATAGTGTGATCAATAGCCGAAAGTTTTGTATGTTTCAGTGGCATAAAATAAGGAATATTAACAAAAAGAAAAAAAAAAAAAGCATCGGCCATCGGCCAAGTTGTTATGTTAAACATCGGTATCGGCATCGGCCCAGAATTTCCCAATCGGTGCATCACTACTTGATACATATGTTGCAGCATCCTGATTTACTCTCTCTTCCGAAATCATGTTCACATAAAATGAGTCACTCAAATCACTGTCATCTGCCTCCTCCACTACATGCACTTTAATTTCCCGCTTCATGTCTTTTGAAAAACACATTTTTGCAAAATGGTTGGAGCCATTACACTGGGAACATCTTTTACCAAAAGCTGGGCATTGTCTGAACTTATGTTTGGTCCCACAGCGCTTGCATGAGAATGTTTCATTTTCATTTTCTCTGAAACTCAGAAAAGACATAGTAGCGGCATTAGCCCCATCAAACTGCTTCACTTGCTGTCTCGCTACTTCACTGGACTGGCACAATTTAACAGCATACTCCAAGGTGAGTTCTGATTCTCGTAACAATCTTTCTCTCAGTTTCTTCTCATAGATACCAAAAACAATCTGATCACGAATCATTGAATCTCTCAATTCATTAAAGTTACAAGTCTTTGCCTTTATCTTGAGATCTGTTAGAAAGTAATCAAAAGCCTCTCCTTCATGCTGCACGCTTGTTCTGAATACATATCGTTCATATGTCTCGTTCTTCTTTGACAAACAATGAGCATCAAATTTTTCCAGTACCTTATCCAATTTCTTCTTGTCTGCCTCTTCATCAAAATTAAAGGTGTTATAGACCTCCACGGCATCCGCTCCAGCAATGGTAAGCAACAGAGCAATCTTTCTTTCATCCACAGCCGCTTTTTGTCCGATAGCAACAACATACAACTCGAACTGCTGTTTGAAAGTCCTCCAATGTGCATCCACATTTCCACTCAACTTCAACGATACCGGTGGTTTAATGGCATCCATTGAGCCTTTCTGACCCCACTCCTGGTACCATGTATTGTTCCAGAGACAACAAATACAGATACAAAGAAGAGCGAGTACTGGCGTGTTTATTACATGTCTTACACACAGCATGTCTCCATTAACACTCTCTTCTTCTAGCAAATGCACTTCATTTTATATAACACATTACTGCCACCTGCAGGCATAAATCAGCACTCATCACAATATATACTCATTACACATTCGCGCATCTTAATGTTGCTCACAGATCAGCAGGAGAGATGTGAAGTTCTGCTTGCTGGTACATTTTACAAAGTGATCGTATAGTGGAATTAAACTAAAAATAAGACCAGTGTTGCCAAGTCCGCTTATTCTAAGCGACTTTGGGCTTGTTTTTCTGTAAAGTCGCTTGCAAATAATGGGAGTTGCGGGTCACGTTTTTTTGGGCTTGTTTCTAAAGTGTAGTTGCTTATTTGGGCTTGCTCCCAGCTCGTTGCCAAGCAGATATTTTCTATGTTACTTCAACGTAGGAGTTTGTCTTGCCTGTTCCCTCTCTCCCTTTCCCCATTCATAGAGGTTTTCCCACCAACATCCTGCTTCTAATTGGCTCTGACCCAGGTGGCAACGTGTACTAGCCAATCAGAGGCAGAGCAGGGCAATCGTTGTTGTTTTTTTTTTCTTTCTTTTTTTTCTGGTTAGTTAAATGTCAACAGCCGAATGGTTGATTAAGATCTATATTTAACTTTGTAGCCAACTACGCCACCTAGAGTAACAACTTAGACCCCAGGAACTCAATATAAAAACAGGTTCTTTATCGGAACAGGGAACAGTGGAAAACACTCCAAAGGCAGAAGTAGCAAAAGACTATTTTATTCCAATAAAATTGGTTGCAAAACGATTACTCAATAAAAATAAAAAAAAAGAAGTAAGTCCCAAGTTCCGAGCTTCAGCTTAGAGGACCGTCCAAGTTCAACTTAGTCCCAGTTAGGCATCCGTATTACAGCTGACGTCCGTTCACGCTCCGGTCACACATAGGCAGTATTAGTTGATGCTGGAACACAGAGAAAGGAAAAAAAACTGCCAGCATACGATGTCCCACTCACATCACTTGCATCTGCACATTTTTCCGTTTATTAAGTCAAATAAAACCTCCTAAAATATCGGCCGATTCAAAAGTCACTCAGGTAAAATAATACACAGCAGGTTCGTCTCGTCCGTGGCAAAGCAATAACTGGAATTGATAGGCGCACCGCAGGCTAGAAATTAAAGGTAACGTTTACTCACAGCATGACTGGACAGCAACCCTGCTATCCAGTCCAATGTGTTCACGGCAGAAGAACCACAGCAGTTATCTCCACTCGTCCACTCTGCACTCACGGTAGTCTCTCACAGCCGGTCCTCAGCCCGTCCTCAGCCCGTCTCACCCGCCACTCCTCCGACAGTGCTCCGTGAAACGCCAACTTCGTGGTTACCCGTCTACAGCGTGCAGCAATCTCACATAGCCATAAGCCATCTCAATTCAAGTGCATGCAACAGTCACTGTCTCTCTCTCTGCTGCAGGCACCACGCAATTCCTTCTCGCTCTCGCTGTGTGGACTTCAATTCCGGATGCACGATGCTGCCACCATCAGTCTCAGTCACAGTTGTTACCTTTTTTTATAGGGAACATATTTACCGCTCCACCCAAAAATCCATCACTTATTAGTTAATTATCAAAGAGAGGTGTGGCTATAAGAATACTGCTTCGCAAAGACACAGCAATCAACACACAAAATATCACAGCAACTCACACAAAAGAAAACACAGCAACCAAATGTGATCATGCATAAATATATAAAATACATGGTGCAACACCTTCATTCCACAACATAAACGTCAGTGAGTGATGTTAAAATGAAAATACTTGTGAGTCTGGACCATCGCAACTGAAACTGACTACTAGACTGTAGGAGAGTTTTATATATATATATATATATATATATATATATATATATATATATATATATAATTTGTGGAGGTCTTGAGGACTTCCGGGTCACTGCTCGTGTGGTGACCGGTTGGCTCGTGGATTAGAACATTTTAAACTTTTTAACGTGTTTTACCTAATTAATAACAAAGACGTTTTTAACGTTTTTTATTTAACAAAGACTTTATATCGGGATATGGTGGTCTGATTTCTCGTCGAAGATCCTAGCTCCCACGTAGTTTGGCGAGGGTTTCTTCCGTGATTCTTCACAGCAGCGACCAGGCATGGAGAGCCGAAAGTTTTTTTGGATGCTGTTTTCCTGGCAGTTTTTACACTATTTGGAATATTTATCCTGTTTATCAACTGGAGATAATCTTCCTGACAGTCTACGAGTGACATATTCCAGAGAATTTCTTCTGCAGCTTCGACTCTATTCCTACCACGCCGTTGATACGGAGGAGCTCCCGGAGGAAATTCTTCGCAAACACTCTCCTGATAAAAAAGATTCATGCCACAACAGAAAGAAGGTAACTAGAAGGGGAAAGAAAAAGGGTGGAATCAGAGCCAGACTTAAAAGGGAGAAATGTAAATTTCGACCACTGCCTTCTGTTATTATGGCGAATGTGCGCTCTCTTCGACATAAAGTAGACGAAACTCCAAGCCAATGTTAATTATATGTACGAATATAGGACTGCTTCTATTTTGGCTTTTACTGAAACGTGGCTGAACAGAAATGATAAAGACGAAGCCCTTCATATAGATGGCTTCGGGATTCCCTTAAGACTTGACCGTGACACTGAGAATACAGGCAAACAGCACGGCGGCGGCGTCTGCCTCTATGTAAACACTCGCTGGTGCTCAACGGTTATTGTCAGAGAGAAGTATTGTTCCACTGACATTGAACTTTTGGCCGTCTCTCTTCGCCCCTTCTACTTACCTAGGGAATTTCCTCAGCTTTTTTTTATGGTGGTATATATTCATCCTAGAGCAAATGCAACCACAGCTATGGAACACATTAAGAGGACATTAGATAAGCTTGAAGTTATTTCCCCGGACTCTCCCAAATTCATTATGGGTGATTTTAATCATTGTTCACTTGATAAACTTTTGAAAAATTTTGAACAATATGTCACCTGTAACACCCGCTTAGGGAAGACATTGGATAAATGTTATGGCTCAGTTCCTCAGGCATATAAATCTTTTGCCTTACCACCACTTGGTTCAGCTGACCATCATACTATTTTCCTGGCACCAGCCTACCTGCCGGTTGTAAGGAGGATTAAAAAGAAATTTAAAACAATTCAACAGTGGACTGATGATAGCATTGACAGGCTACAAGGATGCTTTGAAGCAACTGATTGGAATAATCTGATAGAGCCATCCAGTAACATAAATGAGCAAGTGGATACGGTCTCATCATATATTTCCTTCTGCGTGGATACCATCGTTCCCACCAAAAAAGTTACTATCTTTCCTAACAATAAACCTTGGGTGACTAAAGAACTAAAGGAGATTATTAATAAGAAAAAGAGAGTGTTCTTCACTGGCTCTGAAGTGGAAAAAAAGGAGGTCAACAGAGAAGTAAAGCGTGCTATCAAAATTGCCAAATTAAAATATAAAGATAAGGTGGAACAATCTTTTGTTAAAGGGGACCTCCGTACAGCATGGCAGGGCATTAAGAACATGGCAGCTGTGAACATTGCCCCCTCTCCCTGTAAGCTCATTCATGTTGCAGGCAGCAGTCCAGCATCACTCCCCAATGACCTGAACTCTTTTTTCACTAGGTTTGGAACAGATAATAACACCCAGCTAAAGGACGTCCTCTCTAAATTCAAACCTGGTGATTCTTCACTCACTTTTAACATAGAGGATGTGGTGGGAGCCCTAAAGAAGACGAAAGTCAACACAGCAACAGGGCCGGATAAGATCAGGCGGTCGTACTTTGAGGTACTGTGCTGAGCAGCTGGGGAGAGTGTTCCAGGTGTTGTTTCAGAGATCCCTGGATGATGGCACAGTCCCTCAGCTGTGGAAAGATTCCACAGTGATTCCTATTCCAAAAAAAAGTTCTATTAAGATCATGAACGACCTCAGGCCAGTGGCTCTCACCTCTCTAGCCATGAAAGCTATGGAGAGGGTCATCAAAAAGCATATTATTAAGATTACAGATGCACGGATGGATCCACTTCAATTTGCTTATCGTGCAGGTAGAGGGGTGGACGATGCAAAGGCTTTTATCACTGATACCATCCACACACATCTGGATTCTCCTAACATGACAGCCAGACTCCTTTTGCTGATTTCTCCTCAACATTTAATACCATGCAGACACATATTCTTGCTAAGAAACTTTCTACTTTCCACCTAGATGACCAGCTGATTTTGTGGATAATTGACTTTCTCACTAACAGGTCACAGAGAGTCCTGGTAAATGATACATTATCTGATGTCCTGTTCACATCAACTGGTTCCCCGCAAGGCTGTGTCCTCTCACCCCTGCTTTTTATTCTTTACACCGATGACTGCAGGTCCTCCCAGCCAAACTGCCATTTGGTAAAGTACGCTGATGACACAGTTCTTCTATCTTTGCTTTCGGGATCTTACAGCACCACAGCTCAGTTCTGCAGGAGTTTGTGGAGTGGTGCGATAAATCCTGTTTAGAACTAAATGTGGAAAAGACCAAGGATATGGTTGTGACCTATTCCAACAAGCAGAGAGAACTGGCTATGGCAGAATGTACCACTATCAATGGGAGGCCTGTAGAAATAGTTGAGGAATATAAGTATCTGGGTACAATCTTTGATAATCAGATGAAATTTAATTCAAATACGGAGGAGATCCTCAAAAAATGCCAGCAGCGGCATTATTTCCTGAGGAAACTCAACTCATTTGGGGTCAGCAAGGTCATCCTCAAAACGTTTTATTATACGTTCATTGAGAGTGTTGTGACTTTTTCCATCTCTTGCTGGTTCCACTCCATCACTCTACAAAATAGGAACCGCCTGCAAAACTCAGCCAAAGTCTGTTCCAAAATAATAGGATGTCCGATCAGAGCCCTTCCGATTGTGTGTGATCAGCAGATGTTGAGGTTAGCTGGCAGGATTTTACAGGACCCATCACATGCTATGTTTCCCGCATTTGAGTGGCTTCCCTCTGGACGTCGGCTACGCTGTTCACACTGTAGAACTCAGAGGAGAAGGGCAACCTTTGTACCTAAGGCTGTCCAGCTTCTAAACTCCCAACCATCTCTGAAATCCTTCTTACCTTGACAACTGTTACTTTATGCTCTTTTAGTGATTAATGGATACTTGCAAGATCGGACTATGAGCTTGTTATGCCAGAATCCTTTTATTTATATTAAATTTAATTAATCCTGTGATATTATTTGGTAAATGCTGCTTGTATTTGTTGCCTGCCGGTATATACCTGTTCATTTGTTTACTTATTTATTTATTTGTATTTATTATTATTATTTATAAGGTTATCTTTATCTTTATTATGAAAGATTATTGTACTAATCCACGGGTCTTGCAATTGCCCATCGGGGATAAATAAAGTTTTTTGAAATTGAAAATTGAAATTGAAATATATATTAATTATATGTTAGATATTTTAGATATAGATATTAATTTAATATTGTTTAACTGTTAACCCTTTAACTGTCACTCCCCCTTTTTTCCATGAAAATCACTATTCAAATGGTTGTAATTCAAGAATGCTTTGGAATATAGACCTATTTGGTCTTGTTTTAAAGAAGACATTTGCCAAATTATTTTTGAAGTGCAGTATTATGAAATTATGAAAGTGAAACAGAAAAAAAGTTATAAGTTTGAGTTTATGAAAATGAACAATGTAAAAATACAATTCTTTCTATTTTATATAAATTAAATATATATTGTAAAATATATATTTTACTCTAAAATTGCAAGAAAATGTAAGCCAAAAATCTAAAGAAGTTCTAAATTTTAGGTTGACATCTCAAAAATTAGCTCTCAGTCCGATTTTATTTGGGCACAGTACCAACACTAGATGGGCAGCCAAGTTTTAATACAGAAGAAAAATAAGCTGTACCATGTGCACAGTTTTACAAAACGGTCCACGTGGATGTAAATTGACATTCACAGTTTAAAACTACCCGATCCGTCCCCAGATATTGTAAAACCGTGCACACAGTCTTTTTTTTTTCTCGTCCCGAAACCTAGGGGGGCTCCGTAGAAAAAAAACGCCTTTGCTGTCTATGAGAAAAGTCGCTTGTTTTAGGCTTGTTTTCACCGGATTGGTTGCTTATTTGTCTTCGCGAGATCTGGCAACACTGAATGAGACTTTTGTAGCGGTTGTTCTTCTGCGTTGTGTTATTTTTGATGTTTTTGAAAAATAATTTTCCACACAAAGTTGGTTGTCTTAATGATGAATTTAATCACAATGCCTGTGTGTTAAAACACAAACAACAGGCACTGTCAAACTCAGCTCTTTTGCCTCTCCTCAAGCGACATTGCAGGAAAGAGCACACACAAGATGTCACACATATACACAATATATAATAATAATAGTATAATTAAATATTATATTATTATCAATTCACAAAAATGCAATTGTATGCAAATAGTTCAAAACAGCATTACAGTGTTTCTTAGATACCAATTAACATACCTGTGTGTTAAAACACAAACAACAGGAACTGTCAAACTCAGCTCTTTTGCCTGTTGATCACAAAATACATGTTTAAGTACACCAGTTAGTTAATTACCAAACACACAGTAAATGCAATGTACAATATCTATTCATAAAATAGAATAAATCTTTAGTATGAGACTATGAGTACTAAGTTTACACAGTTATATACATGTGTCTCAAATTTCACTAAATCGAGACGTTAGTCACTTAGCAATTAACACATCTCACTCGTGACGCACACACCGCGCCGCCATTTCACGCAATGCACTATACACTCATTAACAGCTCACAAATAAACTTAATTTAACAAGTTAATGACACAAACTAATAGTCAAATGTAACACCTCAATGAATACTCTTTCACAAATGATTGTTTAAACCTAACATGAACACTTATGACTCAAGTTTTAAATCAAGTGCACGGAGCTCATAAAAACGTACCTCTCCTCAAGCGACATTGCAGGAAAGAGGATGAATCTCCGATTGCACTGCTAATTAAACCTCCCTCGTGCGCATGACGTCAGCCGACATGCATACAGTGATCGTTACCCTCAGTAAGAGCACACAAACGTCTTTCAAAATAAAATGCCCCGAAATAAATAATAATAAAAAAATAAAAATAAAACAAAATTATTTATAATCTGGTGTAACAACATATCCCTGCTACATCCACCCCCACTGTTTTACACCAGATTCTGCATTACATAGACCTACAAAGTCTCACTAAATTAGCGATGTCACTTTTCAAGAAATCACATTCGATTCATTCAGTTCTTAACTATATCTTTCGAGATTAAGATAACCCAGGGGTAGCTAATCCCCAAATTACCCACAGAAAACCATGCCCTATACATAGTTCTACTCATGACACCAACAATGTATCTGTAAATGTACATTACTCAAAAAAACTGTAATTACAAAAACAAGGCAAAAAAACAAAAACAAGTTCTAAACTCATTCCAACAGACTTTTTTTTTGTCTTAATATACCCAATCAAATGTCATGAATTGCATGAACTCTTTGTGTAGACATTGCCTGTATAAGCCTGTTAACTGGCTTAATGAGTCTCCCAAATCTTGACACATAACCCTCTGGTAGATCAGGACTCCTACATTCTGATGACCTTGTACACTTGACGTTGAACCAAGAGTTAACGTTTCTGCAACAGTTGAAGTACACTCGTCAACTTCAGAAGCACATTTATCACTAAGAATTGCTGATACAGAAAAATCATCAGACACCAAAGAACATACAGACAAAGTAGAAGTGGGAATGTTGTCCGTATTAGTCTTACACTCAGGTACACTGTCCAACTCGGTGCCACATTCCACAGCAGTGTCACCAAAAGCATCACTCTGATCAACATTAGAGCACTCCACAGACTTTATGATGGTCACATCTATGTCAACATTAAGATCAGACACCCAGCGAGAGGTCCGATCATCACTCTGAGTTTGATCATCCCCATCCCCTGAGACACAGACAGAGGAATCCACATCATCACCATCATCACTACCATCATTCCAAGCTGGTACCGGCAAGAAATTGACAGGCATCGATAGATTCCGATGCACCGTCTTGGTACGACCCGTCCCAGGATTCCTAATCTGGTAAGTGTTCAGATCACTCCTTTTTCCCACAACAACATACACCACCTTTTCCCATCGGTCAGCTAACTTATTTTTCCCATGTTCACCCTTATTCGCCAGTAGTACTCTCACCCAACTCAAGAGAATGACCTTTACCCTTCCGATCATAATACTCCGCTTGTTTAGCTTGCTGTCTTTTTGCGTGCTCTTGAGCAATTATTGCTTCCCTTAAGTCTTTCTCAAGAGACTGAACATACTTGTGAACATTCACAGTCTCATTTTGTAACATGATATTTTCAAAAGGAATATCCACTGGTAATCTTGGTGTTCGGCCGAACATCAAGAGAAATGGTGAAAACCCAGTGGTCTCGTGTCTCGTACAATTGTAACGCAAAAGTAAGAGTGTTTAACATCTGTGGCCACTTGACTTTAGATTTTGGAGGCAGTGAACGAATCATATCCCCTAGAGTACGATTGAATCTCTCTGTTTGTCCGTTACCCATGGGATGATATGGGGTCGTGTGCGATTTTCCTACACCCGAACAATCTCAACAATTCGACCATGTGTGTACTCTCAAAGTTCGCACCCCTGTCAGAATGTATTCGACCCGGAAACCCATAAATACAGAAAAACTTGTTCCACAAAACACGTGCAACAGCTTCCGCAGTCTGGTTCGGACACATATAAGCACAAGCAAGCTTTGTGAAATGGTCAGTGACCACTAACACATCAATCATCTTGTTGTTAGCATCCTCCGCTGACCAAAAGTCAATACACACCAATTCAAGAGGGGCACTCGTGTGAATCGACACAAGTGGAGACACCTCTTACTCAAAATACACCTCTTACACTCATGTACGTATGTCTTTATGTCCTCTTCAATAGACTCCCAGAAGAAGCATTGCCTAGCTAACCATAGTGTGCGATGCTGACACTGATGACCAGCGTTATCATGTACCCCCTTCAGAACAGTACCACGAAGAGCTGTGGGCACCACAAACTGGTAAGTCTTCTTCTTAGTAGGGGTGCTCCGATCAGGATTTTTGGGGCCGATCACCGATCACTGGAAGCTGTATCACCCGATACCGATACCGATCACCGATTATAGAGTCTATTTGAAGCCTTCTATTTATCATGTAGCATTATTATTAAACTATATTTAACAACAATGTACATTAAGTATTACAATTAAGAGAAGACAATGTATCATGAATTTACACCTGTGTATTTATCAGACATGAAAACGGGTCAGGGGTGAAAAAGGTGAGAAAGATATTACCCCTCTAGGGGGGTCCGGAGGGGCCCAATTATTTTATGGTCTACTATAAAATTAAGAAAAATAAATATAGCACAAATGTACAGCACAGCTGTTTAATGAAGCAGCAACTTATGATAGATAGGACAGAACAAAAAAAATGCAATTAATAATCTTCCATTGCGCAAAATTATTATGATATGATTATGAAAGACTCTTATGAAAAGATTTATTAAAGATTGTGAATAGAGTGCGGCACACAGCGCTTATGCGCATCACGAGCGCTGAATGATGCGCTTGAGGCAACATGAGTCACAGCGCGCAGCTCTTCGAGTCCGTTTGGAAAAGTTCTAAGGAAATACATCGATGCATAGTGTATTATACAGTATCTATCTATGCAATAGTTTATTGAGCCTTTTCTTTTAAGTAAGTAAGTAACAAACATGTTGAAATTAAATGCTACATTACATAGCGCAACAATAAAGTACACATAATGCTTAATAAACAAATCAAACAATCACTTACAGATATTGAATTGCAAAGGGCTTTGGTAGGCAAGATGATGCTGAATGCCTGCAACCACATGGAGCACCTTGCACAACTCAAGCATAGAATAAATATGGCCTACTTCCTCTTTTAAACAGGAAACCAGAAAACTAAGGAAGCCCAAAAATAAGTATCAAAATAAAAGTCCTTGTTTGAACCAAAGTTTAATGTCCAGCACAGTATCAAAACCATGGTTTTTAAAAATACCAGTTACTACAGTCATGGTTACTATGGTTTAACTGTATATTGTTATATATAATATTTGCATACTTAGTTTTAATTTTTATAATTTATTTATTTAAGTCTTTAATAATACATTTTTGTATTTTTTGGTAACCAATTAGTTTCAAGAACTTTCAAAACATAATACTTGTATATATTTTAGCAAACTAATATTGCATTTGGCAAAATGCAGTGTAATTTCAAATGTAGTTTTGCATTTCATATATTTGACTTGGGAAACCAGACTCGGGCCAGTACCGGTTAATTATACAATTTATGATGGCGTGATTATGGCCCGATTCTGGCAGCGTTGGCTCAGTTTCGGCACTCGGACTCTGGCCAGTGTATTCGGGCCAATTCTGGCGCGCCATTCATTGCCGCCTTTCACAAGATTGCGGCAACCGAAACTGGGCCAGGTTATTTCTGGGCCTTTATTGGCCCACATCTGTTTGGCTACCTGGGCCAGATTAAACACTATAGATTTATAAAAATTTGAAACATTTTACACAGATTTCAATCAAGCCATCTTTTGAATTAAGAGAATACGATTCTTTTGATTGGAGGCACGTACACATTCACACTTCTAATGGTTGTATAACAATTACAAGAGTTAATAGTTAACAACACTTACATGATTAATATGTGATCTAAGCATAATAAACACAACACATAAATTGCAGAAAGCAATAAGAATTATGATGTTTGGTTATAAGGTCAAGAATGGTTCTGTGGTGAGTTTTAATTTGATGTGTGAGATCTTAGATCTCAACAGTGAGGTTACTGTGTGTGTTGAGGAGTCAGGCAAAGTTCTGGGTAACATCTCTGTCAGGGGATCAAAGGGTGGCCCCCTTCCTGTGGCATCCTCTTGGAGCCTGTGGAGCAATAAAAGTCCTTCTCTGAGGGGGAAGGTTTGGAGCCTGTGTCAAAGGAATGTGAGCTTCATTCTCTTTGGGGTGCTGAAATCACATGTGGATGAATCCCATGAGAGATTAATTTGATTAATTTGTGTTTGGTTTGCCTCAATTCGTTACATCTAGAAAAGGAAAATTTAAGGACAGAAGAGAATTGTGTTTATTCAGTCTTAGCAGGGGGAGTTGTTAAGCCTATTCTGTACGATTTTGTTTAAGATTCTAACGGAACTGAATCAACCCGAAGTAGTGTGGTGACAGAGTTGTATTAGAATTGTTGTTTCTAAAGTAATTGAAACAAATGTGTATGTTTCTAACTTAATTGAAACTGTTGGTGAAGTTGTTATAATTCTGAGGAAATTCTAAAGTAATTGAATAGACCTGACGCATGTGGTCACAGAATTATTTCACAACTACTGTTATAGGAGGAGTTGTTAAGCCTATTCTGTATGATTTTGTTTAAGATTCTAACGAAACTGAATCAACCCGAAGTAGTGTGGTGACAGAGTTGTATTAGAAATGTTTTTTTCTAAAGTAATTGAAACAAAGTGCTTAAGTGTGAAGTTTCTAAAGTAACTGAAACTTGGGATCGGTCTCTTATAATTCTGTTGAGATTCTAAAGTAAGTGAATAAACCCTAAGTAGTGTGGTGGCAGAATTATATTAGATTTGTTGTTTATAAAGTAACTGAAACAAATGTATATGTTTCTTACGTATCTGAAACTGTTGGTGAAGTTGTTATAATTCTGAGGAAATTCTAAAGTAATTGAATAGACCCGACGCAGTGTGGTCACAGAATTATTTCACAACTATTGCGTGTTATAGGAGGAGTTGTTAAGCCTATTCTGTACGATTTTGTTTAAGATTCTAACGGAATTGAATCAGCCCGAAGCAGTGTGGCGGCAGAGTTGTTTTGGAATTGTTGTTTCTAAAGTAATTGAAACAAAGTGCTTAAGTTTTATAGTTTCTAAAGTAACTGAAACTTGGTGTTGGTCTCTTATAATTCTGTTAAGCTTCTAAAGTAAGTGAATAAACCCGAATTAGTGTGGTGTCAGAATTATATTAGATCTGTTGTTTCTAAAGTAACCGAAACAAAAGTGTGTGCAGCCTATTGGAAACCGATTGTGAAGTCGTAATAATTCTGAAAAAGATTCTAAAGTAATTGAATAGACCCGACGCAGTGTGGTCACAGAATTATTTCACAACGATTATGTTTTATAGTGTAGTAGATTAGTAAATCTAACACCATGCTCTGTGAAATTTAAAACAAAAAAAAAACGAAGCAGTGTGGTTTTGCCCGACGTACTGTGGCAGTGTTTGAAATTTTATAAATATTGTTTAAGCCCAGAGTTCTGTGGTTATGTGAACTGTTTTAAGAAAATAACATAAAACCCAACGTAGTGTGGTTTTGTCCGACGTACTGTGACAGTTTTTTTATTTTTTAAACTGTTTTGTGTAGTGAAATTTAAGGTCCAATGGATTGTGGCCATGGTTAAGTTTAGAAGCCTCAGGTAGTGTGGGATATTTTGTTCATTTGCGTTCGAAGTACTGGAGCTGTGAATAATTAGACTAACTGATATTTATTAGCATTGATATGTAGTTGTAATTTATAATAAATGTTTCAATGCCATTATGCGGTAACACTTTAGAATACTGTATCTTACTTACTGCAGAATTAATAAGGAATTATTTGACGAACTCAATAGGTAATTCTTCATTAACTACTTCTTTACTACTGTTAACTACTAAGGAAGATGTGTTAACTAATCAGTATGTAATATAATTTTATGATTGTGTTAAGTATCAGTTAGTTAATCAATAACTAATGAATTCTGTCATACCTCTGCTACTAATTATCTACTAATTAAGGTTCAAGAAAAATAACTAAGAAGTAACTACTGAACAGTCATACAAAACTAACCTCAGATTATTTGTATATTTTATATACAGTACTGTGTGTGTCTGTTTTCCTCAGCATAGAATGGCATTGAGTAAATTTATGTTTTTGAGGCAACGACTGAGGGAAACAAACTGAAAATATAGGGAACTTATTAGTAATTAATAAATAAGTATCAAATAATTCTGCAGGAATTACTTAGAAGCTGGAACAGTATTCTAAAGTGAAAATATAGGAAACCCATTAGTAATTAATAAATAATTATCAAATAATTATCTAGGAATTAGGCTACTTATAACCTGAAACAGTTTTCTAAAGTAAAAATATAAGGAACTTACTAGTAATCAATAAATAATTATTAGATAGTCCTTCAGGAATTACTTAGAACCTGAAACAGTATTCTAAAGTGACAATATAGGGAACCCATTAGTAATTAATAAAGAATTACCACCTACTTCTGACTCAAATCAAACCTACTGTAAAATATGCAAACATTTTAGAATAAAAAAACAAATACTTGACTCCATAACCTGCCCATAACAGTGCACAGCTCTGAGAACAGATTTTAACATCTGATGTAAATAGATTTAGCTAGTTATAGGGTAACTGACATCGTGTCCTTGTATGTTGCCTTGCATAAAACAAAATGATTTACAGCACAGTAATGATTTTATGGATTAAATAAAACGTACACAAATCTGTATTTCGCTAAAGAAATGCACCAAATCGGCGACACTGAGAACTCTCCAGAGGAGCATGCAAATGCCCGTGCTCTTGCGTCACCAAATCACCAAGTCAAGTCACCTTTATTTATATAGCGCTTTTTACAATACATATTGTTTCAAAGCTGCTTCACATAGATAACAGGAAAACAATGTTGTAATAGTATTGTTAAATTCAAAATTAAATGTTAAATGTCCCCATCTAAGCAAGCCAAAAGCCAATGGTGACAAAGGCGAAGAGAGGCGAAAAAGGCAACAGTGGCAAGGAACCAAAACTCCATCAGGTGACAGAATGGAGAAAAAAACCTTGGGAGAACCCTGGCTCAGTGTATGTGGCTACCGCGATATTGCTGGAACTTGAATGGTGCAAAAGAAGTTTAAAATGTATAAGAACTAAGTATAACAATAAGGTGTAATATACATGATATATTTTTGCTTATTTGCAGATCAGAACCTATAGGTAAATGTCTGCACTTATGTTTCTTATTAGTGCTGAAGAATGACAAACTGACTACTGTGTATGACTGTTAATTAGTAGTTACTTCATAGTTATTTTTCTTGAACCTTAATTAATAGATAATTAATAGTAGTTCTTCAGGAGGTATGGCAGAATTCATTAACTATTGATTAACTAACTGATACTTAACACAATCCTAACATTATATTACATACTGATTAGTTAACACATCTTCCTTAGTAGTTAACAGTAGTGACTTAAGTGTTAATAAAGAATTACCTATTAGTTCTTCATTAATTCCTTGTTAGTTATGCAGTAAGTAAGATACAGTATTCTAAAGTGTTACCCATTATGCTTATAAATAATGTTTTAAGAACATTACTGATGTTTGATGTTTTAAGATAAAAATTCCGTGACTTTCATGTTTGAATGTGAAAAGATGATTGTGGGGGAAAGGGGGGGCAACCTCTTCTTTTGATCACTGTTTCAGATAAAAGCATCGAGATGTTTGTCGGAAACGTGTAACCTCCTAAAGAAAGATGATATGGTCGTTTGAAGGACGTGAAGGAAGTACAACCAGTGTAGCCAGGGGATTTTCTCGAGAAGAAGAACAGAATACAGAGATTTCCAGACCTGCAAGATTCAGATATCCAGGCCTAAATGACTTAGAAATCCCGAGACCCACCATGGGATGGATGGAACTGATGAAGAGGCACAGACTCGAACAACATCAGTGACTACTTCTTCTAGAAGGACTTATGATCCAAGTGGAAAAGAATGGACAATGAGAAGAGAAACAGGAGATTTCAGAAACAACCCATTGCGGAGACTACGGACAGCAGTTCTCTCCACATAGTGGAAAAACAAATGGATAAAGGATGTCCACACTGAGAAAAAGGACACAAAACACATGACAAAATGAAAAACCACACACACACACATGCACAAACACACACACATTATACTGTCTACTGATTGAGTTAAGCAAATAACAAATGCATGATTGTTTGTGTATGTATCATTCTGATTATCTGTCCATGCATTATGCTATACTGTATGTGTTCCATGTTGAAACGTCAGATTGAAGATAATTCCATGATCAATATTGGACGTTCCCGTTGGATGTGATGGTTCTTGATTACCCTTTCGAATTCCCTCTTCAAAAAAAATTAAAAATAAATTCTTAACACAAACTATGATAATTCTGCTCAAGTGAAGTAGAGCTGTAACCAGTGTGCATGAGGTGTCATTCCTATGACGGGTAAGATTCTCTGATGGCCATAGGGGGACAACCTAAGCCAGGGTGGCACTGGCACTGGGCACCTGCCAACCAGGAAAGAGAGGTGTTATTTAGGAAAGGGAGTGGATGTGATGCTACTTTTGGCCAAGAGCATCAAAGGGGTGTGGGGGGGGGGACTGAAATTACAGTCTGCTCCGATCCAACTTCCACTCCAATATAGATATATTGAAATGTTCCTTCACTTAAAAGAGCTTATTTATCATAGAATAAATCATTTCCAATCAAGTAATATGCACAGTCATGTTTATAAACTATAGTTTGGGATCGACAGTAGGCAATCAAGAACCATCCTGATTACAGGGACTTCAAATAAACATTATCACCTTAACATTTGACCGTTCTACATTGTAGTGATGTACTTTGTGTTTTACACCCCTTACGCAACAAAAATATATTTCTCAATATATTATGTGACAATATATTTCATGTGTCTCCATATATTGTGAAATTTACATAGTAATATATCATGATATATTATAAAATAATATATTATATATATGCAAGTGATATATTGCAATATATGGGAAAATACTGCAACTATTGCCGTTTTCATATATTGAATAAATACATATTATTATATTATTTAATATATTGTTATGTATATTGAAATATATTCCACATTATATGAAATGATATATTGGAAGTGGCATTGTATATATGTGAAAATATATATGTAAAATTATATGAGCTAATATATCTCAATTTACAAAATAATATCATCTGATTTATATGGGAACATATATCTTAAATATGTTAAAAAATATATTGTTTTATATTACATAATATATTATATTATATATTGTATACATGGTAAATATGAAATAATCTAATGTACAATGTCTGTCATATATTTTAAAATATAATAGATTGAATAAGAAATCAATGAAGTTCACATTAAACGAAGGCGCTTTATTTCAGAAGCAGTAGCTGAAGGGACAGTGACCCGAGAACAAACAGAATGAAAGGCATGTCACCATGGTTCCATCTGAAGCTCATGTACACATAATGTACATACTGTGCTCGGCAAACGGCAAGCTGGTTTGCTGTTAGGGATGTGCCTAAACATGTTATATTTTTATGTGATCCAATAGATGAACAAAATCAAACTCAAAATCAAAATCAAAATGAATGAACACAAATACTTAAAAGAATTAATAAAACATTTCCTAAAGGACTACTGTTCTTCATTGTAATAAAATAAAACAGTCTTCAGTGCAACAAAAAGAGAACAATCCCTCAGTGGAAAAAACAGGACAACAATCCTTTTATGCGGTGTTATGGATCCTGCATGAACTTATCAAGACCCATTCTGATTGGCCAGCCTTGGTCAGTCCTTCAGTTGTCCATGGACTTTTTCTTCTCCTGGTGTCTTAACTCACAGATCCTTTTGTTTATGGCCGTTCTTATGTCTGGAATCTTTGCCCCTGGGTGTTGCTGAACAACTGCATCTGTAAAAAAAAAAAAAAAAAAAAAAAAGAAGAAATTAGAAAGTCATCCATAATGTTAGCCTCTGATTGCTGCAAAAGATGAGGTGGATCCTAATACTGATTATATTTGCCTATATGCCTAGTCCTCACTCTTCATTGGGTTACCTGTAAATAGTTTAGTCTGAATCAGAATTGGCTTCTCAAGGAACCAAGGAAGGAGTTAGGAAGGTTCTCCATGGGGCTTTTAGAGCAAGGAGGTTATACTACTTTAACTGTGTTTTCCAGGAAGTATTGTGGTCAGTGAAAGCAACTGTACTGCTGTAGCCAAGGGTTTGCCTCTGGGAGGTGAATTGGTGCTGGTGCTGGGATTTTAAAGTTGCTACAGGGGATCTATTTTAATACAAAAAATGTTGGATGTTCTGACTAGATAAAGAAATCGCTTTATATCTAAAAGAATAATCAAAGCTGTTAAAGCTTTTTATTTGTTCATGTGTTTCACTATTAGTTGTGTACATTTCAGTCCTAAAGTGTTTATTATCCTTTATCATTTACAATAACTTTGCAAAATATATGAATCCATTAAAAATAAATTCTTATTGTCTTACTGAGTAAAGCTGTAAGCTTCTTGGGGTCCAGAGGTTGGCGTCTCTCTGCAGATGGATCAACCTTGTTGACCCCTCCCGTCAGGTTGGACTTCAGTAGGACATCAATGCCCAGCAGGAGGGTGCGGGCCATTCCTTTTGCTGTAGGTTGTGCCTTTGCAGTCTCCCAGCAATGGGCGGACACTCTGGTGGAGTCATCATTCCCTAGTGCCACCTAATTAAATGTAAGAAGGAAAGACAAACCAGAATAAAAACAAAACACCAGTGACAGAATGTTTTATATTTTTTTTATTTGACCGTAAGAAAAATGTACTGTTGGTTTGGGAGATGTAGGTTGAAGAGGTGATGATAGAGCAGCACTGGCCTCATATTCGCTTTCACCTCCATTGCTTGAGCTCTCTGTGATCTTATCCGAAATGAGGGTCCTCACAGCTGCTAAGAGTGATGGAATTTCTGGAAAATATGGCCCACCGAATTTACCACAACCAGACTCCAAACAAGTTGTAAATACATAAAATGTAAACAACAAAATACAACTCCATTTTTTTTGGTGTCTCAAAGTGTAGCAAAATGTGTTGGTTAGGGGTTCTGAAAGCATTAAGGGTTTCCAGACCAATTTTGCCTCAGTGACAATACAGTGTTTAGCCCTAGGCAAAATTTTTCCTACAGGAAAGGAAATCCTATACTAGATATCTCCTAAAAATGTACACACAGATACATCTCTAACAATAACACCAAAAAAGGAGAGATTGATTTCTTTAAATCTAAAAGAATCATTATTTTAATCTAAAAGAGATAGTTGCCTTTAACTGCCATCTTGCGCAGCCTGGTGTTCTCCTTATGTAAAGCCTTGACTTGGGTCTCAAGATCTTTACAGGCTGCAGAAGATCCTACACTCTGCTGGTCATGCAGTCTTTCATTTTCCTCCCTGAGGGCCCTGATCTCCTCCTCAAGTGCCTCTAAAGCATTCCCCACTGGGATGTGGTTCAGTGGCGGAGCTAGACTTTTAAAACAGGGGTGGCAAAGGGGTGTCAATGTATTATTTTGGGGGGTCAATTTACAAAGTGTACAATTACAATTACACTAGAAATAAATTATTTTCCACAAAATGTATATATATTAAATTAAAGTTGTTTATTTTCCAAAATGTACACAATTATACATGTATTAATTATACAGCAAATAGAACAACAAGTACCGTATTCAAACTTTTCAAAGTGCTCCTTGGACTAAGTAAAATTGTAAATTTGGACCTGTCATAACAGGGCAGGACAAGGCAGTAATACACAATCAAATATTTACCATAAGAATAATAATAGAACAACAATACAAAAAACGATAGCTTAAAAAATCAAGTTTAAAGTTTTATAAGCTCAAATGGTCACCTTGCTCTGTTCTGTGTGACTCTCCTGTTCAAACTCGTTTATCAAAATGAACAAATCTTTTTCCGTTCATTTGGTTCAATTCAATGAACGAATTGACTCAGGAAAAGATTTGTTCATTTTGATGAATGAGTTACATGAGAGTCACGAACAAGCATCACAGAGCAAGGCGAGCATTTGAGCTAGTTTATAGAATTTAAACTTTGTTATTTTTGTAATTTATTTTTTAAATGAGCGATCGTTTCTGGAGAAAGAAAGACATGGACATCTTGTGACGGGGTGAGTAAATTATCAGCAATTATTTTAAAACGTGAACTCCTTTAAATACGTCTAGACATGTTATGAAGTGCTAATAAATTGTAACGTTATCACATCTACTATCTCCGCGGTGGTTTTATTAAGATTAACAGTTAGTTCAATATGCTACATTACACGTGCCAATATGAATAATGTCGGTGATTGTTGCTGAACATTTGTATAACATAATTATTACTGCTAACCAGTGCAACATCTTCATTACTTCCCGTTAAAACAGTACTTTACTTCATTTAATTTAATACCAATAAAAGCCAGCTGTACATACCAGCAAATGCTCTTCATCGATCCTGTGTATTGGCGCGTTATGTTTTGTTTTGGAGACGTTTGAAGCACGAAGGAGGAGCTGCGTCAGCTTAACCAATGAAAAGTGTAGCAGCAACCGCTACACTTTAGCTAACAGGAGGATGCATTCACGTCCGCGGTCCGCTGGGATTATTTGGAAATATTCGTAATCGTAAAAATCAAACAGTATAATGTCTTCAGCGGGGTGGCAACAGGGGTGGCAAGGACTTTGTCTGGGGTGGCATTTGCCACCCAACTAACCCTCTGGCTCTGCCACTGCTGTGGTTAGGTTCTTCTTGGGAAGAACATCTAATTCAGACTGTCTTGCAGCTATGAGTCTGTAGTTTTTCTGTTGGGTAAAAATGATCAAATCAATTATGTATAAAACAATACACACAAGTTAGGAAAATAAAACCAAAAACTGATTAAAATTTGTGTTTGTCTATACAGACACACAAACACCTATGGGCAATTTAGAGTCACCAATTAACCTAACATACATGCAACCTTTGGCCTGTGGGATGAAGCCAGAGTACCCAGAGAGTAGCAAACTCCACACAAAAAGGCCCCAGCCAGCCAGTGGGTTTGAACCCAGAACGCTCTTGCTGTGAGGGGGCAGTGCTAACCACTGTCAGAAATGTACAAATATGTACAGACAGAAATATAAAAAATATATGATCAAAATAGCTGTCATGGAAAGAACCCTATTACTTGATTCAGTACTAACACCTTCTCTTCTTTACCCTTTAGAGGGTTATAGCACTTACGTATTGTTGTCCTACTGTTCGTTTTACTGCTTCTATTGTTCTCATTTGTAAGTCGCTTTGCATAAAAGCGTCTGCTAAATGAATAAATGTAAATTACCTTTTTGCAACTTGTTCTACAGTTTCCTCCTGAGTGTCAAGGTAAATTTTGTTGGGTACCCTCTTTCTCTTCTTGCTTTTTGGTAGGTCCTCTTCTAAGAGTTTCCGCTCAGCAGTCTTAAGTGTAGACTCCTTTGTCTGTTAGTAAGAAATAGTAGCAAGACATAATTTAATACGTAGAACTATGTGGCTTACGTTACATCAAATACTGTATTTTACAGTCAATATTTTTTTGCTGTTTTTACAGTTTTTTGTATTGGTTTCCCCCTGCTTTTTTATAGAGCTGCTAAGTCCCGCCCCTTCAGCTAACCCCCGCTGGACCTAGGTTGAAAAATCGTCTATGCAAGTGAATGAGAGAAAATAATTATTTTCTCTAATCCTGTTTGAATTTTGCAATGAATGTGAACAAATGTTGTTTGTGAATTTTTTATATAATGTTTCGTGTAAAGAATGCTACAATCTAGCGGGTAGAATTTTCATACGTTAGACTTTGTGTGAGAGCACTTTGTGGACTACAACTCTTTCGATGTGTTTGATATACATCACCACCACTAGCACACGGATCCCGCTAAACATGCCTGTGTCTTTGGTGGTGCACTTCACCGCCTTCTTTCAGGGAGAGGACGAACTAGTTGAGCGTGGTGAAAACCGTGATTGTGGAGGGAAAATGTGTTATGCGGCGACATCACATATGCGACGTGTAGTCTTGTCTCGTTCTGTCTATTCCACAACTGCTAGCCAAAGAATCATACAATATGCTGTCAAACTCAGTACATAAGAAATTATATTAAAAAATTCACAGACAACATAATATGTTACATTCATGGCACAATTCAACGGGATCAGAAAATAATAATTTTCTCTCATTCACTTGCATTGACGCTTTTTCAACCTAGAGGTCCACTTGGAGTTTTACGGATGACTTACCAGCTCTATAAGTTTACTCTGTTCATTTTTAACACGTTAAATTATGCTGCCATTTTACAGCCACTAAACTGATTTTCCTTGTACAATGTTATTGGCTGTGTTTACAGTTAAGTAAATTATTCTTATAAACCCAAATCTTAGCTGTCATTCTTCAATTTAGCACTTAAAGTAAGCATTTAATTAATGTTTCACTCCTTAATAACAATTCATACTCATGTGACCCTTTTAGCTAACGTTAGCTTAAAGTTCAAATTGAGTGGGACTCAATTTGAACGTGAAGGCCGTTGAGTTAATCCTGAAGCTATAATGGCCTACAGCGAACATTACTTGGCCAATAATGCAAAAACCTCAACAGGATGATTGCTATCAATAATGTTGCATGACTAACCAAGTAAAATATATATAAAAAGCATTGTACTTGCCTGCCAACTGCAAAATGTGTGCTGTTTCGGACCGGCCACCCATTTGTAGGCCTCTTGCCACCGCTGCGGCACTCGGATTAGATACTCCTTTTTAGAGTTTTCAGGATCGAAGTCTCAGAATCCAATTTACGGGGACTATACTGAGAGCATCTTTATCCTTCCCCTTTGACCAGCTCACTAACGCAAACTTCATCACCCGCTGAGGCACGTACGCACAGACTCAGAATAACGGGGCTTGTTTCCAGCTTGTGTTCCGTGCTGCTGGGACGATGAGGTTATGCGCATGCTCAATAAGTTTGCGCGGTACAGAGGCGCGCAAACGTAGCATCGTGCAGTGTCGTAAACATGATTATCATCCGCGCATGCGCATAAAGGATTGCGCAAGCACCGACGATAGAGGAACGTTCCGGAAGAAGAGAGGCATGGATGGAAGGAGAAGAAAATACACAGTCCCTGGTTCAGAATATGAGATTCCTTCAAGAACAAGGAGATACTGGAAAAGGAGGTTTGTTTTTCCTACTCAAGTTACCTTATTAAACAGTTGTTCTGTGTTTACTGTTGTAGTTTCGTGGTTTGTGTGTATTTTTACAAGCTTGCGGCTTAGCTAAATGAAGCTAGCATTTAACAGTTACCACACTGGCTCGCCAAATAGGGTTGTGCCGATAGACGATATCATCGTTGATACTATGATGACACGAGAAGTGAAGTAGGCCTAAATATAGCCTGAAGACCTAGCCAAATTATTTCTGTTTCTTTTTTCTTTTCTTTTTTTTTTCAAATGTAATTAGGTAGGTGTGTTGAGTGAATATCACGAAGTGAACTGTCTTTATAAAGTATCTTCTTATTAAACGGTCTGTACACATGCAAAGTGCTCAATGCTTCGTTTTGCATGTATGGACACTCATTATGTTACTGTGCTAGTGTGGGACTATTTTGAGCCTTGTTAGTGGTATAAACTAGCAATTTCTTTTTACTTATAGTAAATGTCCCCAGTACTAGCATTATAAACAGTTTTTAGAGATTAAACTCTTTACATTTGATTATCATGAAAACAAATCTCAGAGAACGGTTAACTAGGTACCAAAGTTTTATTAGACCAAAGGTTCATTTTGCGCCGGAGTTCTCCTTTAAGTGACTATATGATAATCTCACTTTGGTGAGTGTAGTTTCAGATATTATTCTGATGTCATTTATGTCAAAGTCTCTGAATTCAGTACAAACTGAGTTTGAGTATGCTGTGAAATAAAAATAATGGAATGTTTTATTAAATGTTTTATTATATGTTTTATTAAAACGTGTTTACCCTTCATACACCCTGGACAGCCTCTGAGTCTGACAATACATATTATTTAAAATAAGGAAATGTTTTCATTCTTACCGCAGGAAACTGACTGAGTCCATCAAAAAGCATCAGCCAAACCAGGAAACGGTGAGTCATGAACATGACCTTTTATGTGTATTTTGTAGACATTACACTATGCTGCACTAAATGGGCACATTTTATAACCAGTTAACTGAAATGTAATCCTTCTTGATTACTATCTGTAAACAAAATTGAGGAAATAAGTAGTGCTGGGTCAGACCAAATGTTGAGTGGGATAATTGGAAAGCCCTTCATCTGAGGCATTTGGTGGAAAAATCTTATCTTGCCCTCCACTTTTCATGGTGTCAGCATTGGACACTTTCGCCCTCCCTTTTTTAAGAGAGTTCCTTGGAGTACATGTTTTGCTGGGATTTATTAAATATTGATATATGAAATACAGCCTAATTATAAGGCAGATCAAACATACACCAGCAGAATATATATAGGCCTATATATGAAGGGCTCTTTTCCAAAACACTATATTTCCATTTTCAAAAATATTCCAAAAGGATGTTGTTTTTTGTGCTTCTCAGTAAATATCAGTAAGGGCAAAGTTTTGTTGTCTGAATTGGATAAGGACAAATCAGATAACATTAACCCAATCACAATTGCTATTCTTACACAACAGAACCAGGATTCCTCTGACCGTGGCTCAGAAGAAACACATGATGGTGGTGGGAATACTGTAAGTAATCTACTAGTATCTACTACTACTACCAATCTACTGTTCTCTGTGTTTGACTATTTCACTGAAAGCCCTTCCTCTAAAGGCCTGTTCACACCGGGACGAATTTCGCGCGCGTTATTCGTCGACGTTTAACGCCTCGTGACTAAACAATGGGCGCCAATGTGAGTGTTCACACCGCACGAAAACGCCACGCGTAAAAGCGTCATTTTAAAAAAAAACGCCTCGGGTTCGTTTTTTGGTTTGACGCGTCGCGTCAAAAACTATCCGACCAACGAGATTGGCTGTTTTGCTCACGTGTCTGGTGCTTCTGAAGTTACAGTAAAGCATAACTTGAGGGCGCTCAAACACAAAACGGTCTTGCCAGAGAACACATACGGTGAAGAAGATATAGCCTACAAGGCAAGATATGGGCAAGATGAATGTTAAGCTGCTGGTCTCAGAGCCTAAAGAGCTATGATAACATTTATTTCTGTAATAAAATTATAGTATAGAGTGACCAACAGTCCTGTTTTCCCGGGACATCACTTTGTGCTTTATAGAAATCTGAGTTGAGATGAGAACTGTGCATAGTGTGCGTAGTGTCAGTTAGATTTTGACAAGTGAGGAGAGGAGATAACCGCTCTGCCGACTCTTTGTATTCTTTCTTTTTCTTTTTCTATTGTGACCAGAGTTGGATGTTTGTGTTTTTTTCTCGCTTGATCCCCATGTATGAGGACGAGTGTAAAGTTTGAGTGGGTTTATTAAACGCGGGAAATACGACAACTCTCATCTCTCGTGCATCTGTTCATCCGACAACTTGTGCTATGTTTTTATCTCTGGGCAACATCTCTACTTTGCGTTACATATCCTGTTTTCACGTCCTGTCCTGGCTGTTTTTAAGTGATGAAAATGTCCTGGTTTTCAAAAAAACTGCTGGGAAAGATCAGTTCTACAGCAAAATATAGATGGGCAAACAAGGTGGATGAGGAAGAAAAACAGGATAAAGAGGATGAAAACTAAAGATATAAATAAATTTGGTAAGTTAGTTTTTGTAAGGTTGTGAGAGCTATTTTTTGCTACATTTGGAGGCATTTCTTTTAGTTATTTATTATTTATATATTTATTTTTCTAATACAGAAGACATTATTTCTATCATTATTTCATTCATTATTTTTTTTAATCTGTCATAATAAAACATGTTGAACTTGAGACATGAATATGATCACCCTAGTATAGTATTCTATTATTATTTCTGTTTAACATAAAGCGCCATCTAATGTCAGGGAATGAATTTGCATGTTCACTCGGCTCATCGTCAGCGAAAAACGCTTGGGTGTGAACACAAAAACGCATTGAAAAACGCTGACGAATAACGCGCGCTGATATTCGTCCCGGTGTGTACGGGCCTTAAGACTTCTCTATTCTTACACAGCAGAACCTGGATCCAGATTCGTCTGACCACGACTCTGACAGTGGCTCAGAAGACACACGTGATGGTGGTGGGATTACTGTAAGTAATCTACTAGTATCTACTACTACTACTACTAATCTACTGTTCTCTGTGATTGACTATTTCACTGAAAGCCCTTCCTCTAAGACTTCTCTATTCTTACACAGCAGAACCTGGACCAGGATTCCTCTGACCTCAACTCTGACAGTGGCTCAGAAGACACACGTGATGAGGGTGGGACTACTGTAAGTAATCTACTAATATACTACTACTACCCGTATTTTCCGCACAATAAGGCGCACTTAAAAGCCTTTAATTTTCTGACAGTGAAAATGACAGTGCGCCTTATAATCCGGAGCGCCTTATATGATGGTTTAATTAGTTAACAACGGCTCTGCGTTATTAAATTTGCTGTGAACTCGCGCTCATGTCCATCTTATGTCCGCTTTGTCACACGGCCAGTTCAACCTCGTATAAATCTGATTGTGTGTCTAAGTAGCGTGCCCGCTCACGAGCGCTCACTATTAACAGACACACGAACAGACACACTGTCCCCGGCACTGCTTGCGCGTCACAGAATGTTCATAAAGCGCTCCCCGTTCACAGTGGTTCATCTCATTCATAACAGCCAGCCGTTGCAGTCAGCGAGCCGCCGCACATTGAATACTCATATGAGTCAGGCTGTGAATGTAAGTTACGTGCCTGCCCCAGCGCGCTCACACTTACTAAATAAACGCCTCCGGCGCGCGCACTCGCTACATTCCCTTTAGCCTTTAACACATCTAGTGGATGCATAATGCAAACCTCAGTCAACGTTTAACTGCAGTATCTGTATGCGCCTTATAATCCAGTGCGCCCTATATATGAAAAATGTTCTAAAATAGCTCATTCATTGAAAGTGCTTCTTATAGTGCGGAAAATACGTTTGATTGACTATTTCACAGAAAGCCCTTCCACTCAGACTTCTCTATTCTTACACAGCAGAACCTGGACCGGGATTCGATCTAACCACGACTCTGACAGTGGCTCAGAAGACACACGTGATGGTGGTGGGACTACTGTAAGTAATCTACTACTACTACTACTACTACTACTAATCTACTGTTTGACTATTTCACTGAAAGCACTTCCTCTAAGACTTCTCTATTCTTACACAGCAGAACCTGGACCGGGATTAATGTGACCACGACTCTGACAGTGGCTCAGAAGACACACGTGATGGTGGTGGGACTACTGTAAGTAATCTACTACTACTACTTCTACTAATAATAATCTACTGTTTGACTATTTCACTGAAAGCACTTCCTGTAAGACTTCTCTATTCTTACACAGCAGAACCTGGATCCAGATTCTTCTGACAATAGATCTGAAAATGCACATGATGTTGATGACATTACAGTAAGTCGTTTTAACAGTGCAATGTTCTCACATCTGATTTTCGTGTCTTCAAGCTATTTTGCTTTTCTAGCCTTTTTTAAAATTAACCTAAGCCTTATTTTATCCTGTATACCACAATGCCACATCTTTAATATTTTTGTCAAGTTTTAATTTTGTGCAAAATTCCTAGTGTTTATGCTTGTCAACTATGCCTTGGACTTACTGTATTTTCCCATTACAGAGCCTGCATGCAGACCCTGAATCCAATGAACTACCACCAAATTTGAGTCAAACAACAAACTTCAGTTTTGAGGACAGTGTTGATTTTGGTGTGTTTGAACCACTATGGCAGTCTTTTACTGACTCTGAATCCATTGGCAGTGGAGAAGAATTTCCCATGGAAGACAGCACAGAGAAATCAGTAAATGAAGAATCACATTTGGGAGTTGGCATTAATGAAAGGTTTCCTTCAGTAAATGATGAGCCACTGTACACAGGCTCACAACTAAGCCAAAGCTCAGAGTTTTTTACTTATCCTTTCATATGCTTTTGAGACACTCGCTTACCGGTGTGGCCCTGTCTGATCTTTTAGATTTGATTAATATCCACTGTCCTGAAAATGTTCTAACTTCAAAGCATCTGTTCTTAAAAGAGCTTATACCAATACAAGGTCACCTAGAATGTCACATCTACTGTCCCAACTGTGAATATTACATCGGCGACCAAGTCACTGAAGGGCAGTGTTCTGTATGTAACTCTACATGGGATAGAAACAGCTCACTGAAGAATGGAAATTTCTTCCTATACTTACCCATCCAAACACAACTGGAACATCTTCTTCAAAGAGAAGATATTGCATCTTGTCTCAAGTCAGGAAATGGCGCATGTAATTCAGACGATTATGATGACATGTTGTGGTAAAATGTACCATAACCTGAAGAAAGATGGTGGCCCACTAGATAAACCTCATGCATTCTCCTTAACATTAAATTGTGATGGAGTTCCAGTATTCAAATCATCTCAGTATGGAATTTGGCCATTACAAGGGATGGTAAACGAGCTTCCTTATCATATCCGTAAAGAGAATGTTTTACTTTTTGGCCTATGGTTTGGTACTAAAAAGCCAAATGTTAATACATTTTTAAAACCATTCACAAAAGAGTGTCAGTCATTGTCAACTGTTGGCTTCAATTTGCAGAGCAACAACATTGTGAATCATTGTAGAGTGATAGCAGCTGTTATAATGTGTGATTCAGTTGCCAGGCCTATTCTGCAAAACATGACCCAATTTAATGGTCACTATGGGTGCAGCCTCTGCCTACATCCTGGTGAACAAGTTTGTAACAGTCTTGACCTGTCACAATAGTTGTAAGGCTTAGACCTGACACTAGGGGGAGGTAGTGTGCTTATTGATCTAGGATATCAGTAAGGCAATGATAGAAGAAGTTAGAATGGTTTGGAGACAAACAGCATGGTGCTTGTGTGCCACTCTTAAGAGTCCAGACTGGGAATCTATGGGATTTTCTGCTCAGTCAATAAGGACTCTTTAGTCCTTACTGATATTATCCAGGAGAATTGTTCATCAAAAGAACTGTTTAACCTGAGGACACCCTACTGCTACCTCCTCGTTATCCTCTGGGTTGATGGACAATGGGAAACGTCTAGTTGTTCTCATGGTTCATGATGAAATATCGGACTGACTCCAACCATTGCGTTTTCAGACTGTCGTGCTTATAAGTACAGCAGAAAGGACTTTGATGCCCATCCAGATAAGAACTTATGTTCTGCTAGATTTGTTCCTTCTATGATGAAATGTTTGGACTCTGGTCTTGATATGTGTGATTTCCTCCCATGTATTCATTGATGAATGTATTGTTTTTTACCTTTTTCTTATGTGAACAATACTCACCCTTGCATCTATTTTGCGTCTTACTCAGTATTTAGAGTAACACAGAGTTTAGCTGGCGGTTCCCTCCCTAACATAAATTTTGTGGCAATTAGTCTGAGTGTGCATACTAGACGAATTGTTACATATTGGCGCCCGAACAGGGACCTGTAGGCATTTATATTCTCTTGTGTTTAGTGGGTACTTCAGATGTTTCAGTATGGCAAGTAAAGCTGCTCTGGGAGAGGATGAATATGGTCCTGAACTGGATTTCTCATCTGAGCCATTTATTAAGCCAAGAGACCCAGTGGGTGAGTTAATGCACACATTCAGCAACTTGTACATTGATGAAGAAGAAGAGGAGGAAAAGGAAAATAGTTTAGATGATGTGCAGGAAAGGTTTCTACATCCACCCCCAATTGAATGGGAAAGTGAACAGGACCAAGTTACATCAATAACAACAACAATGATAGTAGAGAAGTTATCAGAGCGACTAACTGCACTTGAAGGCAGCTGGAAAGAGAACAAACGGAGGTTGAGCCAGTGTGTGTCTCAAGAGTTGCTGGAATCCAAGTGTCAAACGCTGAAGGAAAAAACGGACTATCGATGTTGATAGAGAGCGAGATAGAATGAAGGAACAACTGGATTTAGCTATAAGGGACATAGGAAAATCCATGATTGACTGTTTGAAACGGAGGGATGTCCAAATTGAACAAAAGTTCAAATCATTCAATGCTCGCTTTCATAATTCCACACAGGCTATTCCTAATTTCTCTACTCCCTATGCAGCTTTTCAAAATCAAACGTATAATGTACAGAACATTCCCTCAATTTATCCAAAAAATCATACATCCTTGCAGTACAATCCCCCGGTAAAATCTTGAGTTTCCTAGATTCTGTGATGCTCAAGAAGAGGATCCTGTAAACTTCATCGAGCAATGTGAAGAGTACTTTGCAGTTCGACCTCTCAGTGATGCGGAAATTATGGCTGCTTTGACTGCTGTCCTCAAAGGTACCGCTAAAGACTGGTGGCTGGCAGAGCGTCAAAACGTGAGGAGTTAAGCAGTTTCGAGAAGTTTTCTTGCAGTCCTTCTTAAGTGAAGACTACGAAGATGTAGCTATGAGAAGATTACAGGAAAGGAAACAAGGAGTTAAGGAATCTATTCGGAACTTTGCTTACCGGTATCGAGCATTATGTATGAAATGGAAAAGTGGAATGAGTGAGAGAGACATTGTGCAGGCTGTGTTAAGAAACTGTAACCCTCGTCTAGCTAGTCTGCTAAGAGGGACTGTGAAGGATGTTGCTGAATTAGTGAGGATTGGCACACAAATTGAAAGGGATTTTGAAGAGTCTAAGAGGTATTGGAGTCAAGTTAATACAGCTGATCAAAAGAAGAAAGTTCAATCAGCTCGTTGTCTCCAAGTAGGACCTTGTCATACTAATACGACCATAGTTCAAACTTTCAATGATTCAGCCATAACTGGAGTCAAGACTGTTACCATCCCTATTATTTTACAAGATCGATACTGTACAGCTATGGTAGATACTGGTAGTACGCTATCTCTCATTAAAAAGTCAACCTGGGAACAGATTGGCAAGAACGAGTCATATCAGTCCAGTGGTGGTCAAGCATTTCTTCTCGCCAATGGACAGCAGCAGACTGCAATTGGGAGAGTGACTTGGAAGTGTGAGATCCAAGGATATAAGATGGAGCTAACGTTATACATAATGAGTGATGAGGATTTGACTGTGCCAATCATCCTAGGGATGGATTTTCTGAGGGATTCTGGATTGACTTTAGACTTTCATAGATCACAATACATCATACCAGATACAGAAGGAAGAACTGAAGAAACTTTCCCTTTTTTACCACATGAATCCCAAGCGACAGTACATTTTTATATAGCCGTACCTATCCATCCTACATCCAATGAAACACAAATGTCCATCCAAAAACTAGTTCAACAGGCTAATACTAGTGTTCAGGTCAGAACCCAATTGGAAAAGTTAATGCTCCAATGGCCTGCAGTATGCACTCATGAAATAGGACATTCCAACCTGGTAAAACACCAAATCCTCACAACTGATGAAGTTCCAGTCAGAAAATGCCCATATAAAGTGTCTCTAGACAAGCAGCAGTTCATTGAATGTGAAATCAGTAATCTACTAACCAAGAAGATTGTTAGGCCATCAGCTTCTACATGGGCAGCCCCTGTCGTAGCTGTGCCTAAGAAGGATGGTAGTTCAAGATTGTGTGTGGACTATCGTGGTTTGAATGCTAAAACTCACCTCGATGCATACCCTATGCCACAGATCCAAGATATTCTGGAATCCTTGCATGGTGCCACAATATTTCAGTACACTTGACCTAAAAAGCGGATACTGGCAGGTGGAAATGGCGCCTGACAGCATCCAGAAAACTGCCTTTGTCACTTCAGTCGGGGCTACTACGAATTTTGCCGTCTTCCTTTCGGGCTTAAAAATGCTGCTGCAACTTTCCAGAGACTAATGGAACAGGCTCTTAGAGAAATCAAGGGTAAGTGCTGTTTCATTTACATTGATGACGTTGTGGTGTTCTCCAAGAATGAGGAAGAACATCTTTGCCACCTGCAGCAAATTTTCCATTGTCTCTATAAAGCTGGTCTAACCCTCAACTTGAACAAGTGTAACTTCATGCAACAGACTCTCACTTTCTTAGGGCACATTGTGTCAAGCAGTGGAATAAAAACAGATCCTGCAAAAGTGGAAGCAGTTACTTCTTTTCCAACCCCTCAGTCAATCAAAGACGTGCAAAGATTCCTTGGGCTCGCTGGTTGGTACCACCGCTATATTTCTCATTTCTCTGAGAAAGCTGCCCCACTTCATGCACTGAAACAAAAGAATTCCACTTGGCTATGGTCAGAACAATGTCAACATGCATTCGACACTATAAAACAGGATTTAACAAGAGCTGTTGAGTGTTGACACCTCCCGATTTCAATAATCCTTTCACAGTGCAAACAGATGCTAGTGAGTTTGGGTTAGGTGCGGTGCTTACTCAGGAAACAGCAGGTGAAGAAAAGGTCATCGCCTATGCCTCACGTTTACTACGAGGAGCAGAGAAGGCATACTCTGTGTCTGAAAAGGAATGTTTAGCTGTAATCTGGGCTGTAGAAAAGTGGAGGCCATATTTGGAGGGTCGACCATTTACAGTTATAACGGACCATTCTGCGCTGACATGGGTCTTTCAGCACCCTAAGCCTTCATCACGCCTTACCCGTTGGACATTGAGATTACAAGGCTTTCACTTCACAATCAAGTATCGTAAAGGTCAATGCAATGTAGTGCCTGATGTATTGTCTAGAGTGCATAACAACCATACTCCTCAGGAAATGATTGCAGTAATGAAAGCCACTGATGTATTACCAAGCAACTTGCAAGTAGATCTAACACAAATTGCCAAGGATCAACAAAATGACCCAGAGTTACAAGAACTGATTACCAAGGCACAGTGCAATGAAGTTGCTGATCCTACCCGAATCCATTACGTGATGAAGAATGGTTTTCTGTTCCGTAGTCTACCAAAAGGACAACAAGGGCAAAAACTCCAACTGATGATCCCATGCAGTCAACGTGAAGCTATGTTACACTACACACATGACAGTCCCATTAGTGGACATCTGGGGAGATTGAAGACCTTGTTAAAATTACTGGAGATTGCATATTGGCCTAATGTGAGGAAGGACGTGTGGAAGTATTGCAAAGAATGTACTACCTGTCAAAAATACAAACCCACAACAACCAAGGTGACTGGTCATCTCCAATCCACTCCTGTTGTCGAACCTGGGTATATGTTGGGAGTGGATTTAATGGGACCCTTCCCTAAGAGCAGTAAACAAAATGAATACCTCTTTGTGGTTGTTGATTATTGCTCTAAATGGGTAGAATTGTTTCACATTGCGCACTGCCAAGACGCCACAAATAGCTCGGATTCTTGTGGAGGAGATTTTTACCAGATGGGGTACACCTACATACTTGGTATCAGACAGAGGGGTACAGTTCACATCTCAATTACTCAGTTCAGTCTGCAAGCAATGGGGGGTTATTCAGAAATTAACAACCGCTTACCACCCACAAACCAACCTTACCGAAAGGGTTAATCGGAACCTCAAAACAATGATTGCTTCTTATGTTGGTGATCAGACATTGACTATGGGACAAATGGATAGCAGAGTTTCGTTTTGCTCTTAATAGTGCATGGCATGAGAGCACAGGTTTCACCCCTGCAGAGGTTGCATTGGGACGAAAATTGAAAGGACCCATAGAAAGAGCCATCCACAACCCCCCTGATCCAAAAAACCCTGCAAATGTTCTTCTTGACAGACAACAGCAACTCAACGACTTGGGTGAAAGCAAACGTTGAACGAGCCCAGGAAAAACAGCAAAGGTACTATAATCAGCGGCATAAACCAGTGCAGTTTTTGGTGGGAGATGTGGTTTGGGTCCGAACCCATCCTCTTTCCAGAGCAGACGAAGGGTATATGGCTAAGTTGGCAGCAAAATGGAAAGGCCCTGCCAAGGTGGTAAAAGTACTTGGACCTGTTAATTGTTCTGTGAGGTACATTGATAATCCTGATATTGTGGAAACTTTACATGTACAAAATCTGAAGCCATGTTATGGGTATAAATAGCCTTTTTCTGATGGGGAGGATATGTAACAGTCTTGACCTGTCACAATAGTTGTCCTCTGGTATGTAAGGCTTAGACCTGACACTAGGGGGAGGTAGTGTGCTTATTGATCTAGGATATCAGTAAGGCAATGCTAGAAGAAGTTAGATTGGTTTGGAGACAACAGCATGGTGCTTGTGTGCCACTCTTAAGAGTCCAGACTGGGAATCTATGGGATTTTCTGCTCAGTCAATAAGGACTCTTTAGTCCTTACTGATATTATCCAGGAGAATTGTTCATCAAAAGAACTGTTTAACCTGAGGACACCCTACTGCTACCTCCTCGTTATCTCTCTGGGTTGATGGACAATGGGAGACGTCTATTGTTCTCATGGTTCATGATGAAATATCGGACTGACTCCAACCATTGCGTTTCAGACTGTCGTGCTTATGAGTACAGCAGAAAGGACTTTGATGCCCATCCAGATAAGAACTTATGTTCTGCTAGATTTGTTCCTTCTATGATGAAATGTTTGGACTCTGGTCTTGATATGTGTGATTTCCTCCCATGTATTCATTGATGAATGTATTGTTTTTAACCTTTTTCTTATGTGAATAATACTCACCCTTGCATCTATCTTTTGCGTCTTACTCAGTATTTAGAGTAACACAGAGTTTAGCTTGGTGGTTCCCTCCCTAACATAAATTTTGTGGCAATTAGTCTGAGTGTGCATACTAGACGAATTGTTACAAGTTCCAAAGGGAAATGGAACTGTTAGGGTTTATCCATACAAGGAAGTTCCCCAAAGGGATCATGCTTCAACCCTAAATGATGCAAGGGAGGCTGTGCGCACCACACAATCTGTGAGGGGCATTAAGAGGTCCCACATGTCTTGTCAACATCCCACACTTTGACCTCATATCTGGAATGCCTCCTGACCATATGCACAATGTACATCTTGGAGTTGTTCGGCAAATGACAAGCATGTGGCTGGATAGTGAACACCATGAGAAGCCATTCTCTGTTGGTAATTAAGTCTTCCTGAGCTCGACAAACAACTCTTGCGAATCTAAACCACCTTGCAATATCACAAGAGTGCCCCGCTCTTTTCAGCAAAGGAAGTTTTGGAAAGCCAGTGAATGGCAGAACTGGTTACTTTTTTATAGCATCTTTGTGCTAAAGGGAATACTACCCCATGCTTTTTACCAGCACTGGTTAATCCCCTTGTCACCTTCATGTTCTTGCTATGTAAAGAACACTGTCACATCAGAGGGGTTAAAAAGATGTGAAAAACTAGTTGTTGAGTTTGTCAAACAGTTTGAAACACTGTATGGAAGAGAAAAATGTGTCATTTAATGTACATTTATGTCTTCATTTGCCGGACTCTGTGAGAAATTGGGGTCCTTTGTGGGCACATTCAGGATATATTTTTGAGTCTTTTAATGGGGAGATACTGAAGATGTTTCATGGCACCCAGTGTGTTCCCTTACAAATAATGAAACAATTCACATATAGACAAGTGTTGCCTCTTTTGAAAAACAATGCACTGAGAAATGCTGTGCCTAGATGTATACAGCTGTTATAACAACTTGACTGGTGAAAAAAGCTGAAACAGTTTGAAAGAGTAGCAGATCAAGTTGTAACCCTTGGTTTACACTATGTACGGAAACTTACTAGTCACCGCAGATACAATTGTGAAAATATTCAGTAGAATTTTTGTCAAAGGAGAATCGTATTACTCAGAGCAGTTCACTAGAGTAATGAAAAGGAACAGCTTCACTGTGTTGTTGGATAATGGACACATAATCACTGTGTATTATTACATTGTGGTAGAGAGACTTGATGACAGAAAATGTTTTGCTGTTGGCAGACAGTATGACAAATCACACAGTTCAGTGCTAAATTTAGAAAATGTAGTTGGCTTGAAAAGAGTGTTACAGGGCAGGAAAAAGGTTTTTGATGTGATGCAATTCAACAGGAAATGTATGTTAGTTGATCTGCCACACTATGCCAACCTTTATGCGTGTATACCTCCACGTTGCAGTGTGGAGGACTGAAATGTCATGTTGATGAAATGTCATGTGGAGGAATAAAATGTTGAGGATGAAATGTCATGTGGGGTAATAAAAAGTGGACTCAAAAAAATGTTGTAATTGCTGCTATGATAATTTAATTTATAATACTCTTATCTACATTTTACAATATATTAATCAATACATAGCCATATATGGTCCATCCATATGGCTATATAATGTAAAATATAATGAATGTCATCCAAATATTTGATTTGGGCTATTGTTAATCAACCTCTCTGTAAACCTATGCATGAGCTTACTTGACTCATGAAAAATATTTTTCAATAAACCTTCATGCAATAATTGATAATACTGTTTTGTTTGTATATCAATGTATCTTCAGTTAAATGAATCAATATATAGCAGTAGGTTGTCCATCCAGTATATTGTTATATATTTTCAAATATATGAGACGTTTATGATACATTGAAATATATTTTCTAATGTACAGCAATATAAATTCTAGTATATTGCAATATATTTTTGCTTTCAGTAAGGGACTTTGGAGTTGTGATGATGATGATGTCACCTGTTAAGCATAAGAGTTCTGCCAGTCCTGTTCTCTCTATTGTAAGTTAAATTGATCAGTTGGGCTGATTGGATTATCATCAAGGTGTGTATGAGACTGTTATGCTGATGAGATTCGAGACTGGGGAATGGGCTAACTCTTGTACTTCATTTACATGCTGAGAGGAGAGACGAATGGAATACAGTATAAATGTTTGAGCTGAGATTATTCCGGGGTTCATTCTCATGCCGGTGAACCCAAGGTGCTTTGTGTGCCTTGCCACTGCTATGCTGTCACAGACAATAGGCTTTCGTGCCATGCCATTGGAAATCAACAAGAAAAGCAAGATGGCGCCTGTGTTTCGGCTTTGCCTTGCTCTATGTTCTGTTTTCAGCGCGTATCTGTGTTGATTTTTGTCTTATCAGCCCTGATAACTGGTAGCTGTGTCTCAGCTGTTTTAAAATATGATCGTCACACGTTACTCGGCATCAAGAAGACTATGAATGACTTTTCTGTTACCTGGGTCCACAGAGTTTTCCCTCCAAATGTTGATTATTCCACGTCATCGCACGGTGTACCTGCTACGTAACTAAACCTCGCGGCAAGAGAAGAAAGCGGGATGCAGGGCAAGCGTCCAGGCCAGGCTTAGGAAACAACGTGGACAGCATCCATGTCCGAGTTGTCCAGGATTTCACTGAGTCGAGACGGTGCTTGCGGCTCGGTTCCTGTCGGCTGAGCTGGGCATGAACTCGTCCTGTGCCCCCGTCCCTTTGGAGTTGGCAACCTGGCCGGTCGTTTCTGACTCGGCGGCTCCGTGAATTCCCTTAAGTGAGAGCGGTTTTTGTGCTCTGTGACATGCCAGTTAGCAATTGACAATCATGATCTATCTGACGTGCACAGCCTGCGCGATTTGCTCTGTTTAACACGCGCTCCATTACGGATCAGGCGTTCATCCTTAACAATCTGTTCACAAAGGAAAACATTGACTTTATGTTCCTAACTGAGACTTGGCAACGTGAAATGGAGTACTATTCATCTCAATGAACTGTGTCCTGCGGACTGTTCTGTGTTTAGGGACACCGAGAGTGTCACGGCGAGAGGCGCGACTCGCGCTCGTGTACCGGGATCAGTTTCTGCTGCAGGTTGATGAATTCGGACCCTTTGACTCCTTTGAACTACAGATGACTAAGGTTGGAAACGTAGAACTCATTTTACTGTGTCTTAATTTACCGACCTCCTGGTCCCGCTCGCTTGTTTTTAGAGGATTTTGCAGAATTTTTATCTTCAATTATTAAATTTGAAAATGTTCTGATACTCGGGGATTTCAACCTTCATGTTGATGACTGTACTTGTACTGTGGCATCTGAGTTCTTAACACTCACTGAATCATTTAATTTCAAACAGTGTGTTTCTGGTCCTACTCATGTAAAAGGCCATACTTTGGACCTTGTTTTTTCTTTAGGCCTGAACATTGACCAACTGAGTGTCATAGACATTAATGTGACAGACCATGGCTGCATATTTTTCAACCTGTCTTCTCATGTTGACTGTCTTCCTTGTAAACCAATGCTGCAAAGACGCATTATTACTCAAACTACAGCTGAAAAATTTTCTGAGTCATTTGACCCTAGTTCTTTTATTGATTGTAGTGATGCTGAATCTTTTTCACTCTTTTAATAATCATTGTCTGACTGTTTTAAATATTGTTGCTCCTCTGAAATATAAAATTACATTCCCTAAGAATCCTTGCCCTTGGGTGAATGAAGAAATAATGTCTTTTAGGAGAAAGTGTCGCAAAGTTGAACGTTTGTGGAGGTCCAAAAATCTGGAAGTACATAGACTAGATTTGAGGAAGCTTATTACTTTGCTTGATATGATAAAACAGGCTAGGTCTGTCTATTTTGCTAATCTTGTAACTCTGAACAAGAAAAAATCCTAAAGTTTTGTTCAATACAATATCTAAGATTGTCTCTCCGCTTGCTCCCTAAGTGCCTGTGCACTCTAAGACTGATTTTAACAGGTTTTTGCACACTTTTGTAAACAAGGTACAAGATATAAGAGCCACTATAAACCCTGATACTATACCCTGTGGCTTAGCTGCCTCACACTCTTGGGATACCTTTTCACCTGTTACTCTAGAGGATATTGAGGGTTTGCTAAGTACAGTGAAACCATCCTCAAGCCCGCTTGATGTATTACCAACTTCACTTCTTTTAAATGTTTTTGATTTAGTTGGACCATATGTTGTTAGACCTGATTAACCTTTTCCCTTTTATACGGTTCTGTGCCTAGCCATTTTAAACAAGCAGTGGTCAGCCCCATACTGAAGAAACCAAATTTGGATTCTTTTGAACCAACTAACTACAGGCCTATATCTAAACTTCCTTTTTTATCTAAAATCCTTGAGAGAGTGGTGGCGGGGCAGCTGATTCCATTTCTTGAAGGAAATAAATTGTTTGATAAATTTCAGTCAGGTTTTCGCAAATGCCATTGAACTGAGACAGCACTTCTTAGAGTATCAAGTGACATTTTGATGGCTACTGACTCTGGGCAGTACACTGTGCTGATCTTACTTGATCTATCGTCTGCCTTTGATACATTGGACCATACAGTATTGATAAATCGGTTACATAATGAAATGGGGTTTTCTGGGTCTGTTTTAAAATGGTTCACCTCCTATTTGAGTGGTAGATCATTTTGTGTGTCTGTAAACAACATTTTGTCAGAAATTACCCCTCTTTTATATGAGAGTTCCTCAGGGTTCGGTTTTAGGTCCTATTTTGTTTTTACTTTATATTAGCCCTCTTGGTGAATTAATTCGTAAGTTTAATAATGTGTCCTATCACTTTTATGCTGATGACATTCAGTTGTATTGCTCATTCAAAGAGTCAGAGTTAGATTATTTAACTGATTATATTGGAATGCTTGTCATGTATTAAGACTTGGTTACACAATAATTATTTACAACTCAACACTAAAAAGACTGAAACTCTGATCATTGCTCCCGAACCAAAACTACCCCTAATTAAACAACACCTCCATTCCTTGGACTCATCCATCCAGCTGAGCCTAGAAATCTTGGTGTTTTGTTCGATCAATGGTTGTCTCTGGATGGCCATTCTAGACAGTTGGTTAGAAACTGTTTTTATCATTTGAGAAATATCTCTAAACTGAGAACAATACTGCCAAAATCTAACATGGAGATGATCAGTCATGCTTTTATTTCTTCAAGGTTGGATTATTGTAACTTTCTTTTTACTTGTTTTAATACATTTTCTCTGAAGCGTCTTCAATTGGTTCAAAACGCAGCAGCCAGGCTACTAACAGGAACGAACAAAAGGGCTCACATTACTCCAATTTTATTGACTCTCCACTGGCGCCCTGCCCTTGGCCCTGCATATGGCGGACTCTGTTGATTATTTTAAAAAACAGCTGAAGACCCTTCTATTCAGACAAGCTTTCAGTTGACAGAGCTATTATGTTTTATGTCTTGTGTGATGTTTTAATTGTTAAAATGTTTAACTTGCTACATGTAAAGCACTTTGTGATTTTATCTGTGATAGGTGCTATATAAATAAAGCTTACTTACTTACTTACTTACTTAAATAAACTTCAATTTTTAAGATCTTCGACGTCCACATCATTTTTATCTTACATGCAAGCTGCGATCCAAATTGAGGTGTCTTAGGAGAGGCATTAGAGCAGGGGAATTTGAGTGGCCTTTGTTGATGCAATGCACGGTTGCTTCGATTATTGCAGTGTACCATGATCCTGTTAGTTGACCATTCTTTGGTGGACCCACGGCCTTTCAAGTGGGGTATGGCGCATATTTGCATTTGACTGTTGTGTTACATTCTAACGTGTGACATTTAACGTGTGACGCACACACACAACAACGGAGAAACATTTTGAGTCTCAACCCCAACCTTTTCATATGAGCGAGGACGACATCTCGATGCCGAGCCGACTGAGCCAGAATCAGCCAATCGTCGATGTAGTTTAGGATGCGAATGCCTTGGAGTCGCAGCGGAGCAAGAGCTGCATCCATGCATTTCGTAAAGGTTCGAGGAGACAGAGCCAGACCGAATGGAAGAACCTGATACTGATACGCTTCGCCCCGAAAGCGAACCTCAGGAACTTCCGATGTTGTGGAAGGATGGAAATATGGAAGTAAGCGTCTTTCAGATCTACCGTCACAAACCAGTCCTCGGACCTGACTTGTAGCACGATCTGTTTGAGAGTGAGCATTTTGAACTTGAGTCTTCCACCGCGCGATTTAGCTGGCTGAAATAGATCTAAAATCGGGTGCAACCCCCCATCCTTTTCGGAACAACGAAGTAGCGGCTTCAGTAACAGGGACTTCACTTCTTGTTCCATAACCAGAGCCTGCTCGGGAACCACCGCAGTGGATACGACCCCCGAAAGCCGAGGCGGGCGCGACCTGAACTGGATCGCGTACCCACACTCGATAGTCTGCAGGACCCAACGAGAACACGTTCAGAAGACTTTTCCACTCTGCTAGAAAATGTACTAGGGGTACCAGTCTCTCGAGACTGGCCTCTGGGGATTTTTGAGCGACAGACACAGCGCCCTGTGACTGATCTGGCCGTCTCCTCAGTGGCCCGGAGAGATATATCGGCTGCCTGACGTAACTCTCTCACTGTGTCGAATTTCACTTCCCCCCCCCCCCCCCTCACACATATCTTTTAATAAATCTGCCTGATAAGCTTGCAGGACAGACATAGTGTGCAAGCAGGCGGCTGCTTGTCCCAGCGCCGAGTAAGCTTTGCCCACACAAAGCCGAGGTGTTTCTGAGTGGCTTGGTGGGCAACACCGGTGTTTTAAAGGACGATGCCGTATCAGGAGAAAGATGGCTCGCCAAAACCTCCTCCATCCTCGGCATCAGCCCCATAACCATTGCGCCTTAGCCCCCGAAATGTTCGAATGAGACCGATGTCTGCTGTGTGAGAATTTTTGCAGACACCGGTTTATTCCATGATCTTATAACTTCTCTGTGAACATCCAGGAAAAAAGGCAAACACCGGCATGGAGGCAATGAATGGGATGGCAAATATCTCTCATCTGAGTTTACTTTTAACCCTAGTCTCTTGTTTTCGAGTCAAAACCTCCATTAATTCTTCAGCCCGCTGGAGACTGAAGTGACGAGTCTCCACTGTATCCACACTCACAACATCCAACTCCTCGGAGCTGGATAGTTGAAGTGAGGGTGCCTCAGCCCGGTCGGGAGAAACCGCAGCGCGGACCCCCGAGCCCGGATCTGAGTCGCTGGATCTGTCAGGTAAGGGCAGAGAAAAGGCAGAGCCCATCTCCATCACCGCTGACACATCCACCTGCGATCCCCACGATTGCAGCCTTCGCTGTGCCTCGGCAGTAGCGGGACCAGCAAACCGCACCACTCTCCTCGAAGAGGGCACGGCGGGAGCGGAGCGTCTTCATGGGCAGACGCTCGCAATGCTCACAGCCAGCCCCCTCGAGGGCTGACTGGGCATGCCTCACTCCCAAACAAACAACGCACAGATTGTGTGTATCCCCACCCGTGATGTAGCATGAACTTTTCACACAGAGAGCGCTTGCTGAAGATTTAAGAAGCTGTCGCGCTTGTGTTTTGGGGGTGCTTTATAGTTTCCTGGTCGATACCGTCACCCGCCGATGACGTTCTGTTTCGCCATTGGACTGATTTCATACGTGCTTCATACGCATTCACACAGGCACGTTCCCATTGTGGTTACACGCAGCTTGAAGTTCCCTGAATGGGAACTTGTATCTGAAGATGAACCTGCCTGGGAAGTAATTGTACTCTTGAAAGACATCGTTGAACTTGCTGTATGTCCTGTGCATACTTTGGCCAGGAAACATCAGCTCATGGTTGGTCAATTTATGCAGTCACCTAGCTGTGACATATCCTCTGTAGAGGTTTCGTAGTTTCAATGGTCCCTGTTGATGTTCTAATGAGGATGTTGCTCATATCTTTAATCAGAAATACCCAAATGCTGCTGCTATTAATTTAGCTCAGACGGTATTTTCTGATGGCATAAAGTACACAAAGGGCATGATCATTGTGCATGGAACAGTCAGTGGACTTCCAGAATTTGCTAAAATTATGCAGATATGTGTTCTGGATGATGGCATTGCTTTGATAGCAATGTGAGAGGAGGCCTATACCACCTCAGGGTAAATGTATTTTATGAACACTCCCAACTACAGGGTTTCCAAACAAAGGGAAATATATATATATATTTATAATACAATAACACAAGTTGAAGGAACAATGCAAAATTTATAGTTTCAGTCACACAAAATAGATAAATAAATCCTAATGGTTACACACGGTCACCTGAAAATTGGATCTTGGACACGACAGTCAACTTTCAATATCCCATGGGATAAATTAACATTTGAAAGTGAAAAAGAAGAAAACAAAAGAAAACTTAAAGTCAAACCACCTCAAATCACACCAGTCATGCAATTAGATATCCAAAACCACAATAAGCAAACAAAATAAAAATAAATCCTTCCCAGTTCCCACGGTAATTTCTTGATGGTACCAGGAATTGAACGTCAAACAAGATCACAATTCACAAGCAACAACAAATCACAAAAATACAATGAAATCAAATTATAACAAAAATAACAAATTCAAAAATATAATTAAACCAAGCAATATAACAAAAAGTTGATCAGAAAAGAAAATACAATGAACTCAAATTATAACAAAAGTAATCCATACCAAATAATCTCAACGCACACACACACACACACACGTTTGCACCTCAGTTCACTCGAACACGCGCTTTATCTAACACACACTTAAGACTCATCCACTTACAGCCATGTGCTCGCATCAACACACACTCTCACATAAAACCCTGCGCACGAGTGCGTCTATCAGCAGTACTCTCCGTGAGACTTCAGCGTACAATGTCTCCAGCCTCCACAGAACAACACCATTGGTTTGCCGTAGCGAGCCGCCACACAGCAGCAAAACAGCAGCAGGCAGATATCTGATAAAATAAGTACCCAATTTAGTCATTACCCCACATAAACTATCTAGCATGACATTAGGCCAAAAGACAACTCAAAAAGTACTAAATAAAGCTTACCTGCAGCACAATTGACTGGCCCTCGGTATGGTCAGTAAGAACAGTGAGCAACCACCAGTGCGTCCTTGTTTACACTACATGAACGAGCAATCATTAGAACACGAGCACTACTACCTAATGCAACATATCAACGCAGTAGGGTACCTTAGAATGTTTATGAAGTTGGACATTCGAGGCCCACGGCAAGAGCTCGGAAGTAGTGAATTTCCCACTTATGCAGTCTACTATCTCGCTCAGATGCTTAACGCATATGAGGTAGCTTCTGTTGTGCGACACGATGACGCGCCGCCTGCACACCATACCGGAGAGAAAAAAAGGAAACAAGGATAGATCTCCGCATTTTAAAGGGGCCGTGAGCTCCAGCGTTTAAAGGGGCTGTGAGCTTACGCGTTCTAAAGGGGCCATGAGCTTCCGCCTTAAAGGGTCACCCCACTACAGCAAGAAAGCTTAGATTCCTGGTACAATCAACACTATCGTCTCATTTGAACTTGAACCAACTCCTAGGGATGTTTCATTTATAGAGCTAGGTCAATTAGCAGGATCGCTATTCCTCTCTCTGATTACTCTGTTGGCATCTGTTCATATGGTTACATTGAAAAGGTACATACATGCTACTTAACTCATCTTTCTACCTTTAGAGTGTTGGATATAACAAAAACAATGAGTACTTCAGCAAAGTTTCGGATTCTACTTGGAGACGATGACTCTGTGAAATTGACACTGCCCTCTGGAATTCCTAAGACCATTGAGGAGTTAAAAATGGAGATTAAGAAACAATGTGGAGTTACGGGGGATTTTAGGCTGCAGTATCTAGACACTGACTTTGAAGATTATGTAAATCTTACCTCTACTGTGGACCTCCAAGACAAGGCAACAATCAAAGTACTCACACAAAGATCATTTGATGTCTGCTCTCCCTCCTCTGCTGACACTGATATACGCTCATCATCATCATCGCCAACACCTTACTCTTCAGTTACAGCATCACAGTCAGATTCGTCTGACTCAGGCATCTGAGTAAACGTCGTCTTCAACCAAGCTGAGGAGTGAAACCTGGCCAACAAATTTTCCAATCCCTTCAGTTTCCCTCCGAGGTACAACTGGAACTGCAGAGAGCCAATGAGGAGTTCTTGCAAAATGGCACTTCACTAAAAATAGAATCCAAGCCTAAGCTGAAGACAGAAATTCTAAAATCCTTGGCTGCAGAAATACTGAAGTACAAATTTTACCCAAGGAGTGACGAGTTTGAAGATGTTGCGAAAGCACTGATTGCAAAGTATCCATGCCTAAAAAGAAAAGGGATCTTCTGGTGGATTTTTCTTGGTCGGAAGTAGATTACAATGGAAGATGGGGAACTGCTGTCGTACCCTTAGAGCTGCTGGATGTCCAGAAATCAAGATAAATTCTTTAAAACGAAGACCAGATGGTGCATGCACGCATTCAATCCAGTTCAAGAAGCCTAAGAAAGCAGAAGTCAATTTCTATCCTGACTATCCAGCTGGAGAAGACAAAGAAAGTCTAGAGAAAGAGAGATTGGCTCTACTGTCTGAAATCCAGAAAAAGGACAACCATCAAACAATTAAAGAGAAAATGGACAAAACGTTTGCTTTCAGACGACATGAAGTCGTTCAAGACATGCCCTTCATTGCCGAATTCAAGAGCAGATGGCCAGCTCTATTTTCTGAAGATCAGGCAAGTTTGATAGAATTGCTGGGTTTGCTGTCAATAATAACTAGCCTCCCTGATGTCACATTATGCTTTTTTTATCTTGTCTATTTAGGCTAAATGTGGTTTTCTGTAGAATAATGAACAGTGCCATTCTTAAAATTGTATATTAACCTTATGTCTCATTGTTATCTCTCTTAAATCTCTAGATGGCTATTGAGTTCACACGAATCACCACTCTTCCACTGATTCAAACATTCATGTCAAAACTGGATAGCTACGCTAACAAACTGGCCAGAGTCTTCAGGAAAAAAGGAGAGAGCTGCAGGGCGCAAGATCAGTGAATTGATGTCTGTCATCGAAGAGGTTTGGGATGCATTTATTGTGAATTATTTCCATAAATGATTTATGTTAAATAAATGTTTCATCCAAAAATGCAAATTTGCTTATAATTTACATACCCTCAGGTCATCCAAGATGTATCTGAATTTCTTTTCTTCATCAGAAATTAAATTTTTTTTAGTATTTCTTTTCAGGCCTCCAGCTTAAACAATACGCATGCATTTCCTCCAGTTTTTTGATGGTCCAAAATTCATCAAAATATCTGCATGAATCCAGTTGACTCAAGAGTTTGCAGTTAAATAAAGCAATACGTCTAAGAAGCTGTGGGTTACAATGAATTTAAACATCCTTGGCTGTTCTAAATTCACTGTAATCAACAGCTTCACATGACTTATTGCTTTTAAAAAACGGTTAGTCCATAATTATTTTCTTCTTCTTCCGCTTCATCCGGGGCCGGGTCGCGGGGGCAGCAGTCTAAGCAGAGATGCCCAGACTTCCCTCTCCCTAGACACTTCCTCTAGCTCTTCTGGGGGGACACCGAGGCGTTCCCAGGCCAGCCGGGAGACATAGTCTCTCCAGCGTGTCCTAGGTCTTCCCCGGGGCCTCCGCCCAGTGGGACGTGCCCTGAACACCTCCCCGGGGAGGCGTCCAGGAGGCATCCGGAACAGATGCCCGAGCCACCTCAGCTGACCCCTCTCGATGTGGAGCAGCATAATTATTTTTATTCATAAAATATAAACACAACTAAAATTTAATGATATTGATAACATATTTATTCTTTCCCGCAAATAATGTAGTGCAGTGCAAAGCATGCATGAAGATTGAGGTGATTATTACCATTTCTACCAGAAAGACTCGGGAGAATAAATACTGTAACAATAAATACATTTATTGATAGCCCAGCAAGCAATAAAGTTCTTTGGCGTAGACCCCGTCCATAGCTTCGCAATCCGAGGGTCCGGACTCTACATTTCCTGCCTCAAGACGAAGGCAGGGCGCAGCTGACCCCCTGGGAGGTGTAGGAAGGTACCATCCTGGTGGTGGTGGGGAGGTTAGAAGGGAAGGGACCATCGTGGTGGTGGTGGGGAAGTTAGAAGGGAAGGGACCATCCTGGTGGTGGTGGGGAGGTTAGAAGGGAAGGGACCATCCTGGTGGTGGTGGGGAGGTTGGAAGGGAAGGGACCATCCTGATGGTGGTGGGGAGGTTGGAAGGGAAGGGACCATCCTGGGGGTGGTGGGGAGGTTGGAAGGGAAGGGACCATCCTGGTGGTGGTGGGGAGGTTAGAAGGGAAGGGACCATCTTGGAGGTGGTGGGGAGGTTAGAGGGGAAGGGACCATCCTGGTGGTGGTGGGGAGGTTAGAAGGGAAGTGAACATCTTGGAGGTGGTGGGGAGGATGGAGGTCAATGGAAGCGTCGGCATTTGCGAACTCAAACAGATGTAAGTACCGGTCTCTATATAACGCAAGTATTAGACACAATTGGATAGATGAGAAGGTAATTAGTGAAGCAACAATTGAGTCTTTCTGGCAGAACTTACCACTAAAGCTTCCTTTTTTCTGGATATCAACATTAATTGTGCAAATGTTGAAGTATGTTCAAATAAGTAAGCACTCTTTGCTGGATGAGCAGTTTTTAACACTGCACACATGCACTTGAAAAGGTTAGTTCACCCAAAAATGAAAATTCTGTCAGTATTTACCCTCATGTTGTTCCAAACCTCGATGTGTTTATTTGTTCTGCTGAACACAAAGGAAGATATTTTGGAAGAATGTTTGGATCTGTTTGATTAAAACTTTCTCACAAATATCTTCCTTTGTGTTCAGCAGAACAAATAAACACATAGAGGTTTGGAACAACATGAGGGTGAGTAAAAACTGACAGAATTTTCATTTTAGGTGAACTTAACCCTTTAATTGTGTGATGCCAGAGCCAAGGATGCAGCAACTCACAGAAGCAATGGTGCAGTAAGTAATGAGATCAATGGTGAATGGTTGTAAAGTAATTTACAACAGCTTCATACGCAGCTTAACTGATCATAATCAAGGACCAGAACTAGCAGCTTTATAAAAATATATATTCTAATACACTATAAATGTATTGCTTTGTTTCTGAAAATAATCAATAATTTTGGTTCAGAATAACTTTTGGTTGACTGGATGTGTGGATATTTTGGATCCCCCCACTAAGTGTGCATTTTAAACCATCAAAACCATCAACTTAATTCCTGGATTGAAAACCGAAACGACCGCAGAAATGGGAAACAAGACACGGATGCAATTTGACTCTGTTATGGAGAACATTCGGGGTTTTTCAAACTGGAGCAAAAGTCGTTTATAGCCATGTTCACTCCGGTATTTCACTCGCATCGTCAAGTGTTTACAGCCAGAACCGCGCGTGCACTTCTGCCGCTGTAGGTGAAAAACAATTTTGCCACCCCTCTATTTGCAAAGTTTACCAGCAACAACAAACACAGACCAACATGTCATATAACGCAAAAACTCAGTCTAAAGTCAGTGGCGCTTTGCACGTTGTTAATAATGCTATTTTAAGGGCGCATGCTTGGCCATTATGTAGCAAGACACATATGTATAAGGACATAACTTACCCCCATACAACGTCACTTCTCTATCTTTTTACGGCCATGACAAGAACGTCGGTCTCCTCGGCTGTGAACGCTCCTGGTGCGCTCTTATAATCATATTATTATTATCATAATAATAACAACAATCCACCATATTTCGTTTCGACATCCTGCTGCATTAGTCCCAGATATGTGATCCATGAACAATCTGTTCATTGCGTATGTCACGTCACGTGACAAATGAAGGTAAGACTCAGAAGGTAAAGTGATTATTTATGTTCCCTGTAAATCATTTTTTACTGCATTATGATTTCTTAATTCAGAATATTCAGAATATATTCAGTGGATGTGATCGGGGAATTTGGCTGTTAAAATTATAACATTTAAAGCCATTTAAATAAACGAAATGACTCGAATGACTCAGAGACTCAGTAAAATGAACTTCCAATTACCCAGTCATAATCGTGAGAGCAGGGGCTCGGGCTCGGAAGCTAAATCAGTCATGACTCGTGAGAGCAGGGCACGCCGACGCTGCGGGGCGGCCGCAGCTTAGTAAACCATAAATAACCTAGTTTGTGAATTGTTCATTCCCAGTTGGCACACATTTTGCAGCCCTTACAAAAGTGCCGCTCCCTGTTTACAGTGGAAGTTCGATCATAGATTTGAGTTCAATGCATGATGTCTCGATGCGGCTATGACGGCGCATAACATACGTCATAAATTAACTTATCTGATTGGCTTACGGGTAAGCAGTAATTTTAAACTTCAGACAAGCGCCCCCTTGCGAAGAGAGAAAACACTTCTCTTATGCCATTCCAGACTCTGTCTACGAAGCAAAGTGAAGTAGCAGAGTCTGAGTATTACCAGGCTAAGTAATCTTGCCATGATGTCATAATTTTAATACTATCTAGGGTGGGCGATATGGCAAAAAATCATATCATTGCAACTAATTTCCCTATTTTAAAAACAAAGCCAAGGTAACAAAAATAATGGCAGATATTTTGCCCAAAGTGGCAAAGATGACATTAAAAAAGATATTAAATGAACAAATATAAAGTTAAAACACTACATAGACTTTACTTTATAAATTATACACTGATTCTTGTTAAAGCTACTATTAGAGTGATTTTCGCCCTGTGTGTTTTTTTGTTTGTTGTATTTAACATTGAAGGGATATTTCTCCAAAATGAAAATTGTTATCATTTATTCTCTCAAGTTGTTTTAAACCTGAATAATTTCTTCGGTTGAAAATAAAAGTAATTTTGAAGAATATGACTAACGAAACAGTTGCTGGTAATGGAACTCCCCAGTGAGTTCCATTGTAAAGTTTTTCCTTCAAGTCAATGGGGACCAGCAACTGTTTGGTTAGCCACATTCTTCAAAATATCTTCCTTTGTGTTCAGCACAAGAAATAAAAAAATAAAGGTTTTGAAACAACTTTAGGGTGAGTAAAATATTAAAGAATTAGCATTTTTGATGACCTATTTCTTGAAGGACTCTTTGTGAATCTTTGCATTCACTTTAGACATAACCAACTGTGTTTATGTAAACCTTGAGTGTATTTGACAGTATTAGCGCAATAAGACTCGAAAGATAACGTTGTCCAGTATCCAGGTGCTGTTTGTCAGGTTTTTAATGCCTGTGAACTCCGGGTGTACGCGCTCAGAAAATGTTAGGACAGAGCATCAGTACGCGAATTAAATGTTTAACCGGTAAGTCTTTAAAGGGTTAGTTCACCCAAAAATGAAAATTCTGTCAGTATTTACTCACCCTCATGATGTTCCAAACCTCTTTGTGTTTATTTGTTCTGCTGAACACAAAGGAAGATATTTGGAAGAATATTTTAATCAAACAGATCTCATTCCCCATTGACTTCCAGCATTTTTTAAAGCTATTCTATTCATTATGATATTAATATAAGAAGTGTTGTTGTCAAAATAAGTTTCATGTTTTAAAACTGATTAACTTTTGTTGTTTGTTTTAGGACAATGACTTGGAGAAAGCTGAGAGAGACATGGCTAATACAGTCATTGGAATTTTCATTGTCCAAGCTGAAGGTGCAGGACCTGAACAACCACCATTGGATGTTGGGATCCTCGTTGAAGGAGTGAAAGTGCTTCAGCAGCTTGGAGATGTCACCAAGGCTTGTGCTCTTGGGAGTAATATATAGCTTGAATCTGAGCTATCCATGTGATCTCAAGTACACATTTGAGTTTCTTCAAAAGGTGGTTATGGAACTTGATGCAAGCAAACTTATGGAATAAGTAACTGTTGTTTAGTTTAATTCCAGTACAATGCTGCTGTTTGATAAACAATATTCTTTTTGTGTTTATTTTTTTGTTTAAAAAATTGCAGTCATAAATATTCCTTTCAATAAGAGTTAAGTTCTGTAGCACATTGGGGTGCATGTTAGACACGAGTTGTCATGCTCACTTGTAGAACTTCATAGAGTTCGAAGACTTAAAAAAAAGAAATTTGTTTCTGAAAAATAGTTGTCTGATTATCTAATGTTTTTCTTGAACACTTGTATGGCTTGTAATTACAAAGCAACTGAAATCCTTAAATGTTTATTGCGAAGTAAATATTCTTAAATTTAGCTTAACATTATGTAATATTGACTTTACTAGGCTTTCTTTAGTTCTTACAACATAACATTAAGTATATGTAATAGTGACTTTACTAGGATTTATATAGTTCATACACCATAACATGTATATGTAATAGTGACTTTACTAGGATTTCTTTAGTTCATACAACAGAACATGTATAAGTAATGGTGACTTTACTAGGATTTATTTAGTTCATACAACATAACATGTATATGTAATAGTGACTATACTAGGATTTCTTTAGTTTATTCAACATTTAAATTGTCAACTTTTTTAGTAAATCCAACATACATTTTGTTTGTTGAGATTACTAATCAAAGTTACGTGGAACCCACTTGACGAAGTTTTTTAAGTAAATCCAACGTTTTTTTTTTTGAGTGTATAGTGGTTGGAAGGATTGTTCTGCCTGGTCTATAACGTGGTGCAACATGACACATTTCAGCAGTATGTATTATGCAAGTTACCATGTAACGATCAGTGACATCACTTTGTGGTATAATATCTATATGAGTTGGATTGGTTCCATATGATAATTAAATCTAGTGTATGATTTAGACGATGAGTGGGACCACTGACGTTTTGCTTGACCCCAAAGGAGTTCAATAAATCTGAAAACGCAGCCCCTAACTTATCATTTGTATTGTCTACAGTACGTGTATGTTAAAATATCCAACAATTATTGCTTTATCGACATTCACCAATAGATCTGAGAGAAAGTCTGCAAACTCTTTTAGGAATTCAAGCATATGGCCCTGGAAGGTCTATATATGGTAGCCAAGGTTAGAGATAATATGGATTCTTTCTTACATCTAAGGGTTAGGACCCCAGGTGTTTATAAAGAAGCCTGTCTCAATCGCGTTTGATGGCTTACTGAATGCACGCTCCACCCCTTAAGTAGTGACGTGATTAACATAAAAATAAAAAATAAGAATAAGCGTAAACTGAAGGAACCTGATCCTAACCGCAGGCTACTATATATATATATATATATATATATATCTATATATATATATATATATATATATATATATATATATATAGCTCTGTCATTCGAGTCAAATATGTTATTTGCGATGGTGCAATGTGATGACAGTGTATGTTAATCTGCTTGTGAGCTCCGATTGTCTGTTGATTCCATTTAAGATCTGTGAGCAACATTAAGATGCGTGAATGCACTGCCCACTAACCAGTTTGTGGTTTGTTTGTCATCAGGTATGTTTTTATATTCGAATTTGTCATGTTCTGTGTATAAATGTATTAAGGCGGGCATACACTGTGCGATTTTCGTCCGATTTTGAGCCGAATTCTGACTCGTGCAACTCTTTTTCGTGTCGGACCGATTTTCAGCTTTGTCGTGCGTCGTTTGTCGTGCAGTGTTCGTGCTGTGTACAGGGAGAAACGAGAGGCGATTAACCTCTCACGATCGACAATCGGATGGTCGGATGAATTTCTGGCATGTCAGAAATTTTGGTCGCTCCTCATGACTATATCGCACAGTTGAAGCAAAGCTATGAACTGATTGCCCTTGCCTAAACTCAGTGTTTTCCCCTCACTGTGCCTGTGCGAAAACAAAAGTTTAACCATTTCATCTGCAGCAAAAATAAAATTAAAATAAAAACGAAAAGAGGGAGATCTTTAAGCGGGATAATCCACAGATAGTTGTGCATAAAACTATTTTCATGCACTTCGCGGAGTAAACCACCCTCCGGCTTAACACCGGCGGGTTCTTCCACGTCGTGCATAAAATCATTATTCTGTTAGCCCTTTTTTAAAAAAAAAAAATATTTAACTTTTAAGGTGAATGTATAATAATTAAAATCCATTGTAAAAGTATCATGCCATTGTTTAGTTTGTTTATTTGATATATTTTATTCACTTTACAGCATCCATCCCTCAGAGGTCCAGTGACTCTAGTCCAGCACCGTAAGAAATAAAATCTTGCATAGCTGTCATACAAATTTTTCCATATAAAGGATCTTGTCTGCTACACTATTATATCAGTCATAATTATCATATATCTACAGAATGTTTTTGTTGTGTTTGAAGCTGTATATGTAGGCCTGTTTGCTCAACATTCTCTTTAAACAGGTTTGTGATTGGGTATTTCTTGGCTCAACATGTAAATAATTTGTCCTTTCTTCTAATACACAACAAAACCCATAAATGATTGTATAATCTGCATACAAAAAGTTATGTAGGCCTAGTTCAAACTAGCTACAAATTACTGTTGCTTACCTCCAGTTCGTGTTGCAAAATGGATAATATTACCCATGTCTTCCAAGCCACCTTGGAAGACGTAACGTAACACCTTGTACCTCCTTTATTATTTTTTTTTAAACAATGTTTTTGAAATAAACCTGTTTTTAATTTTCATTGATGATTACTTATGGCAATGTTCGACATATTATACAGTAGCGGTTCCAGGCACGGGCGAACCGGGCAGTCGCCCGGGGCGGCATTTCTTCACGTTACATGGGGGCGCGACTGAGAAAAAAATACTCTGTGAGGAAATCCTCTGATGGTTTTCTATTTTTTTTTTTTATTATTTCGATTCAATTATTGGCAATGGCGCCCCTGCTTGCTGAGAAGGTGCCGTGCACGGAAGCGGGTGTCTCCTGATTAGTTCACGGATCAAGTCTTTTGCGCGCTCGAGGTCGTTATTTCAAATAGGCGCACGGGATGCGCGCTCATCATGCGCTCACGGGAAGCGCGCTCATCATGCGCTTACGGGGAGCGCGCTCATAAACTTTTCAGCACGTGTGCACCCAAACACTTGGTGTTTTCTCTTCTAAATCAGTCTTTTAGCAGAGCTACAGCAAGCGTTTTTCTGTGGTGGATATACATTAAAACGTCTCTGTCGTTGTGGACAGCGCAGTGCATGGCTGTATAGCAACGACAGCCATGGGGAAATTTTACTATTAATAATAAAAGATAAGCTAGTGTGCATTATAAATAAGAATGTATCTTTATTGACTCATTCTTTTTATAGAGATGATTTCATTGCTGAAATATGAGATTTATCTTTTTATAAAAACCTTTTTTGTTGTAGCTTTTTTAAAGTTTAATAGGTAAGATAAAATACACTCCTTTAAAACAAATCTTTAATGTTATTAACTTGGTAAATTGATTTCATTGTGTATTAGGCTTTTTGAACAAGATTCTGTGTATGTGAAAATTTTGGTCACTATATTCATGAAATGAAAATTATTTTCATAATGATCAACAAAAATCAACTTTAATTATGTGTTTTTACAGAAGCCTATAATATGCAAAGTACAATTTTCTATTTTCTAAATCTCTGATTCTGTCCGAGAATCTCTGACATTTTAAGAGTGACATAGGCCTACAAAAGCTATTTTATGTCTAAAACAGTTTGGATAGATGTTAATATGAGAGCTGTTCGAAATTATTGAAGAGATAGACTAAGTATTGTGTTACTAAATAAGTATCTCTCTGACCCTTTTACTTTTCAAAACTCCATTTCGTGACAAAGTTTAACAAGTCATAACTAAAAGTGTGCCATGCATATAATTCAATGCAGTAACCAATGTGCTAATGGTTCCTCCCTTTAAAGTTAGATAAATCTAGCAAAATAACTAAATTCTATTAACTGTGTTTTTCAAATGAACGGTATGTGATTTTATTGTTTTTGGTTTTTTTTGTGTTTGGGGGCGCTTGAAGGGGTCTCGCCCTGGGTGTAATTCAAGGTAGAACCGCCACTGATATTATATAGCTATTTTATATGCCTATATTCATTGTAATCGACCTAAATGTTTTAGACAAATTTTAATGAGAAGTAAGATTATGTAATATTTTATTATCCTCACAGCACGTTGGTTGTGCAGTGAAAATATTGCGTATTTAATAATAAATTTAGCCTATAGGCCTCCCCTAATAATTATAATACAATAATACTAATATAATTAAATGCATAAATTGAAAATGCTAAATCATCTTGATATTAGCAGATGCTTGTTTTGACAATATCTCTGGATACATACACGTATAGGCGCAATCCCGGGGGTTATCGCAGATATTACACGTATAGTGTGAGCAGTGAAGTCGCAGCTCGACGATCAGACCGTACAGTGTGAGCACATAAATCCTGAACTTTGGCTTTGCATCGCATGCGATTTACTCGTTGAGTGTGAGTAGGTACCTTGCTGAAATCGCACAGATATCGCACAGTGTATGCCCGCGTTTAGCTGAGTTAGCTTTAGCCCACGTGCTGTCTGTGTGCGCACATGTGCTGTGTGCTCGTACGTGCTGAACTGAGTGACTGCGCCATTTTAGGTGGCTGTTCTTTTCTTTCTGTTTTTCATCTTATACCAAAAATATGAAAATGATGGTTGCTTAAATGTATTATCTGTCTGCAATTGTAAATTGATGAGAAATGAGAACAGAGACGGTGAGTTGTATTTCATTTCTTTAATGTATGTGTAGCAGGGATATGTTGTTACACCAGATTATAAATAATTTTGTTTTATTTTTATTTTTTTATTATTTTAAATCTCTTTATTAGTTTTTCTGATTGGAACAGATATCTGTCAACAGATAATAACATTGAATTTATGACATTTTCATTCCACACTGTTAATACCCCAATAAAACCCTCCCTCAAATAAACAACCTACAGCTTCCAATGAAAAAAAAAAACAAAAACACACACGACAAGAACAATAAGACAAAAAAAATAAATAAATAAAATAATAATAATAATAATAAAATAAATGCTCAGCTTAAGTGTCTTGGGAGTTAGCCAGTAGATAGTCCAAAAGGGGCGCCACAGTCCATCAAAGGTTTTCAAAGAACCAGTCTGTGATAATCTGAATTTTTTCCAACTTAATGCAAGTGAACACTTCTTTCAGCCATGTATCAAAGGAAGGGGTGAGGCATGCTTCCACTTCAAAGTATGAGACGTCTCGCTAACAAAGTAGTAAAGGCTAGAGCCTTTTTAAACCGTTACTGAAATGTTAACATTAACAGTTATCCGAAAATGGCCAGGAGTGGGTTTGTATCAAGATCTATGCCAAAGGCATCCCTCAAAATTTTGAATATTTCAGTCCAGTAATCAAATAATTTAGGGCATCCCCACAGCATATGAATTAAATCTGCTGGTGATTGCTTGCACCTATTACATGCATCGCTGACAGAGGGGTATATTTTAGCAAGTTTAGCATTTGTATAGTAAACCCTATGTAGGATCTTGCACTGTATCAGGCCGTGTCTTGCACATATAGATGATGTGTGAGTCATATCAGAATACGCTCCCAATCTTCATCAGAGATCTCAAATCCCAAGTCTTTCTCCCACGCACGCTGGTCCTACTTGCCAAGCCTGGATTAATATTGTGAATCAGATTATACATGACAGAAATACAACGTTTTGACTGTGGTTCAAGCTTTAAGAACTCGTCTAATGGAGATTCAGGGGCGATTGAGGAAGTGAGGGAACAGTTTCTGCACAAAGTGCCTAACCTGGAAGAAACGAAATAAGTGGGAGTTAGGTAGGTCAAATCGTTTGGAAAGGTTATTAAAGGATGAGAAAACTCCACTATCATAGAGATCATGAATGGTCTTTATGCCTTTATCAGACCACATTCGAAACGCCTCATCCATATTAGAGGGTGCAAAATTGTGGTTTTTGAAAATCGGAGAGAGGATGGAGGACCTGTGCAAACCAGTGTGCCTTCTAAACTGAGCCCATATCTTAATTGAGTGAGATACTACTAAATTTGAACTAATGTTTGTAGGCAGTGGTAGTTGAGAGCATATAACTGAGTGCAAAGAGAGGCGTGCTGAGGACTGTTCCAAGTAGACCCAGCAAGGGGGTTTCAGAAATTAGATTGTTCCCCCAATATAAACATTTCTGAATATTGCAAGCCCAATAATAATGCAAAAGGTTTGGGAGTGCAAGCCCTCCCTTGTTTTTAGGGAGCTCCAAAATTGATTTCTTAATTCGAGCTGGCCTATTTCCCCATAAAAAGGACATTATTCGTTTGTCCAAGTCCACAAAAAACTTTTTCTTAAGAAAAATTGGAATATGTTGAAATAAGTACAAAAACTTGGGGAGAACAGTCATCTTAATTAGGTTTATACGCCCAGCAAGAGAAAGCGGCAACTTAGCCCAACGTTCCATGTCAGACTCAACCTTTTTAAGTAAGGGGACAAAGTTTGAAAGATACATTCCAGTTAAAGATTTGGTCACAATAATACCCAAATACTTAAATCCATCAGCCACCCATCTAAATGGTAGGGGTGAACGTGCAAGTTTATTCGCCAAAGAATTTACAGGGAACAACTCACTCTTATGAAAGTTAATCTTATACCCTGAAATTTTACCAGACATGGTTTAGAATGTTCAGAATAATAGGAATAGAAGCCTCTGGATTCAGAAATAAAGAGTAAAAGATCATCCAAATATAGGGATAGACTCTACCCAGTCGATTTATGCCTTTAAAATTTACATCCTCATGCAGCCAGATAGCTTAGGGTTCAATGGCAATAGCAAAAAGCAAAGGCGACAAAGGGCAGCCCTGTCTAGTGCCCCTCGAAGCACAAAAAGGTGGTGAAACCACACCATTAGTCAACACAGATGCCTGTGGAGAGACATACAATAGTTTGATCCAGGAAATAAAGCTACTGATCAAAACCAAAACTTTCCATTACATCGCATCTTTCCTTTTCCGCATCTAATGCCAGAACCACTTCTGGCACATCAGAACTAGGCATATTGAGAATATTGAAAAGTTTTCTTGTATTAAAGAATGAGTGTCTTCCAATCATAAAACCTGTTTGGTTATTTGAAATTATTGGTTGCATCACTTGTTGTAAATGCAACGATAAAATCTTAGTTAAAATTTATAATCCACGTTTAAAAGTGAGATGGGTCTATAGCTGCACACAGTAAGGGTCTTTGTTTCCTGGCAATCAAAGTGATTGACGCGTAGCGATAGAGTGGGAGGTAGACAGCCTTTAGAAAGAGCCTCGTTAAACATATTCTGTAGTGCAGGTGCTAGGGGAAGTAGAGAATGCTTTATAGAACTCACAGTAGTAAACCCATCAGGGCCTGGTGACTTGCCATTCTGTAAAAGCTTGATAGCTTCAACCACCTCAGAAACTGATATTGGGTCACCAAGGGTCCTAGCCATGGCGCTGTCAATGCTGGGAAAAGTGATCTTATCCAATGGCCATTCTCCACATTCAGAACCCAAGGGAAACTCTAGAAGTATAAAGGCCTGAGTAAAACTCTTGGAAAATGCTATTAATTTTATGTGGATCGTTAACACGTCTCTCCTGTTGTGACCGTATTCCATTAATCAACCTTGATGTTGCTGATGCTCTAGCTTGATGTGCTAATAATTTACCTGCCTTATCACCCAGTTCAAAAAACATTGCTTAGATTTAAGCAACTGCACTTCAGCCTTATTCGTGGTCAAAGATCAATTCCGTTTGTAAATCGAAGGCGTTCTTTATATAGATCTTTATTTGGGTCAGAAGCATACTCTGTAGGTCCTTAAGAATTTAATCCAGTTTAAGCTTGTCAGCTTTATTTTTACCAGAAGAATAAGAATGATCATACCTCTCAAGTAATGCCTTAAACGTTTCCCATAGAGTCCCTCTGACTAATAATTGGCATATCATTGACCTCGAAAAATAGGGCTATTTGGTCAGCCAGAAATTGTTTAAAATCATCTCTGGTCAGAAAGAAAGCGGGGAAGCGCCATTGTTTAGGAGAAGATGTATACTGGGAGAGATTAACGTCAACAGAGGTAGGTGCGTGATCTGAAATAACAATGCTGTGATATTCACAGTTCGAGTAGGTTTGAGAGTAGTCTGCTGTTGAGACGAAAAACTCATCGCGTGAATATGATTGGTGAGCATGGGAGAAGAACGAGTTGGCCCTATTCGTGGGAAATTTTGATCTCCAGGGATCGGACAGGCCCAATCGCCCAGCAAAGCTTTTTAATGTTTTGGCCGAATTAGTTGATAAACAGGGTTTGCTCGAGGATTGACTCTCAAATCCGTGTCTTGAACAAAGTTAAAATCACCTCCTATTATAACATGTCTACTATCAATATCAGGAATGGATGAGAAAAAATTTGATATAAACTTGTCATCATCCCAGTTAGGGGCATAAATACTTGCCATGACGATAGGCACATTTCTGATTTTGCCAGTAATTAGGACATAACGCCCATTAGGATCAGACAAAATATTATCCAGCTCAAAAGGGATACTTCTGTGAATAAGAATCGCAGGAACCTCTGCCCGAGCACTAAAATTTGAGTGATACAAATGGCCCACCCATGCTCTTTTAAGCCGTTGCACACCACTTGCTTAAGATGGGTTTCTTGGAGAAAGAACACATCACCCTTAAGATGTTGGAGATGTAGACATAATGCGGCTAATTTTAATATTATTATTAACCCCTTTAACATTCCATGTATATGAAAACTGAGTACCTGGAACTTCTTTAGTCTGAGCCATTATCTATCTGCCACATGACAGCTTCATGTCTGAGCAAAACTGCAAAAGAATAAAGGCAAAAAGAAACTCCAAGGAAAACAAAAACCACAATGAAGCCAGGTGAAAAACCATGGCAAACAAAAGGCAAAAAAACAAAACAAAAATAGACCCTTTTCAAAATCCTAAATCCCACTCTTAACATATCAACCCATAACCACGCAGAGAACCTGCTTAACCTCAGCACTCCTTAAGTAATTTCTCAAAATTACAAAATCAAGCTGCACAAAGGACCCCGGCTCTCACGAAATGTGTTCTAGCCCGTAAATGAAAAACAAAAACTCATCAAAATCAGACGATAAGTAAGTTAACATAAAGCAACGTCATATGACAGTCTGCATTAAAGTTCTCCTGTGCAGCAGATACAAAATTATGTTAATAGTCAGTCTTATGATCACCCAGGAGTGAGATGAGTGATGAAAGAAATAAAATAAAAAAAAATATATATATATATATAAATAGTAGCTGCGAGCAGCGATTGCGGGCCCAAGCCGGTGGCACCGCAACCCCGGTGCCTAAAGGCACCGGGATGGCGTACCGCCGGCTTTGGCCCTCCATTCGCTGCTCGCAGCTATATATATATATATATATATATATATATATATAAAGCCGGTGGCACCGCCACCTTGGTGCCTTTAGGGTTATTCTGCACGACGTGCAAAAACGTAACCCCTGCTTTGGAATACATACTAGTATGTATTCCACAATTGGAATACATACTAACATACTAGTCAGAACTGAATAGTTGATATCTGAATGACAGATCACCATAGAAGTCAACGGAAAAAATGTGACTAGTAGTAACAAAAGAATAGTTACTAGTCACCATTGAAATAAGTACTAGTGTCTAATGAATAAGTACTAGTATCTATTTAATAGGTACTAGTATCTAATGAATAAGTACTAGTAACTAATTAATAAGCATTGGTATGTAATGAATAAGGACTAGCATCTAATGAATAAGTACTAGTATCTAATAAATAAGGACTAGTGTCTAATGAATAAGTACTAGTATCTTTAAAAAGGTACTAATACCTAAAGAATAAACACTAGTATCTAAAGAAAAGGCACTAGTATCTAAAGAATAAGCACTAGTAGCTAATGAATAAGTACTAGTACTTAATGGAATAGATACTAGTATCTAAAAAATAAGTACTAGTAGCATGAAAATAGAGACTAGTAGTTTAAAATGATTAAATGTTAAAACGGTTTGCCATACTCTATCTGTCGTTTCGACTAGTCACAATTACGTTACAGATATCTTAAATGATAATACAAACTATCCAAAATGTAATTACGACTAGAAAGACGTTGTTGATATCTACAATGTTAATTACGAATAGTCAAACTTAGCTTTTAAATGTTAAAAGGGCTTGCCATACAGAAGTGTAGGCTCAGAGAGACACTCAACATTTTCAAACCAAAATATCTGACTTTCTGTGGGTCCTAGCTCATGAGTGTAAATTAGAAAGTTGTCCGGCTTGAGGAGAATATATGAATATATGAAACGATGAGATCAACATGTGTACTGAGTTTCATATTATTACATGCAAGCGTGTTTGATTTATGGACCAAGTTTTGGACCCCGTTCCAGGGGGCGCTGTCTAGCCCCCTTGCCACACCCGGGTACCATCTTCAGCCCGGCTCTGATGGCTGTAGGATCTGACCTGTGTGCAAAGTTTCAAGAGTTTTCAAACCCATCAAGGGCCCCAAAAGCCGCTAAGAGACTCAAAATCATCAAAAAAAGGAATGTTAAAGTTTGATGCGTTGCTATGGCAACATTATCTTAGATATTGAATAATGCTTTCACAGCTCTTCATCTGGCGTGTGTTTACATTATACAGATGAAGTTTGAAGCAAATCGGGTAAAAGTAAGAGTGTGATTTCAAAGCATTTTGAAAGTGAAACACTTTCTGCTGCCAGTTGGTGGCGCTATATATTTGACTCACAATAGTCACATCCATGTGATCGGCCTCTTACAACGAACACACTGCTGAAGTTTCATCAAGATCAGTTAATGTATGCAGAAGTTTTAACACACTTCCTTTTTGATTTATTTACTTACTTTTTTGATTTATGGACCAAGTTAATTTAATTAATACACTAATTATATAAAACTATTGTCAATGCACTACAATTAAACAGGTTATATGCCTTTACTTATAAAAAAATAAAAATAAAAACTTATTTAAAAAATACCAGGCTTAAGAAATGTATTTACTTTAGCAGGCCAGACACACAGTGACATGATTAAGCCCCCTCCCCCTACACACACACACACACACACACACACACACGACTGTGTGTCAAGAGACTCAAAGGCAAAGACAGGCCTAGGCTCAGAAAGAGCATGCTCATATTCAAACTACAATATCTGACTTTCTGTGGGTTTGAGCTTATTATTGTTAATTAGAAAGTTGTTTGGCTTGAATAGAACAATATACACGGCAAGTTTTGTAACTGTCAGTAAAACTAACCAAGTTATAACACACTTTATGTGTCCTTTTTTAGTCAAAAAAATCCGCCACGGCCAAACCGTTCGAGATATCACAAATCCGTCCGGAATTTAGCATCCTCAATGTCTTGACTTCATGCACACCGAGTTTGGTGGTGATTGGTAACAGCATGGGTTGTAATTTGATGTTTTTCTAGGACATTTATTTAAAAAAAAAAACATAATTCCCGACTTCCGTTCGAACTGTCGTAAAACTTAGAGCACGAAAGTTGTTTGGCCTGATGTGATCTATGAGTGTACCGAGTTTCATATTAATCCATGCACGTGTGTTTGATTTATGGACAAATGTTCGAATCCCTAAAAGAATGCATCCTAAAGAATGGTAAAGTTTGATGTCGTCGCCACGGCAACAGTTTCAAAGATATCAAGAATCCATTCATAGGTCTTCATCTGCCGTGTATTTACATTATACAGATGAAGTTTGAAGCAAATCGGGTAAAAATAAGAGGGTGATTTCAAAGCATTTTGAAAGTGACACACTTCCTGCTGCCAGTTGGTGGCGCTATAACTTTGACTCACAATAGTCACATCCATGTGATCGTCCTCTTACAGCGAACGCACTGCTGAAGTTTCATCCAGATCAGTTAATGTATGCTGAAGTTATGACACACTTCCTGTTTCACGCTTCTCGCCATAGTTTCGTTTCCTCGCCACGGCCAAACCGTTCGAGATATCAAAAATCCCCACACAAACTTTCATCCTCAATGTCTTGACTTCACGCTGACCGAGTTTCGTCGAATTTGGATCAGAGCTCTAGGAGGAGTATTTAAAAGTTCATTGCGTGTGTTTTACAAAAAAACCTCAATAGCCGACTTCCTGTTGGGCTGGGGTAAAAAGTAAGAACGCGAGGTATAGATGAAATTCTGCTATCGACATGTGTACCGAGTTTCATATTATTACATGCAAGTGTGTTTGAGTTATGGACCAGGTGTTCGGACCCCATTCCAGGGGGCGCTGACGAGCCGCCCTGCCACGCCCGGGTACCAGCTTCAGCCCGGCTCTGATGGCCGGGTTCTGACCCGTGTGCAAAGTTTCAAGAGTTTTCGAGCATGTTAAGGGCCCCAAAAGTGCCCGAATAGTCGCTAGAAAAAGAAAATAAATAAAAAAATAAAAAAAAAAAAATAAAAAAAATAATAATCGGAAGGAAAACAATAGGGCTCTGCGTCCTTTCAGGGCTTGGGCCCTAAATATAATTTCGAAACACAGCATCGGGTAGGTAGACGCGAGTAGTCAAAAACAAAAAAAAGTCAACTGTTCACGTAGCCTCTGTCGTTTCACTCGGCGGGCTTCGATAAACTCACCGGCTTCACTGAACTGACGACAACCGCCTCTTCTTACCATCCGATGTCGTGATGAAAAGCTTAGCGGGAAATGAAGAGATGGTCTCAGACCAAGCTGGTACAGCTCCTTCATCACCGCTCGGTATTCGGCACGCATTCTCCAAAACCTCGGGACTGTAGTCTTCGTTGATGAAGATCGGGTTACCACGATTTTGAAGCTTTCCTCTCAGTTTGCAGGCTTCGTGAATCACCAAATCCTTGGACTGGAACTTATGGAAGCGAATAATAACAGACCTTGGTCTCTCCCTGGTTTTCGGTTTCGCTGTGAGGGCGCGATGAGCACGATCCAAGTCAGGAGGAGAGGTAAAGAAGCTTGCGCCAAAAACTTCCACTAAGAGCTCTGAAAAGAAAGTGGTCGGCCGAGGGCCCTCCAATCGTCTCAGGTAAGCCAAAGATTCGAATGTTATTCCTGCGGCTCCTCCCTTCTAGATCCATAACCTTGGCTTTGAGTTTAGAATGTCCTTCAGCTAAAGCCCGCGAACTTCGACTCCAGGGTTTCGACGCGCTTAGGCCAACTCGCGTCCGCATTTGCTTCGAGTGAGCAAAGTCTCTGCTCGTGGTCGTCACCGTTGCATGTAAATTGTCCAGTCTCGATTCCAAGTTGGAAAATGCAGATTTAAATTCCGAAGACAATGCTGTCCGGTGTTCTTCTAGCAGCGTCGTCAGAGTAGCCATATCTAAGTTCCCACTAGCCTGTGTTTTGTCTTTCTTAAGTTCGTCTTTCTTGGTGTTTTGTCTAGATTTCGAAGCCATTTTCACCCAGAAAGTTTCAAAGTAATAAGCTGATTAATAAACTGGATAACCAGGTCTTTGATGGGCTAATAAGTAAACTTTAAAATGAAAACTATGGGAGCACGGGCGAAATGCGGCTACTCACCCCACATGCCAACCGGAAGTCTTATTTTTTTAATTTATTTATTTATTTATTTTTATTATTATTTATTTCTGGGCATTTTATTTTGAAAGACGTTTGTGTGCTCTTACTGAGGGTAATGATCACTGTATGCACGTCGGCTGACGTCATGCGCACGAGGGAGGTTCAATTAGCAGTGCAATCGGAGATTCATCCTCTTTCCTGCAATGTCGCTTGAGGAGAGGTACGTTTTTATGAGCTCCGTGCACTTGATTTAAAACTGGAGTTGTAAGTGTTCATGTTAGGTTTAAACAATCATTTGTGAAAGAGTATTCATTGAGGTGTTACATTTGACTATTAGTTTGTGTCATTAACTTGTTAAATTAAGTTTATTTGTGAGCTGTTAATGAGTGTATAGTGCATTGCGTGAAATGGCGGCGCGGTGTGTGCGTCACGAGTGAGATGTGTTAATTGCTAAGTGACTAACGTCTTCGATTTAGTGAAATTTGAGACACATGTATATAACTGTGTATACTTAGTACTCATAGTCTCATACTAAAGATTTATTCTATTTTATTAATAGATATTGTACATTGCATTTACTGTGTGTTTGGTAATTAACTAACTGGTGTACTTAAACATGTATTTTGTGATCAACAGGCAAAAGAGCTGAGTTTGACAGTGCTTGTTGTTTATGTGTTTTAACACACAGGTATGTTAATTGGTATCTAAGAAACACTGTAATGCTGTTTTGAACTATTTGCATACAATTGCATTTTTGTGAATTGATAATAATATAATATTTAATTATACTATTAGTATTATTATTATTTTATTATATATATATTGTGTATATGTGTGACATCTTGTGTGTGCTCTTTCCTGCAATGTCGCTTGAGGAGAGGCAAAAGAGCTGAGTTTGACAGTGCCTGTTGTTTATGTGTTTTAACACACAGGCATTGTGATTAAATTCATCATTAAGACAACCAGCTTTGTGTGGAAAATTATTTATTTCAAAAACATCACAAATAACACAACGCAGAAGAACAACCGCTACAAAACTGGTGCCGTGACCTGTCCGATTGGTCTGATCGTTGTCGACCGCCGGGATTGCTGACATCGAGTTTGACTGGAGCTGTGGGGTGTAGGAAGCAGCAGTTACCTGTTGCTGTTTCTTCGGTGGCGTTCGGATGTCAGACGGTTTGTGCTGTGTCTAGGAGGAGCCTGCTGATAAACTGTGACGTGAAATCAATGATAAGATCGCATGGTGCAGACTGTTGGACTGGTGAGTTGTGACTAAGCCGGATCGAGCAAGCAACATGCTGGATCATCGAAAAGTGTCACCAACGTATCTGTTTTGACTGAACTGTGTGGATGAAGGTTCTTCGGATCATCAATTGACTGGGTCTTTGATTGGAGGACAGGGAATCAAGTGACATTTTTTTTTCTCTTTCTCTCTTTTTATATATATATTTTTTCTATAGACAATTGAATTCATTTTCTGAGTTAAAACTTGTCTCATTACACATTGATTTGTTGGGTTTATATTTTTGCCCTTTGTGAGTGTATTTTGACACCTAAGGGGAATGGCTGCTAGACAAAGCGATGTGGGGTGGGACAATACATTTATGGCTGGTAGAGGGTGGGGCAGCCTTTTGTATTCGCCTGAAAAAACTCAGGCTGTTTGGAGATCCTGAGTACTGTAGCACAGGCCGAGGTAGAACAGTCGGTGGTTTGGCCTATAAACAAAATGATATGCGGGGTAGTCCAATCGCTGCAGCCAGTAACTATGAGTTCGCTTCGCAGGAGTCAGAAATGTCTGGTCAGATGAGTAACCTCATAAAATGAATTGGCAGTGAAATTGGGCAATCAATTAGAGAAAGTATAATGAGGCCTGAATTTCCCAATTATCCATCTGCTAAGAGGTTCCAAGAAGGTTCTAGTGGCCATGTGACTGACCAGTTTAATAGTACTGTCATTGATGCTTCAAAAATTAACTTGATCCTCAAAGCTGAGGTGGCAGCACCTCCACATTTTAGAGGAGATAGTTCAGATAAGTACTCAATCATGGAATGGGAAGATATGATGAGGGTATATTTGAAAAAATTGAGGTACAGGATTCAGAAATGGTTGATGAGGTAATGAACAGAGTTATGGGGCGGGCCAGAGATGTAATGAGAGTATGGCTGCGCAATGGTTCAACGGCCCGTAATGTTGATTCTGTATTTTCTGTCTTGAAGCTGTCATGATTCAGCCTTCTCTCTCTCTCTTTTCCCTTGTCTGTCTTACACACACACACACACACGCTCAGCTGTTTCTCATTACCTCAGCCCTCGCGCTGCGCACACACTTAATCGATCCCATTCATGAGTTTCTTCTCTCTCTCTCCCGCAGCTGTGTCCCATAGTAATTAGCATTTACACTGATCCTGTCTCACCTGTGCTCGTTCCCGCTCTAATTTACTCGGCTACTTCTAGTCACTGTTTCTCTGTTTCCTTGTCAGTTTATTGTTTATACGTTGAGCTTACGCTGTGTCTCTTCGGTACCAGACTTACCATTCTTGACTCTACCACGAGATTGTCCTGGTCCTGTCCTGTCCTATCCTGTCGAGGTAACTGTTGCTCTATTGGAGATTCACCATTGTTCTCTGCCCAGTTCACCTGCCGTCTGAGGAGGTCTTTCCAGCCGAGACCAGTGAGTCACCATTGTTCTCTGCCCAGTTCACCTGCCGTCTGAGGAGATCTTTCCAGCCGAGACCAGCAGTCGGGAGGAAGTGTTTTGTGGCTGCTCGCCTGCTTGCCGGCGCTGTTTCTACTATTGACTATTCCTTTATGTTGAGCACTATTCCGACCTGCGTCTGCTGACGGCAGAGTCTCCTCAGTTCAAGTTATCATTAATAAAGAGCTCTATCGCTGCATTTCCTCTGCTCTTGGGTCCTCTGTTCTTAAGCTGTGACAGAAGCAGCACTTCGGGGACCAGAGCAGTTCAGGTATTCCGTTGGCTGACTTCTATTCTGTGAGACCATATCCCAGAGAGAGTGCTTTGGATTTTTGGATTCGCTTAAACAAGGCAGCGGATGTAGTCGAGCAAAGTTTAGGATGGGAAGGCAGGACACTGGATAACAGGAGCAAAGAGGTAGCAATTATGTTCATCCTGTAACTGCCTAGGGGTAACTGTAAGGAGTTAGCTTTTGTTTTCAAGAGTAAACCGGTACAGTCATGGAACGCATCTGAGGTGCAAGAGCAGCTTGATGAGTTGTTAAGAGAGCGGAAGTTGACAAATCAAGCAGTCAAACAATTCACCACAGTTGTCTCTGAGCCAGATGTTGATATGCCTTTCCCCCTAAGGTTGAGCACGGTGCGGGTGTAACTGATGAGAACGCATTGGACAAAGTCTTGTCTTTGCTGGAAAAAGCATTAGTGTGCAACTCTCAGTCTGTGGGGGGGTCCCTGGCCTAAACGTACGGGCAATAAGGTTCAAGAATGTAGAGTATGTCACAGCAGTGAACACAGCACGACTGCTCATTGCAAAATGTATAACTTGTGTTTCAAGTGTTTTGCAGCTGGACATACAAGCTACAACTGCGACAGTCAAAGAACTACGTCCACATTGGGCTCGGGTCAGCAGGACAAGGTCACGTCTCAGGGAAACTAGACCGCTCCTTCGGGCAGAGGACGAGGTGGGGCTGTGTAGTAATTCCTCTGAGACTGATCTTGAGTCTGTTTATTCATTTTACCGTGAAAGCATTGGCGAAACAAAAACAGTGGTATTTCAGAACAACATGAAAGTTGATCAAAGTAGCAGTTTGTTTTACACAAGTGTGTTGGTTCAGCACAAAGTTGAGCTTCAGGGCATGTTGGACAGTGGCTCCATGGCGACTACTCTGAGCTGCGATGTAGTTCCTCAACTCAGAGACGCTGGGGTGCTGGACCAGGATGTTCTGAGTTCTTCTGATATTGTCCTGGTGGGTTGTGTTGGAAAACAAATGTCAACTATACACTCAAATGTCAAGATTGCAATGCTTGTGTGTGTGTGTGTGTGTGTGTGAGAGAGAGAGAGAGAGAGAGAGAGAGAGAGAGAGAGAGACTTTTGACTTTTAAGCTTCTTTTAATTTACAGACACTTATTAAAGACAATAAATATTACATTTACACAAGAAAACATAAAAAATCCTACCTACATATATACATAAATAGGATTAATTGCTCACATTAAAATTATAGCCTGGTTCAAAGCATGATATCATAGCCTCTCTCTTCACTTGGTTGACATAAAACACCTTTAGCACCCCACAAATAGAAAAAGGAGTCAGTATCATTTACAAACTCATAAAACTTATACTCCAAAATTAACCTACTTTTAACCAAAACCTTAAACATATGTAAAGGATCAGTTTCTCCATTAAGAAGTGTTTTGTTCTTTCTTGTCAGCCAGATTGCCATTCTTCGCCTTACCAAACAGGAAATTTACCAAAACTGTTTGCTGTCCTGTTTGAGGCACTATATTTTGGTCCAAAAACAAAAAGTCCATTTGAAAAATGAAAACCAAAACTATGACTCAATTCCCCTAATACACCAAACATGTCTTTAAGCCTTGAACAACCAATAAAAATATGAAAAACAGTTTCTGAAATTCCACAAAAAGAACACTCTCCCTCTTGCAAAGGATTCAAACGTGCCTTATATTGATTGGTTGCAATTATCCAATGTGAAATACGCCACTACAAATCTCCTGTCCGTTTTTCAACTGGTTTCTTATATAAGGACCTCCAACTACCTTTTGGGGAAGTACCAGGCTCAACATAATCAGTCCACTTAGTCTCTGGAAGTTCTTTTAACGCTCTTAAATTGAGATATTTTACACAAACACAATAAAGAGCTTTCTTAGAAGTACTGTTGAAAAAACCAAGTTCAGGTGTCCTAAAAGAGAGCAGACTTCCCTCCAACTCCTGCCACTCTCCTACATCCACAGCCACACTGACCTTGGGGAAAACATTCTCTGATTCCTCAACTTTTAGTGGCAGTACAGGAAAAGAGACTTGAATCTCAGCCAACAATTTTTGCACAATTCGAACAGAACGGATACCAGTCTTTAAGGCCAGATTTTCTGCAGTAATCCACTGGTCATTCGACCTAAGATGGCAGATCTTATGGACTCTTGCTCTTACCAAACTTGTGCGCACAGACCGTGACTCCAATATCGCACTAGGTATGTGAGAATTAAAAATTAAAGGTTCTTCAAGATCCCAAAGACTCTGTGTTTCAGAAATTTCTCTTTTAACAGTAAAAATCTGCCATGCATTTAATACTGAGGCATAAAAGATGGGAGCCCACTGAGATCCATCTCCTTTAAATTCATTAAAAAGAGATGTCGATCCAAATTCAACCTTCTCACTCTATTTAATAAAGCACAAGCCACTGTTATCCAGCCCTGAGACTTATGATAAAGTAGTCTCTGCGCAGTTTGCAGTCTAAAGGCAGCCACTTTGGACTTGATATCCATGAGGCCTTGACCTCCTTCATGTACCTGCAGATACAGAACTGACTCTCATAACCAATGATGTCCAGACCAGAAAAAATTTACAAACAATTTTTCGGACTCCCCAATAAAATCTTCTGGTGGATTCAAAACAATTAATCTATGCCACAGGATAGAGGCGGCAAGATTATTTATGACCAGCACTCTCCCTCTGTAAGACAGTTGAGGCAAAATCCAGTTCCATTTGGACAATCTGGCACAAACTTTGTCCCTCACACCCTCCCAGTTTTTTCTTTGGTAGTTTTCAGAACCCATAAAAATTCCTAAAAACTTGAAACCAATTTTTTCCCACTTAACATTTTCAGGTATAACTGGTAAAGGCATTGTTTTCTCATTACACCAAAATGCTTCTGTTTTACCCCAGTTGAGTTTTGCAGAGGACGCTCTCTCATACATTCCAATACTGTAATTAATAATATCAATATCTTTTTGTTCTCTCACAATTAAAGTAATGTCATCAGCATATGCAGTCAGTTTAACAGAATGCAGATCATCACCAATTCTTAAACCAGACAGTTCTTTTCTAAGCAGACATAAAAGTGGCTCCACTGCTAAAGCATAAAGCTGACCTGACAGTGGACATCCCTGCCTGATACCCTTCTGTATGCTTATTGGTTGACTTAAACCACCACCAATCTTTAAAATAGAAGATGCATCCATATACAACAATTTGATCCAAGAAATAAAAACATTTCCAAACCCAAACGCATGCAGTGTTTCAAACAGAAAACCATTGTCAACTCGATCAAAGGCTTTTTCCTGATCGAGGAACAAAAAACCTACATTCTCTTCATAAAGTTTAGAGTAGTCCAAAATGTCTCTGATCAGAAAAATATTGTCATGTATTGTTCTACCTGGAATACAATAAGACTGGTCTTGATGTATGATATCACCCAAAACACTTTTCATTCTATTGGCCAATAACTTTGCTATTAGTTTATAATCAGAAGTCAGAATTGACACAGGCCTCCAATTTTTTAAGAGACTCAAGTCTCCTTTCTTAGGTAACAAGGCCAATACTGCCCGTTGACAGCTTTTAGGAAGTAATTTATCATTGAAACATTCTTGAACCACCTCATAAAAGTCTCTTCCGACGATCTTCCAAAAAGCTTTATAGAAGTCCACAGGCAGTCCATCAATTCCAGGTGAACGACCAGCATTCATCTGTGTTAATGCCTCAGTTAACTCCTGAAAGGACACAGCACTGTCCAGAGTCCGACTCTGCTCTTCCGTGATGGTAGGAAGCTGTTGTAATAATTGTGAAGTACATCCAGTGTCAGTGTCCTCCTTTTTGTATAGTTCTGAATAGAAATCCACTGAAATCTTTCGCATTTTTCTTGAATCACAAGTCTTTAGTCCATCTGGTGCTGTTAAACAGTACATTTCATTTTGTTTCTTGAAGACCTTTTCTAAATTAAAAAAATATGCAGTGGGAGCATCCATGTCATGTATAGACATAACCGCGACCTTATTAGGGCACCTTTAGCCCGAACTTGCAGTAAAGTTTCAAGATCTTGTTTCTTTTCAGCTAACTTTCCATCTAATGATGGATCTGAATGTTGAGTCATTCCAGATGTAATCTGAAAGATCTCTTGCTCAATTTCAGCTATTTGTTGTTTAATTTTTCTAGTAGACAAGAAAGTGTATTGCTGACAAAAGACTCTTATTTGGGTCTTTCCAATCTCCCACCATTGTATCAAACTTTCAAAATCATTCTTCTGGGAAACCCACTCACTCCAAAACAATTCAAATTTTTCAACAAAATCTTTGTCTTTTAACAACGCAACATTAAACTTCCAGTAAGGACTTTTACATTTCTGATTTGTCAATGCAATATTCACTGTAATAAAATGATGATCTGATACACAGCATGGAAAAATTTTACACTCCATTACTGTATTATTTTCTTTACGTTTAATATAGATCCGGTCAAGTCTAGCTGCACTAATCCTCCCTTGTGAAGCTCTTATCCATGTGTATTGTTTTAGAGTATTATTCTTTTCTCTCCAGACGTCTTATAAAATCATTTTGAACAATAAGACTTTTCAAGAAAGAAGCTGATACAGAATCTGGTTCTTCATTATTTCTGTCTAAAAGAAAATTGAGAGTACAGTTCCAATCACCACCGACAACTATAAATTCATCCAGTGTAAAACTTTTTAAAATAACTCCCAACTTTCTGAATAACAACGTTCTATCTGTGCCTCTATTTGGAGCATAAATATTTAAGAAAACAAATACTTGATTATGAATTTCAACTTTCACAATCAAAAGACGCCCTTTCTCCAGTTCTATTTTTGATAAAATATTAACATCAAGATTAGCTGAAAAAAGGATAGCTACTCCAGCACTGATATTCGTGCCATGACTCAAACAACTTTTCCCTTCCCACCACAAATTCAGCTCAGATTCATTATTGGGATCACTATGTGTTTCTTGTAAGAATAATACATTATTATCTTTAAGCCTAAGAAATTCAGATAATAACGCTCTTTTTCCACTATCCCTCAACCCATTAACATTTAATGATCCCACTCTCAATAACTGCATTATATGGGAGAGAAAAGGAAACAGAAAAGAGATAGCAGAAAAACAAAAAATAAATCAAACCCACAGCCATGTGCTTTTATTTTTTTCCTTTTGACAATTTTGCCTGCTCACTTTGAGCTTTACGTGCAGCCGTCATGAATTTTCTCAGCCTATATCTTTTTTGTTTTGAAATCACATCATACCCAACAGTCTTCTGAGCAATCATTACCGATTTAACAAATTTATTACCGTCAGAAAAGTACTTAGAAACATCCACTTTTTTCCCTTTAGTTTGATCCAGAAAATCATTCAGTTCTTCCACAGAATAAACGTCCTTCGTTAACTGACTGTAATCAAATTCAGACCCTTCAGCACCGCTATCATCATCCTCCATCTGCGCCTCATCGCTGTCTTCCTCAGCTGTCACGGCAGACTGCACAACACCAGCACCCTCAAGGTTAACCTCAACACCAGTACTAGCTTCCCTGTCCTTTACAGTATCAACCACCTCTGTCGAAACATTTGGGCCTCCTTTGTTTTCACCATCTTGTTTAAAAACATTAAAAGCACTCACCTCTGATTTTGAACTGTGTTCTGAAGCGTTTTGCTCAGTTGAGAATTTAGCCTGAGGTGTTTCGCTGGTCGAGGAACTCCACAGGTAGAAACAGTTGCCTCTATATCCTCTACTAGAATGTCCTGCCTCTTTTGTTTTTTTTGCTGGAATCATTGTTTCTTTTACGACTTTAAGTCTTTTATCTTTATCATGAATTTCAGGAATCTCGAAGCGTCCTCAATATTTCCATCCTTCACTTCATTCTCCGTCTGATTTTTATGCGGGCAAGTAAATCTCTTATGCCCCAAATCTCGCAATCAAAACAAAGCATACTCTCCGTTGTTGCGAATCATCATGTACGAGCTATCGCCATGATGTATGCGAAAGAGATTTCCAAAGTCTTAGACGGTGCATTTAAAAACATGAAAACATGTCTTCGAAAAGACAACACATGTTTTAATGCAACATTTTTGCAGCCAAGTGGCACTGCTTTGATAGAACTTGCAAACTTACCAAACCGACTAAGTTCTTTGGCAATCTCTTCATCGGATATGAAAAGGGGGCACATTCGAAATCGTGACTTTAGTCGCCGGTGCGCGCAACGGCGTTACCTGCACCAACGTGTCGGACACAACAATTCCGTTTTCCACGAGCTTGTTCACTAGATTTTCCTCTTTCAGGAAAACCACAACAGCCTTATTCATTCTCAGAGGCCAGAGACAATTTTTCCATGTCCTACAATTTCTCCGATTGCAAGTAGAACATCTTCTACCATAAACACTTGATCAGAAGCAATTTTACATCCGTTCTTGATTGAGAAACCAGGCGTTCCCTCACCCAGAGGGAGACGCCATAGTTTTCTAAATCAACAAACATATATTCTTTTTTTCCAAAAAGGTAAAAAAATAAATAAATAGCAAAAAAAAAAAAACGTGATTAAGAAAAAAAAAAAAAAAAAAAAAAACACCATAAACCAAGAAAGAATAAATCCGAAAATTCACACCGCTCTCACACCCACGCCACTCTACACCCTCACTTCCCAGCATGCAACACACGAGAGAGAGAGAGAGAGAGAGAGAGAGAGAGAGAGAGAGAGAGAGAGAGAGAGAGAGAGAGAGAGAGAGAGAGAAAGAGAGAGAGAGAGAGAGAGAGAGAGAGAGAGAGAGAGAGAGAGAGAGAGAGAGAGAGAGAGAGAGAGAGAGAGAGAGAGAGAGAGGGAGAGAGAGAGAGAGAGTGCGCGCGCGATAGAGACGTGATAAAACAGTGGAAACATAAAAACTGTTCTCATATTTGTGTAGGCTACACTTTGAATAAAACACAACATTGTGCTTTTGTCACACTGTAAACTCTTGACAAACTGTAACCTACAACTGTCATTCCAACCAAAATCACACACACACTGTTTTAAAAGCAAAACATAGGCCATTTATCCAACTCCATTTCAAAACAGTCTGTGGGTCCCATCTTTCAGACATTCGTCATATTCCTCGGAGCACTAATCTTACACATTCTACATTGATTTAAAAAGAAAATCAAATGTGTTTTTAAAGGTAGTATTATGTTATACAGAAATCAATTATTTATTCAGATGAAAATAATGTCACATTGTTAATTAATAATGTTAATTAAAATTAAGGAAAACAAATATATTCATCTGAAATATAGCAAAATAATTTAAAATAAATTCAGGTACAATTACCAAACATTTCGCAAGGTCTTTTTGTCTTTTTATTCATTTAATTAATAAACTAATTATATAAAACTATTGTCAGTGCACTACAAATAAACTGGTTCTATGCTTTTATAAAACTTGAAAAAATACAATGCCTTCTGTATTTTTGTTTGCTTTTCCCTCCCATTGTACCGAAATTAGTACCAAACAGTGCACTGTAAAAAGTAATAAGTTGACTTTACTAAGAAAAGCTGTGGAAACTGATTGCCTCAAATTTTTCAAGCAAATTAGGTCATAATTTTTGACTTGATACTACTCTCTCTATTACTTTGTCAAGTGAACTTGTGTATTTGTAGAGGTTACCATAAAACTTAGAGATACAGATTTACATAATAAACTCCAAAGTTTAGGCAACTAACAGATTTAAGTTGAGATTTGTAAGCATAACTTAAACAAAACAGTCATTTTTAACTTAACTGCTTGTTCCTTTTACTAGAGGAATGTGTGGAAACTGATTGCCTTAAATTTCTTAAGCAAGTCGTACTCAAAATTCTAGTTGAGAATACAAAGACAACAGATTTTTGCAAAACACTAGAATGTTTATTGGTTTAACATTTCAGAACATTACTGAAGGCATGCCCGTAAACATGGCTCGACCAACAACATTTAGAAATAATGCACACAATGCACTAAGAAAAACATAAAACTTAAGACAATAAAAACAATGTTTCTTTGTTTTAACAGCTTTAGCAATGTGGTCGAAGTCACTGAGTCTTTTACAGAATGCCTTTCCAATTCTCTTAAAATTCTTTTCCAATAAACTATTCTAAAACCAAACAAGTAAACTTGAAATTCAAAACATCCTGTTAAAGGAACACTCCACCTTATTTTTCAAATTAAATTTTATGTTATTCCCTTAACTAGACGAGTTGAAACATACCTCTCGTCTAAGTATATGCACTGCAATCACATGGTGCATGCACACCTTTGATAGCACTGAGAACAAGAGAGGCTATGTTTCAACTCATACTCACTAAGAGAATAACATAGCTTAATATATATAAAAAAAGCTGCTCCTAAATATGGATTTTTTTTTTGGGGAAACACTGAAGCATATCTAAAACAGTGGAACAATTCTTGAAACCAACTGCTCTATTCACTCAAAGAAACATGACTGATCTATTACTGCATCAGGCGATTTTCAGTGATTGGATTTTAGGTTTGAGTGACTTTTGGCCAAGGGACAAAATAACTCTCTGTATGAAGTCGAATGTGCTCTTCAGTGCTGCAGGATGCCTAGTTTTAGAGCATAAATGAGCCCAAAGAGCAAACACATTGCTTGTGGAAGATTTTCAATATCATCCACAACCACAGTACCTTCCAAAATGATTGCCGTTGTTGTGGCATCAGAGATGCAGGGAGTAGGGTATGCAGCAGGTTCCAGAGTCCTCGAGTAATCACTCTCAGAATACCGATTTCAATGTTGGACAAATCTTCTTGGTCATCAGCAGTCCTAAAAATGGGAATAGCATATGACAAAAATGAGGTCAAAGAAAGCCACAAAACATATTTTTAAGGGATAGTTCACTCAAATCTGAAAATCTTGTCATAAGTTACTCACCCTCAAGTTGTTCTGACACCTGCACGTTTTTTTCGTTTGTCTTTTTCACCTGTTGAACTGAAAAGAAGATATTTTGATGAATGTTGGTTAAAGCAGACAGTTGGGAGTAGCCATTGACTGCCATAGTAGAAAAAAGTACTATAATGGAAGTCGATGGCTACTCTCAACTGTTGGATTAAAGGACTAGTTTACTAAAAAAACTTTTGCTGATAATTCACTCGACCCCATGTCATTCGCAAGATGTCCATATCATTCTTTCTTCAGTCGAAAAGAAATGAAGGTTTTTTGATGAAAACATCCAGGATCTTCTCCATATAATGGACTTCAAATGGGGTCCAAGCGGTTCAAGGTCCAAAAGACAGTTTCAGTGCAAACTGTTCAAAAGGCTTTAGCAAGCGGATTCCAGATGACTGAATAAGAGTCTTATCAGGTGAAATGATTGCTCATTTAATAAATAAATAAAGTTTAATTTTGAAGGTGCCATTTGGTTCAAAACCTAAATGACCGGGGAAAGGTTTGTTAATTTTGATGAACGAGTTTGAATAGGAGAGTCACGAACGATGAATCACAGGACACAGAGCAAAGCGAACCATTTTTGAGCTTATAAAACTTAAACTTTTGTCTATTTGTTTTTTAAATGAGCAATCATGTCGCTTGATGAGGCGCACTTACTCATCGTCGTGAATCGTTTAAAGCCCTTTGAACAGTTTGCACTGAAACTTGTCTTTTGGACCTTGAACTCATATTGGACCCCATTGAAGGCCAGGTATATGGAGAAAAATGCTGGAATGTTTTCAAGACCTTAATTTCTTGGACTGAAGGAGAAGGGAGGACATGGATGTCTTGGATGACATGAGGTGAGTAAATTATCAGCCAAAGTTTTTTGAAAGTGAACTACTCCTTCAAGCGACATTCTTCGAATTATCTTCTTTTGTGTTCAACAGAAGAAAGAAACTCATACAGGTTTTGAACAACATAAGGGTGATTACACGACAGAATTTTTTGGGGGGTAAACTATCCTTTTAGCAGCATATTTAAGTTAAAATGTGAAACTAAATTAAAACACTGTTTTATGTCTAAATGTAAAGGCCTTTTAAAACAGGACATAGCCAGTGGATGCAGGGGAATGCATATGTCAAACCACTGCATAAAAGACAAATAAAACTGAAGGCCAGTTATAAAATTAAAAATGTTATAAAATTATCAGAAAGTGTTCTTTTTTTATTCATTCTTATGTAATTTAAAATGCATCTTGTAACTGTCTTTTTCCTCTAAATTCTTAGATTTATCTTTCACCTTTTCTCTAACCTTTACTTTGTTGCAGTTTCCTGTTTCCTTACTGTTTATCTTGCCTTCATAACTCCTTCATGCAAGATTCAAAACTGTTTTGAGGTAACATGTTGCCTGTTGAAAATAAAGAATCACATTAGAGAAGACACATACTTCCAGAAACATGTCTTGTAGAAATTGGTTGGGTCCTATGGGAAGGAGCGGTGAGGCCAGTGAAGACGGCTGCTGATTAGGCCGTTCATGTTGCAAATGTTGGATTGCTGTAAATGTTATAAAAATGTATATTGGAGTGGCCGTCATGGACACTAGCCCAAGACATAGCAAAAAAACAATGGCAAAAGCAACATTTGAATTGCCACTCGAAACATTTGTTGTAATATGTCAGAGAGCTTACGTCATATTGAATCTGCTGCAGAGTCGTATTAAGTTTGGAGCCCATTTCTCCACCTTTAGCCTTGAAGATATTGATGAAAACGTTAGTGAATCTGTCCAGTTCTTGAAAGAATTCAGTTTGCAGGTTTTTGCCAGATATACGACTAAACTCTGCAAGGATCTGAAAAAAGGAAAGAAAAAAAAGAAAAGAAAAAGTAGGAAAAAATGAAATAAAAAACAGTCTTTTTACTGCAAAAGTAAGTCCAGAGTATGAATTAGATTTACAAAGTGATTAATGATTCAATACCTTGCCTGTAAATGATGAAGGTTGAAGGGATAGTTCGCTTTGAAATTAATTTTTGATGTTTCATCTTACCTCAAGGGAATCCAAGATGTAAGGTGTCTTTTCTGTATCCACAGTATTTCAATTTTGATATTTTTAGGTCAAACTGGCCTTGTCTGTCAGTCATATAATGGGGAGGTCTATGGTTCACCACCTCAAAGAGCATGCAGAGAGAGTCCAGATTAAACATGATTTAATGACTTCGGTAAATGTAAGTACACATTGATGGGCTAAGGACATCAACGAGCGGTTCATGTGAGAAACCCAACAGTATTTATATCGCTTTTACCTCTTGTAATCACAGCCAGTGCAAGCGATCTGAGGTGCAGGCGCTTTGGCTCTGCACAAGCACTCGGAAGTGATCTCTCTGTGCCGTATACCACACTCATTGTTTACAAGGAGATTTCAGAAGTTTTACCTTTCACTGTGAAGATCTAAACATATTTAAATATACAGGAAATCACAATGGAAGATGATTTCGATATATCTGAAAATATGTTTAGTGAAAGGTAAAACTTCCGAAATCTCTGTGTAAACAATGAGTGACGTACACATGCAAGTGATCACTTCCGGCACTTTTGCAGACCAAAGCGCCCGGTGCCGTCCAGATCAGTTGGACGTGACTGTGATAACACAAGGTAAAAACAATATGAATACTGTTCATTTTCTCACACAAACCGCTCATTTTGTGTCTTAGTCCCATCAATGTGTACTTACATTTACAGAGTCATTAAATCATGTTTAATCTGGACTTCTCTTTGAGGTGGTGACCATATACCTCCATTATATGACTGACAGACAACAACGGTTTGACTGAAAAATATCAAATACCTACATCTTGGATGCCCTTGAGGTAAGCTAAAACATATCAAAAATTTATTTCAAAGTGAACTATCCCTTTAAATTATTAGGAAAGCAATAAAGACTCACCTGACTCTGTGTGAAGAGGGCTGGCCACCTTTCAACTGTATTCTTCACAGCAGGCTCCTTCTCTATGCAATTCCTTCCTACGCAGGGCAAATGTTGAATTCATGTTCCGGGATATCAGTGCAGCATTAAGACGACGTTTCTTCATCTCTTCCACCATCTCTCTTCTTTTGGACTCCATGCTGGCTTCTATCTTCACCATCAGGGAAGTTTGGTAGAAAATTGATTTCAAACCTCTTAGGTCTTTTGATGTTTCTCTGAGGCTGCAGTCCTCTTCTTTTCCCACTATTTATGGATACCTGCAAACATCCAGCTTCAACGCAGTTTCGAGCGGTAATTACCCATTTTCCATCTAAGGCTATCATACCACCCATTCCACCCTTGGATGAGCCAGGCTGGGTAAGGCAGGGATGTTTCTGAATTAAAAGCAGTAGCAACAGCCTCGAAATCTTCCCTTATCTGGGTAAGCTTTGTAACTGTATATTGTCTCTGAGAGTTTTTCTAGAATCTCATGCTTAAGCTCTCTCGGACACATAATAGTATGTTTAATCTCGCATGTACTGTAGATTTCCCTGACGTAATCTGTATTCAACGTCAACAGGAAAAGTAGGGATCTCGAACGTTTCTGGCCATGCAGTACGTCATACAATGGAAGTGGAGGATCAGAAGCCACAGACAGGACTTCAGTGTCAGCTGTGCTCGGGGTTGGTGTCGTCACAAGGGAGACAATCTTCAGTGTGGGCTTATTCTGCAAGTCAGTAATGTGGTAAGATTCACAAGGGAATTGTTGAAGTCTGGATCCTCAAACTGAAGTGCGAACTTGTACTGAAGTCCAAGCTTTTCTTCAAGTTGTTCCAACAGTGAGTCAACAGTCTGTGGTTTCACAGGAAGTACAATTTTTCTGATGTCGTTGTCAGAAACTATAGTCTCTGAGTATGGTTGTTGTCTCCATTCTTGTTTTTTCTACAAAAGTTAAAGAAATTAGTTAGTTTTCTTTAAAATAAAGTGACTGCTTACCCCAATTTCATCATTCTAAACCCATCCTTTGTGAAAAATATGATTTGAAAAAGTTCCACTTATCCTTGTTTATATTTTGAAGAAGTACACAGAGGCATTAATAATTTCATGCGACATGTGCAAAACAGTTCAAGCATATAAGGCATACATGGGTTTGTTGAGAAATAAACTTCAATATATATAATCAATTTAACTGTATATCCTGTGTAAAGGTTTGCTGCTTTGCACAGGAGAATTTGTTCAAGATTGATATAAAAACATTTTTCAAACTATTTATAAATCTTGAACAAAACATACTGTGCACCGATTCACACAGTACAGCATCTAAATTGCTGCTCTCTCACGAGCGCATACAGTATGTTACACTTTAAAGAAGAAAAAAATAACATTTCAGTTTGTTTCTCACCAAACCTATTGATCTACTATTTGAACCCATAGTATAATGAAATTACATATGTTTCTGTGTCATCCTAAAGTTTGAGAAACTATGCCTGCTATCTTCTGACATAGTACTGACAAAAGCAGTCAGAACTCTTTTCAAAAATAATATTTTTTTGTCTACAGAATAGAGATGAGAGTAAATAATGATTTTGAAGTCCCTTTAAAACATGAATTGTCGTACATTCAGCATGTGATATAATGTTTGAGCGTAACATACGTCCTGCCCCGAATTGTATAGGCTGGCAAAGGAAATGGGTCATTTAGATCTGAGGGTTTGGTAATTGACAGTGATAGCACATGACTGCACAGTTCAAAAGAACGTAGGTGCTCAATGTACCAACATGTCAGATCTTTACACACAAACAGAACATCACTTTCGATGACAAGAATTTTGAAAATCTGTTTGAAATCAGGTAGACCTGAACAAGTACCAACAGATACAACCATATCTGGATTGTACTTGATTCCATAGATGCTCACAGATGAAGCTGCGAGGACAGTGTTCTGAACTGCATATTCTTGTCTCAGGAATTCCTGAATGTTCTGAGGGAAAGTTGACATCAAAGTACCCATCACCTTATTTGTCTCTATTGGTGGCTTGAGAAAGGCGGGAGTCAGATGTAGTAAGCCAGCAGTCTTTGATGGCGAACAGCCAAAGTTTGTGTCACATTTTTAAAGTTCTTGGTGTCACGATTACCTGCTTGAAGACTTTATGCTTTCCCTCAAATCGCATTGTCCACATATCTCTAAGTGGTCCATGCATTCTTATGAGCTGCGGATAGTGCTCAATGTAGTGGTGTTTGGGTCGCAATTTGAAATGAGGAAAGACTGTTAAAAGTAAATGTCTGTGTTCTGAGATCTTTGCTGCCAAGGAAATCAAAGAATCCTCAGTGAACTTGAATGCCAATGTCATTTCTAGCATATCTTTCAGAAGCAACACAATTTCCCATGTTTTATCATTTTCAGGGATATCAAAGCCAACCATGAGGGGCAGAAGCCTAATAAGTGACCAATTCTCATGGGCATTTCCCCCAATGGTACCTTTTGATGCAAATGTGCCTGGGATGATCTGAGGCTGATCAACTTTGTCTGAGAATTTGTAAGGAAACTGCTTGATGGCTTGATTCAGGGATTCCCAGAGAGATTAATTTCCTTGAGACCAAATCATTAATGCACAAGGACATTTCAATAGGGATGACACCCTCCATAAGGTCGTGCATTAGGTCAGGTGGAAAACCACCAACTGTGTGAAAATGTTCCAACCTTTCACTTAAAACACAGCTACCTTTTACACCATATTGCTTTACCAAACTCGCATCGTGTAACACTTCAGCTACATGCCTGTCATGCTCCTGCTTGGTTCTCAGTTCAAATGCTCTCGACCAGGACTTCCTTCTCCTGGATTTCACTCTTCTTTGCCAAGCAGAACCGACATGGGTGCTTAACAGTGAAACTCTCAGTTAAGTCCTGCAAAAGAATGAGCACCTAGATTATCAGATGACACAAAAAGCACACTTCCTTTCACACAGTCTCCTAACTGTTCAATGTATACACCATGCTTTTCAAGAGTTTCAAGGTCCTGAACAAGTGGGCGCAAGATGTCTGCATAACCATGTTGTTTTACTGCAGTAGCTCTGCATAAAATTCCTAGCTGAATTGACTGAAGTAATGAACGATCTTTTGAGGGAAGGTTGGCTAGAACCCAATAGAGAGCGAACATTTTGTGTTTTTTCTCGAAGTTCCAAGGGGATTGGCCAGCTCAAATTCATCAACATAAAGACCCAGGACAATCCTGAAAGTCTCAGTGTTGAAAAAGTCATTTTCTTGATAGTGGGTGCCATCTCTGTAAGTCTTGAATTCATTCACTGATTGATCATTGCAAAGGACCTTATTTAGAATGTTAGCCCTGTTTAGAATTTTCTGCAACATTTGCAGAATAGGCACATAAGACACTGACTGTGAATCAAGCTTGTATTCAATTGGCATGACAATTGGAAATTCCCTCTGAAAATATGACGCTCTTCTGCTTATTGTGGAAAGAGGCTCACCGTCTTTTGTCATTGTCAAGATTGGATTACTGTCTTTTACTGCATTCACTATTTTTCTCACTAATGAATCACAGTCACTCAGTCCATGTTTAAGGAGAATTTGCTGAATTGCATGATAGACAAGGGGCTCTGAAAAAAGTACAATTTGATTTATTTCTTGAATTATTTCCTGCGCAGCCGAATCAGAAACATGCAAAATTGCCTGCATTTTGAGAAATAGTGCGGCTAAATTGTGCTCCAATTGATGATGCAATAAATCAAGGTTTTCATTCTCTATTTCATTTTCTTCCAATTGCTCATCTACTGGATCAGGGTTCAAAGCTTCTTCGATGTTGCACATTATCTACATTGTGACTAGCAACCTGTAAGAGAATCTCAGATTTCAATTGCCTTTGATCAAGTGCACCATGTTCTCTACATATATGGGAATTAAATGTAGAGTAGACATTGCTCTCAAAATTGCAGTTGTTGTATGGACACTGCACAGTTTCATGATTTTTTAGATGCTGCCGTAAATGAGAAAAAAATATTGACTTTGTGCAGGGCTCCTCAAAACTGCACAGTGGGCAATGAAATATCAAAGGGATGTGATCACATGGACTGGATTGATTACCAAGTGCCTGATGTGAATGGTTTTTTGTTAAGTGCACCCTTAGTGCATTAAATGATTTGAATGAACACAGACAATCTGTGTAGAGACATGGAATCGGAGTACTTCTAGAGTAGCTTCCATGTTTTAATCTGTCAGTGTTTCAACAGCTGAGCCCTCTTTTCACACGAAAACAAGCAGAATTTGCACGTCCACTGCATGAATTTATGTCCCCAAAATAAGCATACACAAAATAAAAAGACAAACTAAGGTAATAACTGCTTGTTAGATAGTTAAACTATCTTGATTAATGCATCGCGCTGTTCATTTCCATGTGAACGACACGTGAACGACACGTGAACGTCGAACTTTCTGGAAAGAATTAAAGTATAGGCCGCACAGAATTTTTAAATATTATTAATGATTAACGTTAACCCCAGAACTTATAACCGATTAACACAGCTTACAAGATGTACATAAAACAGTTTTCAGTAAAAATCGGTCTAAGTTAACGTTAAAGCCACTTGTCTCAGGCAGTCTCATTCGACATAAAACTACTTCAGTGTGCCTTTTCCTCTAACTACACAATGGGCAAACTAAAATCTGTTTTATAAGCAATACGATGACATAAATAGTTGTTCAAGAGGCTATAGCATACGCATACCTAGTTTTGCTGCCGGATACCAAACGACTAGATGAAGTCTTCGTCGATGATGTCGTCGTCGTCGTCTCTTCTTCAACCGTCCAATTGCGCAACTGCGCATGCGCGAGTCGAAAATGCATTCAAGAAAAACATAGTTGTTTCGTCTTATGCTGAAACTTGGTAACCAACGATCAGTAACTATATCAAGCTCTGTTAATAAAAATATTCTGTTAATAAAAATAATATGTTAAAAAAAGAATAGGACTGTAAAGCAGCAGCAGCCCTTGCTTGCAAATTTGCTTTAATCTTCCCAGTTATTTTATAGCATGGAGGAAAAAAAGAAAAAGATTCAGAACCTATTAATAAATAAACACACACACGTGTGTGTGTGTGTGTGGTATAGCTATTATCAAACATAATTGCAGTGTATTTACTCAAAATGTTATTAATTTCATTATTATTATTAATATTACTTTGCAAAATCTGTGCTCCAAAAATTTGCAACAGTGTGAACATGCCTTTAGTACAGTATACTTACCAATCTTAAGTACAATATACTAGATTTGTTTAGTTTAACTATTGCATCCATCTAAAAGTTCACAGTACACAGTCTAATCAAGTTAAATCAACTGAGTTTCCAAAGTAAGTTAAATTCACTAGTTTTTCTTAAGTAGAATCAGCAATTACTTTTTACAGTGTGAGGTATGAACCGGACCGTGACTTCTGTGTACCGTTCCACCCCTAGGTGGTGTACTATCAGCATTTCATAGAAAATTGTTCTATGCTGGCTAAACCCTTGTTTCAGCTTTTGAAAGGACAAAAAAGACAGAGAAAGGGGAAAGGTATGAAACGATTGAAGAAAAGTCGTACACTTTCTCCGATGGATTGGACTGATGACTGTAGAGCAGCCCTGGAGAGTTTGAAGTCTGCTTTGGTGAGTCAGGTTTTGCTTGCGCACCCAGATTTTTCAAAGCCGTTTTTGTTGTCCGTGGACGCTTCTACCAGTGGGCTTGGGGCCGTATTGTCGCAGGTTCAGTGGGGGTGTGCTGTGGCAAGGCCAGTTGCCTTCGCGTCAAAGTCTTTAAATCATGCGCAGTCAAAGTATCCAGCACACAGATTTGAGTTTTTGTCGATGAAGTGGGCTATTTGTGACAAATTCAGCCATTGGCTGCGGGGCCACAGATTTACAGTGTGGACCGATAATAACCCACTTAAGTACATCCTCACAAAACCCAAGCTGGATGCATGTGAACAACGATGGGTGAGCGAGACTAGCGCCTTATGATTTTGACATTCAGTATATTCCAGGACCGAAAAATGTAGTAGCAGATGCGTTAACCCTCTGAGACCTAAGGGTATTTTTACAATAAATTTTCCGTCTGGTGTTATTAACTAAAAAAGCTTGTAAAACATCAACCCTTTGGTGTACAGACAATTGACACACCTCTTTTTTTTCAGGACAAATTGAACTTTCAGCATATTTGTGTTGCATTGATGTCACCTGAATGTAAAATAAGTTATGGGACCATAAAGGCAAAAGAAAAAATTATTCGGAAATTGAATTACTCAAATATTTATTGAAATCACACACAAATAAATAAAAGCTAAGCAAATTTCCTCTGGAAAATAGTTTGTTCATGTCTTTGGAGTCATGGAGCACAGGAATAAACATTATAACTTGTACAGAACCAAAACTATTGACATTTTTCCAAAAGAAGTCCAGGCGTTTGGGGCCTCATGAAATTCAATGGTGCCAAGCTTCAAAACAGTTCCTCTCAGCAATCACACAGAACTGGTTTTGCATTTCTATTTTATTTATTATGTTATGTATTATATTATTTTTATTCTTTTATAATACATTTATAATACTCTTTGCAGTAAATAAATAAATGCACTTCAGCTGGTGTCTATCCTGGTAATCTAGTTCCTCATCTGTCAAAAAGCTCTGTTCTCCTGAAAATCCCTCATCATGCAATGCACCAAAATAGACCAGCGCTTTATTTACGTCTATTTCTTTGCGTATCTCGCGTTGTGAATAGCGGGTCTGCTTGCGTTTCTATCTCTCTCCAACGCTTGGTTCATGCGTCATGACGCACACCAATGTTTACAACGGATCAGCCTGTAATTGGTCAAAAACCATCACGTGAAACATCACGTGATATCCAGAATGGCCGCTAGCATCGAGCTAGCGGCAAAACTGACGGAATATTTATGAATTATGGACTTCAAGAGTATCAAAGTTAGACAGAAATCGTTTGGATATATTGCTGAAAACCTCTGAAAGGAAGCACAAGTTCCAGGCTGGATAGAAAACCTTCTGTAAAGGCTAGAAAGAAACCAAAGGCACCCCCGTGATGGCTAGCTCGTTAGCTTTCTGCTGGAAAAAACAGTAAGAAAATCGATAAATCTGTCATCGAGCTATGTAAACATTTATCGGAGGTGACGTGTTGGATCGTCGACGATGCCGTTGGTCTATAAAGTTAAGCAGGGAACCGTTTGCGACTTCGAGAATTCTGCACAGATTGACGAGGACACCATATGATATTTTGCTGCATGAGGCAGAGTCTGTTGCTGTCAGGCAGGTGCAGGACTTGATCCATCTTTCATGTGAACGTGAGAATGGTGAAGGGGTAGATGAGTTGGCAGAGCCTACAAATTCTGGTGGAAATGTGTATGTAGGGTCCACTCACTTTATTGGTAAAGTCTCGCACCAAGATTTGTCTGCTGTCCTTCATTCTCAATCTAATTGGGAGAATGGGGCAGCCATTAGAAGTATGTCGTTTGTGCAGCATTTAGAGAGTTTGGTGGACGTAGAGCAGAGTGAGCTCCGTAGCCTTACACATGATGAATTGCTGGAAAAACAAAGTCAGGATCCTGTGATTGACAGAGTGAAGTACTTTGTGGAGAGAGGTAGACGTCCGTCTCGCAGGGAAAAAGCATTTGAGTCTAAAAGAACTGTGAAGATACTATGTCAATGGGGTAAACTTACCTTAAGATTGGGTGTTTTGTACAGAGTTTCTAAAAATCCAGTGTCTAAGAAGTAAGGTGCTCCGATTGATCGGTCGCCGATCACGATCGGCCGATAATTGCTTTGGGATGTGTGATCGGCGGCTCTATAAAGGCCGATCCAGAAAAGCCGATCAGATGACACAAAACTCGCGAGACAATTTTTTTATGCCCTGGTAAAAATGTCTTCAGCTGTCTGGCAATTGTACAAGGTGTGTGAAAAAGCAATTCACTAGCAATCCATCTGCAATGTGTGTACCACGCTGCTGTCTGCTTGTCAAACTGTGATCAACATGTAAAGAAAGAATAGAGTCTGTTCCGCAACGGAAGCGCGCGTCCGAGTGAAGACTGCGCGAGCTACAGAGAACAAGCTGTGTCCACTGATGGCCGGGCAACGAGCACTCAGGTTGAGTTTAAAAACTCATAATATATATGAAGCCATACAGTAGTATAATGTGAGATAGAAATTAATGTTTAAGTCATTAAATGCAAGTTCACGTAAACTTTTCCCTCAACTCAGTCCGCTGTCAGTCATTCTCCATTAACGTTCAAACAGCGCGTCGTCAGTCATTCTCCATTCAGCATTAAAACAGCACAGCGCGTCGCGTTCGGCAACAATGAAAACTCTCTCCAAGATGAATAAATGTTAATATTATTATCCTTGATCTGTAGATAAAGCTCTGGTTTTGCATAAATTGACTCTCTTGCTGTACCTCAATCATGTTCCTTTCTGTATCACAACACTGGAGAGCACTATCATTGTTCTTCACGCGCACAGTAAATGAAATGTAAAACTGTTAACCCCTGGGGACCAAGGTGTATTTGGGGTCCTTGAGAGGTTCTGACATGCCCTGACATCTGTGTTTTTTTCAGCTGCTTATAAACATATTAATGGCACAGGTGAAATTACACTATTTAGCAGAAACAGGGCTACCATGATGTATGGGCAACATGTTTGTACATGTTTATATTTTTGATAGAATATTGTTTATGCATGGTTATTGTAAAAACTAAAAATGAAAGTTTCTGAAATAAGGCCACAAAACACATACTAAATATGCGTCCACAAGACTTTTGACTAATGATGTTGTTTCCTAGGGTTTTTTCTTCACAATGATCTGAAAATCATCCTCCTAATCGTTCACATAAAACTGTGAATTGGGTTATATTGTGAAAAACATTTTTTTGTTTGCCAAGGCAATATGCGAATGGGCGTGAACAGGCCAGCCCCATCATGAATAATTAGGTGATTCTCACCTGAGAGACAAAGACACGCATAATAATGAGCCTTTCATTCAGGTGAGTCAGACAAGAAAAAATTGAAAGGACAACACACACACATGTGTGTGTGTTTGTGTATATATTTATATTTCACTTAAATGACAATTAATAGGTAGTCTTCATTGCAATTTAAGTGAAATTACTGAACTTATATATACAAGCTTGATAAAAATGATCATTCTAGAAGAAAATTTCAAATGGCACTTAGAGGATTTTGCATCTGAACTCTTCATATCTCATCTGAACTCTTCATACACTCTAACAGTCTACCTAAATGAACGTTCGTTCGTACGTCCGTTCACAAACCCGAATCATATTTAAACACTCTTTTTGGTTATACAGATAACTAATGTTATCCTACTAATGTAAGGATGTGGATGTCACATGAGACTCTTGTAGAGGTCTTCACTGTGCACCCAGAACCCGTCGACCCGGGACCTTACCCGGGACCCTGTACGGGTTCGAGGTCTAAATTTTAAATGATTGGCCGGGTCCGGGTCGGGTACGAATTTATTACTTTCGGGTCCCGGGTCTGTTTAACATTGTGTGTAATACCCGTGCGATTGGAACTCTAATCAGAGCCAGAATGAGTCAGATCAGCACTGCTTGTGTTTTTTTGCAACTTGTAAAAGTAGGTAAAGAAAAGAGAAATAATAAAAAAGCGATCTCTCTCTCTCTCTCTCTCTGCCGTTAGAAGCAGAGCGCGCGGCCGCGCCCAGACTGAGACTCAGTCAGAGAGTTAATGCAACTGCATGAGTGCACGGCACGCACGGTAATGATGGATACCTTCATGAGTGATGTGCGAAAAAAGCTAAAAAACAACGAGTACAAAGAGGTAAAACCTACGGGCTCCTCTTCTGTCTGGGCATCCTTCATGCATATTGTTGACAAAGATGAGAAAAAAGTAAGTGCAGTTAAGTGTAAGACGTGTGACGCACTGTTGAAGTTTGATTCAGCAAAAACCGGCACGTCACATCTTTTAAAGCACACCAGGTCGTGTGGTAAAAATGTTTTGACCCAAACTTCAGTGGTGCCGTTTCTTAGATTGGGCGTAGTTCCAAAAAAAGCAAAGGATGCGATTTTGGAAAAATGCACTAAAGTCTGTGCAAAGGATTTAAGGGCCTTTAGCATGTTTGAAACACCCGCGTTCACCGAATTAGCACAGACATTATTAGACACGGGAGCAGCACATGGCCGGTGTAACGTGACGGACTTACTTCCATCTGGTGTGACGGTGTCTCGTTTCACACGGAAAAAATATGAAAGTCTCAGAACAGAGCTCCTGCCAACAGTTAGGAAAGCCATAGCTGAAGGACTGGCATGCGGAGCATCCACAGATATGTGGACAGATGACCATCGGAAGGTCAGTTACACCTGCATTACACTGCATTATATAGACGATGCCTGGGAATTTAATACCAGGATCATATGTACATGTGCATTTCCATCCGGGGCAAAGAAAACGGCTTTAAACCTGAAGACAGAACTGCTCAAGCAATTAGGTGAATTTGGTCTATTGCCAGATGAGATCGACAGACTTGTGTTTGTCAGTGACCAAGGTGCAAATGTGCAGGCAGCACTCTCCCGATGGGTGCACAAAAGCTGTATAGCACACGTACTGAATACAGTGCTGAAGCACACCTTTAAGAAGTCTAAGGAAGGTGATGAAGAGCATGATGGAGATGAGGAAGAACTGCAAGAAGTAAGAAGCTGCATTGAGCAATGCAAGTCCCTGACAACATTTTTTAAACACTCTGGATTACAACTTCAACTTAAGCAGTCTTTAAAACAAGAATGTGAAACAAGATGGAATACTAAACTCGAGATGGTCAAATCTGTGCTTAATTCATTTGAAGACATTCAGGCCATTCTGCTTGAACGAGGAGAGATGCATCGCATGAGTCACATAACCAAAGACATTCTTCAGATGCTTGTCCAATTCCTGCAGCCTTTTAAGCAGGCAACTGAAGAACTCAGTGGCTCAAAATATTGTACAATCAACTTAGTGGCCCTCTGGAAAACCACACTGATGACCCACTGCCAAATCTCACAGTCCAGTCCAGCTGATCCAGTGCCGCTCAGGATACTGAAACACAGGTAAGTGTCTAATAATTACTCTTCTCTTCAGATTGCCTGCACATGCAGTACATGTGCTCTATAAAAATAAAAATAATATTATCCATTTAATTTGCTTAGACCTAATTAGGTGTTTTTTGATGGATTATTCAACTAAATAGCCATTCTATTCTTTTTAATAGGTGCTTGGGTCTTTTGGCTGAACGCATAGTTTTGGGACACCATGAAAAGCTTGCCGTGCTGCTCTGGCCAAAATTCAAGCAGCTTCGGATGTTCACCACAGAAGAGAGGGAGGAAATATATGAAAGTGCACGTGGAGAGTTGGCCAGCTTCCCTAAAAGAGCTACAACTGAGGTGAATGCCCAGCAGATGCAAGAGGAAGATGAGATGGCTGGGCCAGCACCAGGAGCAGTGCAACACTTTATTCAGTGGGCTGACGTTGAGGATGCTGAACTGGAGTCAGGGGTCGATGAGCTAGAAAGATATTTGAAGCACAAGCCCACAATGGAAAATGACAGACACATTCTTAGTTTTTGGAAAAACAACCAAAATATGTTTCCATCAATGGCACAACTGGCAAGAAAAATACTTTGTGTGCCTGCATCTAGTGTGAGTTGTGAGTCAGCCTTCAGCATCTCTGGTCGCACATTGGAGAATCGTCGGACCTGCCTCAGCACTGCTAGTGTAAATGCTTTGCTGTTTCTGAATAGCAACATGTAGGCCAAAAATGAAAATTAAAGCAGCCCTAGTAGACCTATATGCACCACTTTATTAAAGATGAGAGCTGATGTTTTTGAGAGCTCTTAGAGAGCTGATGTTTTTTTGTTGCAGTGCAATGCATATAGCATTTCATATTCATTTTTTTAGGGCAAGGCTACAAGAACATTTATGTTGAATATATAGTTTATACTTGCAAGCAAATGTAACTGAATGCAGTTGATTGCACAGAATGCACACTTCAAGATGTTTTATGTTTGTTTAATTAAGTCAGATAGCCATCATTAAATGGTCTGTTGCCATGTGTGCAGTGGGGAAACAGATCTTTATTTTCTATATTTAAGTTTATTTTATTTCTATATTTTATTTTATGTTTTTCTTGGTAGTAATTATTGATATGTAGGTAGGCTACAATGTATAAGTGTCATTTATGTGACATAGTAAATGGTTCAAATCTCAAAAATGTTTGCAGTTAAAAAAAAATGTTGACACTCATATTTAAATATATTTCAAATCAGCAATAAAATCTGAGGTGAATTGTCACATAAATGTTTTCTATGACTCTCAAATTCGTTAAAAAAACACCCCAACATTTTAGGCTGATCCAGCTACCGCGCATGTGCACTTGTGCAGTCAAGTTTGTCGCATGTCATGTTTCTTTGGCAACCGGAGCTTCCAGTAGAGAGCAGCAGCACACATATGATAGCAAATAAATAACGTCAGCGGCCATGGCAACGAACGAGCAATTGTTATTATAAGTTAGTTCAAAAGGACAAACGGTTAAGTTAGTTATTATGCGAGTTAAGTCGAGTCAGAATGCACATGTGCAAAGTTGCATTTGTCATCCATCACCGTGACATCAAGTGGACTTTAAAAGCTGAAATAATGAGTGGATTAAGCTTGGAAATGGAATAACAGAGAAATAACATGGATATAACTTTCTTGTCGGTGGATTGTAATGCATCACAGTCAGTCAGGTGATGTTACAAGAAAGTGAGACGACGACTACTGAAAATTAGGTAAGACAAAAGTTTTATTTTTCGCAACTTGTGTGAAATAATAGGCTATGTGACAATCGGGTCCAGTCGGGTTTGTGTCTTCCCGTCTGGTTCGGGTCCAGTTTTCAAATGATAGACGGGTCCAGGTCGGGTCCGGGCACGGCGTTTCTCGGATCTGCACGGGTCCGGGTCCAACTTTTGAAATAATAGACGGGTCCGGGTTCGGTTCGGTTTAGCACATTACGGGTCTCTTCCGGGTCGGGCATGAATTTTTGGACCCGTGAAGACCTCTAGACTCTTGTTCCAATGAAAGCGAAAGTGAATTAACGCACAGCGCGCGTGCTGTGAATTCGTCTATTCCTTCCTATCAGACACGCATTTGATATTTCGGTCTTTGTGCAGTTTACAGATACAGACACTAACGCGATTAGAACAAATCACTTATAATAAATGACTTACTGCATCAGCTGATATCCGTGCTTTCTCAAAATGAAACTGTATCTGAGGTAAGTTTTTCCTCAGGATCTCCTCACTGCACAGCAAGACGGTTTTGAAAAAGGTTAGGACGAGGTTAGATCCGTAATAAACTATGTTTTTTTATCGATGTGGGCGTTTTCATGGCTTGTCTCAACATTAGTGTTTGAATAGCACGCGCTCTCAGTGGGCGGGGTCACATTAGCACCTCATTCGCTGTAATGAGGTGAAAGGGAAAATACTGACATCTCTCTCTTTTCATAGAGATTACATCAACTGAGAATAGTTGCTTTTTATATAAATGACTTCATTTAAAAGAAGAGAATCTCAGCTTCATAAAGAGAGATCTTTCGTGTCTCTGTGACAAGTATTTAATGAGTTACAGCTCTTTTTTCGGACGCGTTTCAGAAAGATTTTTGCGGAGACAGAGTGAGCTGAAAGCGCACCCTGTTTAAATTTATTTATTTTACAAAAACACAAGGTTTTGATATTAATTAGAGTGTACACAAAAAAAGAAGACCCTCTATAGTTTATAGTCATGTATTGATTTTATTTATATGACCATTAATGATGGAGTATTTTAAGTCTATGGTGCAGCTATGTGAAAAAAAAAAAAAAAACATCAAAACGCGGGGCGCGTTTTCGGTACCAGGGGGTTAAAGTAGTAATGCTGTTGGTCTACAAACTGTATTGTTGTTGGTTATTTGCTTTGTGTTTGAGCGTGCTCATTTTGATGGTTTATGTATTTTGTGAAATTCATGTTTGTGTATTTTCTCTTCCTTGTAGTTTCACACTTTTCATGATTAAACTTCATAAATTGCACCTTCGATGGATTTTATTGTGGAAGTGTTTAGCGACTGGATATCTGGATTGATTGAAACAGTGAGGCCAGTGACAGTGAAAAGATAGGCAGTGAATTGGAGAGATGGATGGATTGCCTGTCTAACAACTGCATCTATCAGAGAGATAAAGGAATATCTCTGTTTCTAAGCCTGCACAAAGATCATGTATTCACGAGAATCTAAATCATCACTGCAACAGCACATGCACAAAGAGAGTGATGATGCTTGCTCAAGTTCTCAATCTTCTTCCTCATCAAGAAGTTATACGGCCAGTTTAGCCATCACGAAAGCTCGTCGCAAGAGCAGAGGCCGCCAAAGCAAGAGCGGCTCAGCGCAAAGAAAGAAATTGAGATTAAAGTGGAACAAGCTCGACTTCAAGCAACACTAGAAGCACTACAGGAAGAGAAGGAGAGAGATGCGGCCATAGCAGAAGCAGAAATTCTAGCAGCAGCCTTCACAGAAGTAGACCATGAATCAGCATCAGAGTTTTCCAAAGAGATCAGCCTCCAACGCACTGCAGACTATGCAAGTCAGCAAGCTTCTAGCCGTGATTTACAATGTAGTCCTGAGCACATGTCAGACACTTACGGCCTGGCCAGGTACATTGCACGCAGTCAGTTAGTAACTTCTGGACTGAATTCTTTTGATGATAAACCTGAGAATTATTGGGCTTGGCGATCATCTTTTAAAAGTACCATTGCAGACCTTGACCTTAAGCCAGAGGAAGAGATGGATTTACTCATCAAATATCTCGGAAGAGAATCAGCTGAACATGTACGAAGAATAAAATCAGTTAATATCAGGCACCCTTTTGAAGGTCTACAAATGGCTTGGGAAAGGTTGGAGGAAATGTATGGTTCACCAGAGACAATTGTAAGGGCCCTCTTCTCCAAATTGGAAAGCTTCCCTAAAATATCTGGTAAAGATCTTTATAGGCTGCGTGATCTTGGAGACCTGCTTGCAGAGCTAGAGGCAGCCAAGCTGGATGGCTATCTTCCTGGGTTGTCTTACCTTGACACTGCTCATGGTGTGAACCCGATTGTAGGAAAACTTCCTTATGGTATCCAAGAAAAATGGATATCGTATGGGATCGAAGTACAAGAGAGAACATTTGCTGCGTCCCAATTCGCCTACTTATACTACGCCCTAAAAGTATGTACTCTTTTTGTGAAGAAAAAGTATATACTTTTGAGTGTGCAGCAAAAAGAGTAGGCAAGCTTTGGGACGTACTATCACGTCATCTTTAACGGACGGCTCTGTCGCGTGCTGCGTGCATCCTGTCACCGTAAACTGCCCTGTCAATCATCTTGTCACAGTTAAAATCCTCCATTCTATCTCATTTGATTTCCTACCGTTTCAGAGCACGTTCATCTGCCAGTCGTGGGTCTTTCATGCAGATACTCTCCTCGTGTTTGCAATTTGAATATAATGATGCATTTAAAAAGTAATGGCTAAACGTGTCTTTACAAAAGTTCACAATGCTGCTGCATATGCAATATAATGTGGACAACATTGAATAAATTCATTTCGTCCGGTTAGATAGTGATAATTAATCACTCAAACCTCTTTATCTAAACCTCTCTACACAGCCGCGGACCAGCGGGACTCGTGCGCCCTCTGTGTCTGTAGTTTTTTAACATTTTTACTCAGTGTTTGTAGTTCTAACCGAATCCTCGTCCACGCGCAATGATTTGTGGGCAATATCAGCCGTTAGAGTGTGCACCGATCTACACTTCGGATTCTGACCGGAAATCATTAGACCATCTGGGTATCTTTGAAACACTCATTTCAACATACTACGGTTTGGGACGTACTTAATTTATTTTTTGAATACTATTCAGGACGGATAGTATGCGAATTGGACGCAGCAATTATGTGGCCTTTCCACCATTTTCTGTGTTTGCTGACTTTATTCGTTAAGAAGCTAAAACAAGAACAGATCCTAGCTTTGCCATTTTTCCTTCAGTGCCACCACAAGAAAAAAGAGAAAGATCAGAGCAATTCAGGCAAGCTTCTATAGCGGTTCATAAAACCCAAGTTAACATGTCTGAAATAAGAGATGCTACAGACAGGGTACAGATTGTTGATCCTCAACGATATTGTCTCATTCATGATAAGCCTCATCCATTAACAAGATGCAGAGGCTTTAGGGCAAAAAGTCTTGAGGATCGCAAACAGTTTCTTAAAGAACATTCAGTATGCTTCAGGTGCTGCTCTTCTGTAGATCACATGGCAAAAAATTGCAAAGCTGAAATCCATTGCACTGAATGTGATAGTAATCATCATGTGTCAGCTCTACATCCTGGTCCAGCACCTTGGAAGAAAACCATCTCTCCTGTATTAGAAGATGGCGGGGAGGAAGATGAATTAACCAACCAAGAGGTAACCTCAAAGTGTACTGAAGTGTGTGGAGCTGGAAAGAGTTCCAGAGCATGTTCCAAGATTTGTTTGGTTAATGTCTATCCTGTAGGTAACAAAACCAAATCCAGAAGAATGTATGCAATTATTGATGAACAGAGTATCCGCTCTTTAGCAAGAACAGAATTCTTTGAAGAGTTTCAAATTAAAGGATCTTCTTTTCCGTATTCACTCAAGACATGTGCTGGATTAAGAGAGACAACAGGAAGGAGAGCAAGTGGCTACATTGTGGAATCATTGGATAAGAGTGTAAGCCTTCGCCTTCCTGACACTGCTAGAGTGCAATCAGATTCCTAACATCCGTTCTGAAATTCCTACCCCAGATGCAGCTCTTCATTTCAGTCACCTGAGGGATATTTCTCATGAGATACCGTCCCTAGACCCAGATGCTAACATCCTTCTTCTCCTTGGTAGGGACCTCATTAGAGTCTACAAGGTCCGTCAACAGATTGATGGTCCACCCAACGCTTCATTTGCTCAAAAATTAGATCTTGGATGGGTAGTTATTTGGAGACGTGTGTCTCTGGAGGTGCTCATCGACCTGCTCATGTAGATGTTTTCAAGACCTCCATACTTGAAAGTGGTTGCCCCAGTTTACTCTGGCCCTGTGAAAGTCAATTCCATGTAAAAGAGCAGTATGGCACAAAATTTCAGTTTCAAGATCATCTTACATCAAAAAGTGTAAGTGCTTTGGCAACATGTGCAAGCGAGAAGCTAGGCCAATCAATCTTTGTCCGTACATCCAGAGATCATAAGCTTGCACTGTCAGTGGACGATGACCGGTTTCTACGCATAATGGACAAAGAGTTCCACCAAGATGATTCCAATGACTGGGTGGCCCCTTTGCCATTTCAAGTTCCCAGAAGAAGGCTTCCAAATAACAGAAATTATGCTTACAGCCGTCTTTCTTCACTTCGTCATACTTTGGACAAACAGCCCTCAAATGAAAGCTCATTTTTCGAGTTTATGGAGAACATGTTCTCTAAAGGACATGCAGAAGTTGCTCCCCACTCAAAAAAGACCAAGAATGCTGGTATCTGCCATTATTTGGTGTGTATCATCCAAAGAAGCCAAGCAAGATCCGTGTGGTCTTCGATTCTAGCGCACCTTATGATGGAGTTTCATTGAATGATATCCTACTTAAGGGGCCAGATCTCAACAATACCCTCCTGGGAGTGCTACTGAGATTTCGTAGGGAGCCAGTGGCGAATCACTGCTGACATTCAGCATATGTTCCACTGTTTTTTAGTCAGAAAGGACCACAGAGATTTCCTGCGCTTCTCTGGTATCAAGACAATAACCCTGGTAAAGAAATAGTGGAATACAGAATGTGTTTACACGTGTTTGACAATCGTCCTTCTCCTGCTGTTGCCATATATGGTTTGCATAGAGCGGCCAAGGAGGAAGAAAATAACTTCGACAGTGAAGTTAAAGAGTTTGTTGAACATGATTTCTATGTTGACGATGCTCTGAAATCCTTCTCAAATGAAACTGCAGCAATTAGTGCTCTGAAGCAAACTCAAGTCATGCTTGCAGTAGCAAACCTTAGGCTACATAAAATAATCTCCAATCGACCTGCAGTGATTGAAGCATTTCACCCTGAAGATCAAGCTGTGGATATCAAGGATGTTGAGCTTTTCTTTGAGGATACTCCAGTTCAAGCGTAGCCTAGGAGTGTCATGGAATTTAGCATCAGACACATTTACTCTCCAAGCTATTGACGATAAGAAGCCATTCACCCGGCGAGGTGTACTGTCAACTGTAAACAGCTTATATGATCCTTATGGTTTCATTGCTCCTGTTACCATCAAAGGCAGGCTGTTGCTTCGGGAACTCTCAGCAGACTGAAGACTGGGATTCTCCATTACCTGATGAGATAAAGCCAGAATGGATCAGATGGAGGAATTCCTTACAAAACCTGCAAGATCTAAAGACACAACGAACTTACTCATCCTTTCCTACTTCAGAGATTCAGAGCAAGGGAATTGTGTATATTTCCAGATGCATCTGTGAAAGCTGTTGCAGCTGTAGCTTATCTGCGATCCACATCTCAAAATGGTCAAGCAGATACTGGTTTTGTGTTTGGAAAGACAAAGTTGGCACCACAGCCAGATCTGACTGTTCCAAGATTGGAACTCTGTGCAGCAGTTCTGGCAGTTGAGATCGCAGACATGGTTGTAGAAGAAATAGGCTTGCAGTTCAATATCCAGTATCCAGTATCCAGTTCTACACTGATAGTAAAGTTGTTCTTGGGTATATTCATAATCAAAACAAAACGCTTTTATGTGTATGTGCACAACAGAATCCAACGTATTCTTCAGTCATCTACTCCTAGTCAATGGAGCTATGTTCCATCAGATGCCAATCCAGCTGACCATGGGTCTAGATCTGTATCAGCTGATTATCTCAGTAGTACAACTTGGCTTACAGGGCCAGATTTCTTTCAGAACACTCCATCCTTAAATGCCTTGCATCAAGAGAACTATGACCTTGTTGATCTTGAAGTAGATCCAGAAATCCGACCACAAGTAATTTCATTGTTCTAACTGCTAGTGCCTATTCCGTTCTTGACTCCTGAGCGCTTTGAACGCTTCTCCAGCTTGAATAAGCTAATCAGAGCGATCGCTCATTTAAGCCATATTTCCCAGTCATTCTCCCATTTAACAAAAGAGCCAACATGTAGTGGATGGCATCTCCGTAAGTCCCACAAACGAGGAGTTGGAAAAAGCCAGGATTGTTATCCTAAAAAGCGTTCAAAATGTAGCCTTTTCTAAAGAGCTAAATGACATAAAAGCAAGATGTAATCTCTCACCTAAAAGTAGTATACGGAAACTTCATCCTATTCTGGATGACAAAGGTCTTCTGTGTGTTGGAGGCCGTATTGCTCAGGCAGGTCTTGAAGAAAGAAGAATCCAATCTGTGATAATTCCTGGTAAACATCACGTAGCAACCTTGCTTGTTCGACATTACCATCAAGCAGTCAAACATCAAGGAAGGCATTTTACTGAGGGAGCAATACGAGCAGCAGGGTATTGGCTGATTAGCGCCAAAAGATGCATTGGAAGTCTACTTAACAAGTGTGTGACATGTAGAAAGCTTCGCCATCCTGACAGAGCTTCAACTGATGGCAGATTTGCCCGCAGAGAAGACTTCAAGTCGCTCCACCTTTCACATATGTAGGAGTCGATGTATTTGGACCATGGCAGGTTGTTTCTCGTCGCACTAGAGGAGGCTGCTCCAATTCCAAAGAGATGGGCAATCATTTTCTCATGTACGTGCACAAGAACAGTGCACATTGAAGTTGTAGAGACAATGAGTTCAAGCGGATTCATCAATGCTCTGAGACGTTCTTTTTGCAATAGAGGACCCGCTAAGCAGATACGCTCTGATTGTGGCACAAACTTTATTGGAGCTGCGCAGGAGCTCAAGACGACTAGAGAAACTTCAGGCTTGATCTTCAGAAAGTATCTATAAGAACATGCTTGTACATAGATATTCAACGCTCCCCATGCATCGCATATGGGAGGTGCTTGGGAAAGGATGGTGGGTATAGCCCAACGTATTCTGGACTGTATGTTGCTTGAAGGAAAGTCCCTGCATCTCACGCACGACGTTCTTGGTAACCCTCATGGCTGAAGTGTCTGTATCATTAATGCACGCCCTCTCGTTCCAGTATCTTCAGATCCTGAAGTTCCTTTAATATCTCACCCCTGCAATTCTGTTGACCCAGAAAACCTGTTCTATCCCTCCACCACTTGGCGAGATTTACAGACAAAGATCTTTTCAAGGCTGAGTGGAAAAGAGTTCAAAATCTTGCAGAAACATTTTGGACTAGCATGGCGCCGTGAGACATCTTGCCACTCTACAGAGTAGGCAGAAGTGGCAAGACAAGAAGCCTTGTCTCAAGGAAGGAGACATTGTGTTGATGAAGGATAGCCAAGTCAAGAGAAATCCGTGGCCTATGGCTATAATTACAAAACTCTACCAAGTAGAGATGGTCTTGTGAGGAAAGTGGAGTTGAAATTCATCAGAGAAGGTGTGCAGAAAAACTTTATTCGTCCTAAATCAGATGTGGTTCTGCTTTACTCCCCCTGAAGATATTAAGGAGTAAAAAAGCTAAAGTGAGGTATTTATATACCCCAGGCGGGGAGTGTGCTGGACATTAAACTTTGGTTCAAACAAGGACTTTTATTTTGATACTTATTTTTGGGCTTCCTTAGTTTTCTGGTTTCCTGTTTAAAAGAGGAAGTAGGCCATATTTTTTCTATGCTTGAGTTGTGCAAGGTGCTCCATGTGGTTGCAGGCATTCAGCATCATCTTGCCTACCAAAGCCCTTTGCAATGCAATATCTGTAAGTGATTGTTTGATTTGTTTATTAAGCATTATGTGTACTCTATTGTTTGCGCTATGTAATGTAGCATTTAATTTCAACATGTTTGTTACTTACTTACTTAAAGTAGTAATGCTGTTGATCTACAAACTGTATTGTGTTTGGTTATTTGCTTTGTGTTTCAGTGTATTCATTTTGATGGTTTATGTATTTTGTGAAATTCATGTTTGTGTATTTTCTCTTCCTTGTAGTTTCAGCACTTTTCATGATTAAACTTCATAGATTGCACTCACTGGCCTGACTGTTTCAATCAATCAGATTATCCAGTCGCTAAACACTTCCACAATAAAATCCATATTGTGGAAGTGTTTAAGCTGACTGGATATCTGATTTATTGAAACAGTCAGGCCAGTGACAGTGACTGTAACCATGACTGTAGTAACTGGTATTTTCTAAAAACCATGGTTTTGATACCATGGTTCTACTACAGTTATATTGTAGCAATGCAATAGTAAAACTGCAAGTTTTACTAAATTATATCTGAATTGCATTTATAGCCATTTCATTACAACAAACACCAACAAAATAACAACAGAAAGAAGTTATCATTCTATGATACAGACTTTATTACAAAAAATGACATAATCTGAAAGAAAATTTAAACTTGCATTTGTTCTCACATGTGTCATAAAACAATAATTTGACTACAAAGTTATTAAAATTATTGGTGATTAAGTGGTGCTGTGCAATAGTTAAAACATTCAGTTTCTAATTTACAAATAAAAAAAAGCAATTTGTTCCACTGTAATAATAATTTATATACAAAAATAACATAGTACAAATAAACATGACTAAGAACACCTTTAAATACACAGCATCTACGTCCTCTAAAAATGTCTATAACCTTTGAACCACACCTGTCCAACACAAGCATGTTTGCAATTTATACTGTACATACATTAACAGGATTACAGCAATATTACTTGACAAGAACAATAAATACTATACATTCAGAAGAAATTGAGCAATCTTTTAAAAATGTTTTAAATTATATCCACTCACAAGAGAGGAAGGGATGGGGGATGACTAATCCACACTTTAAATTCTAGGTGAAAAAGGTTTTGTTGAAAAACATGTGATGCCACATCCACGCCAGTAGTTGTCAGTATGAAGTCTGTCAAATGGCCAGTAGATTGCAGTCCAGCTTTGGGTTGGTTCTGTCTTCGACCTTCAGCCCAAATGGACGCAGGAGCTAACATGAGAAGAATACACACCACATTAACATACAAGCTGAAATACTCAACTGCTATCGGTCAGTTGCACTATCGAGTAGCCATGTAATAATGTCCAAGTGTAACACTCGCCATGTTTCCATCGACACGTTTTTATCTGAATTAAGTGATATCGAATAAAAAATGCCTTATGGAAACAGTAAAATTCGATGAAACTTGATAAAAATCGACTCAAATGAAATACGTTCGGTCTCATCGGATTTTTCTCTTGATCGATATACGGCTAATGCCGATAAAAGCTGATGGAAACGTTATTTGCCGAATAAATAATGAATTGCGATTAAGTTTTATGCCCTTTTATGGTTGCAACACGTCAGAAGACGAGTTCATTTCCGGCCAGTCTGTTTGGGCACACATGGTGAATGTCAACAAAGACAGATGTAAGTGGACAAAGCAAAAAAAAAAATGCTTGGACCAAAGGGTTTCCGTGAACCACGATCTCCCAGAACTGATGGAGCGCTGTCTGTCGTTCCCACATCAGTCACATCCGCTGTCGTCGGGCATTTACGTGCATCGGCATCATCATAGCAATGTTTATAGCGTCGTTGCTTTCTTAGGTTAGTTTTGCTTGTTTTTACGTGGCTTGGTTGAATTCTAATGTAGAATGTGGTCTGTTATTTCTGGTTAACTGACTGCGGTGCTGCTAGTATAACACACCGTTGCCATGGACGCAGTTCAGAGACGGAACAGACTATTTTTCTTTAGCAGAAGCAATACTCGTTTTAAATCAATAAACTCGTATTTAAGTCAATATTTTGTGTCAAATTATTTATTTATTTGGTTGATTTATATGCAGGATAATATATAGCGTAGGCGGTTATAGCGAATACAATCCCTTCAACAACCGCCTCGCATACATTATCCCATATGTTGCTATCAGCTGGCACATAGCCTTATTAGGCTTCAACTTGTAAAATATTGATCATTTTTGGTAGATGGCGCGATCTGTTTTGTCTAACAAAACTTTGTTCGCAAAAGTTTGCTTGAATGTTGTTCGATTCAGTGCGAAAATTAATGGAAACACCTTAAAATGTCTCAAATCAATTCGATATACCAATTTGATCGCAAAACAGCATGTGACGTCATTACGTACAGGTTTTTATTCGCTTTAAAGCCGTTTGATGGAAACACAATTTCACCAGCTTTATTCGCATGAGTTTTTTAATAGCTAATGTCCATTTAGCAATGTTTTCAAAAATAACAAAAACTACAACTTTATTCAGCATTATATTGTCTTCTGGTTCTGTTGTCAATCCGTGTTTAGTGACACTGCTGACGTAAGACGCTGCTGATGTGTGTCTGGTGCACACATAGTCCAGTCATTTTAAGCCAAAATAGGGGTCAACCTTGCAACAAATTGCCCCATATGAAAAAAAACAGCATGGTTCATATACAGCAACCATATATCTTCCTTGCTTAAATTGGCCAGAATTACCTTATGTGTTTCATGCACCAATACATGTTCTATAAAAAAATCAGACCGATTATGGCCCCTTTCATACTAAAAAGCACACATACAACTTACAGGGGATTTTTGCATCATATATGAATACTGTAAATGTCTTATATGAGTTGTACATGACAAAAGTATGCAATTGTGTATGGTATTTGTAGAAAACACACAATATTCATATACAAATCATTAAAAGTTCTTATATTGAATGATATGAATTTTACATGACAAACATATGCAATGGTATATGGTTTTATTAGAAAATAACTTAAATTCATATACAGATCATTTAAAGTTCTTATATTGAATCATATGCTAGTCAAATTAAAGTCATAGGATTTATACACATTTTGTGTAATTTTTTTATACTCGTTTCATGTTTAGATGACCAACATCACTTATATGAAGTTTGCAAATTTGGAAATTCTACAGTGCAGAAAAAAAAGGCAAATTTCAAACAGTGGTTTTAACAAACTATTTATTTTATTAACAAACAAGCCCCTTTACATCTTAGGTTAACCATTAAAATAAACAATGAATTCACAATATAGGCATTTCTGTCAAATGGTCTTTGATACTTCGAATCCTGAACATGTCAGTGAATGTAAGTCCTGTGTCAGTGAAGTTGATTCAGTACCTTCGACTCTACAACAGTACAGCAGTGCTCGAGTCAACAACATTCAGCAGATGAAGAACAGTTCTAGGATACGAGTGGATCAGTTGCAGGAAACGAGTGGATCAGTTGTGTCCAGTCGCTAACAGTAGAGTTTCATAGAGCAGGAACGGCTGTGCAGATCCAACTTCCTCTAAAAATCCTGGAGTGCTGGTTCTCTGGATAACACAACACAAAACCAGATCGATTATAATTAATACAATTTGTGTTTTATAAATACAGCAAGATTATGGTGGAAAAAGTTCAATCATCTTAGACTTTGAGTCACACAAGAAACTATTTTGGTTAGATTAAGACTAGAATTGACTGATTATCAAGTAAATTAAAGAATTCATTCATCCAATGATAATTCTGTCATTATTTACCCACATGTTGTTCCCACAGTTTTGCTCATCTTCGGAACACTTAAAGGTGCCCTAGAATGTGAAATTGAATTTTTTTGGCATAGTTAAAGTCCCCGTGAACCGGAAGTTGCAAACGATTTTTCTCCAGTGCTGTGACGTATTTCCAAGTGAAACGGAATCCTCTCCTCTCCATCTCTCGCTCATAGGAAACTAACGGTTTGAGGGGAGTGGTTAAGCATTTCCCCACCCAAGCTGTGAAACCTATCGTCATCAGAAAAAGAAACCATTCTAGACCAGAAGTAACTTTTCCGATTTTGATTAAAGATTACCAAGGTAAAAAAAAAAATTAATATATATTTACTTGCACGGATTAATTGTTCACCACAAGACTAGTAATATGCGCTGAACAAAGAAAATAGGTTCAATTTTGATTTCACAGGGACTTTAAATAACAAGAGTTCAGTACATGGACATGACATACAGTGAGTCTCAAACACCATAGTTTTCTCCTTCTTACTTAAATCTCGTTTCTGAAAAACACCCCTGAAAAACAGGCGAATCTCCACTTAATACCAACTGTGACGCAACAGTCGGGATCATTAATATGTGCGACCCCTAACATTTGCATATGCCAACCCATGTTCAGTGACAGACGAGACTGGAGCTGTTGCAGCCGAAGCATGGCAGTTGATCAGTGTTTGGATCTACACATGAACACAATAATATATTTTAGTTCCTTCGTCCCAGCCTCTGAAGAAACAATGGATTCATGTTATTTTCTCTGGAAATTTCCAAACATTTCACCGACAACTGTTTCCTCAACTTGGACCAAGAGCTGGGCTCGTGATCTGACACGTCCTGATTCTGCCGAGTTAGCACGTGTTCCTGGGTCAACAAGGGAGGTGCTTATGTAAAATTGATCAACCAATCAGATTCATCATGTGACATCATCCAGATTGAGCGCCACTTTTTGATTTTCTCAGCCTTCAACGTCTCGGCTTCATTTCACAGAGGTAAGTGCAATTTCTATAAAAATATATAATTTCAGATGCGTGTCCGTATATATTTAGTGTAATGTATTCATTTACATTTTATGATGAATTCATTACTGAACGCTAACATGAACTAAACTGCTCAAATACGGTGCGAATCTTCCGACCGCGATCGTTCCCTCATTCGAATTGTAGCCTATGGTGTTTTCCCCGTGATCGTAATCGTCAGATCTTTTCTCCGTTGATGTATATCACTTCTCCCCTGATGAATTCATTACTAACGCTAACATGAACTAAACTGCTCAAATACGGTGCGAATCTCCTTCGACCGCGATCGTTTCCTCATTTGAACCGGTAGCCTATATGGTGTTTTCCCCGTGATCGTATTGTCGGATCTTTTCTCCCGTTGATGTAACGTTATATCACTTTTCCCTGCATTCGTTTAGCAGACCCTCATGCTAATCCTTTCGCAAAAGAAAAGCAAAACACATTAGCACTTAGCAGATGGGACCTAATACCAATAATGCAGGTTATTGAATCAAAAATAATATCAATAAAATATCTAATATAAGACAAACTGTAATATATCACTGTTTTTAAATAATCATAGTATTAATACAATATCTAGTAGGCCTATAAGGCAAACTGTAGGCTAGCCTTATGTAATAATTATAAGGAAATATCTCGTGTTGACCCAGGAACATCATATTTTTATGTTGACCCTGGGACATCATTCCTTATTACTCATCTATTAGACAAACAGTAATCACTGTATTTAAATAATCTTAATAATAATATAATATCTAGTATAAGACAAACTGTATGCAACAATAATAATGAAATATCTTTTGTTGACCCAGGAACATCATATTTTTATGTTGACCCAGGGACATCATTCCTTATTACTCATCTAGACAAACAGTAATCAATCACTGTATTTAAATAATAATAATATAATATCTAGTATAATACTAACTGTAATCCATGTAACAATAATAATAATAATATATCTGTTAACCCAGGAACATCATATTTTTATGTTGACCCAGGGACATCATTCCCTATTACTCATCTAATATTAGACAAACAGTAATCAATCACTGTATTTAAATAATCTTAATAATAATATAATATCTAGTATAAGACAAACTGTAATCTATGCAACAATAATAATGAAATATCTTTTGTTGACCCAGGAACATCATATTTTTATGTTGACCCTGGGACATCATTCCTTATTATTACTCATCTAATATTAGACAAACAGTAATCAATCACTGTATTTAAATAATCTTAATAATATCTAGTATAAGAAAAACTGTAATATTTCACTATAAAATAATAATAATAATAATAATAATATATTTTGTTGACCCAAGACATTATTTTTATGTTGACCCAGGGACATCATTCTTTATTACTCATCTAATATTAGACAAACAGTAATCAATCACTGTATTTAAATAATCTTAATAATAATATAATATCTAGTATAAGACAAACTGTAATCTATGTAACAATAATAATGAAATATATTTTGTTGACCCAAGAACATCATATTTTTATGTCGACCCTGGGACATTATTCATTATTACTCATCTAATATTAGACAAACAGTAATCAATCACTGTATTTAAATAATCTTAATAATAATATAATATCTAGTATAAGACAAACTGTAATCTATGTAACAATAATAATGAAATATATTTTGTTAACCCAAGAACATCATATTTTTATGTTGACCCAGGGACATCATTCCTTATTATTACTCATCTATTATTAGACAAACAGTAATCAATGACAGTATTTAAATAGTCTTAATAATAATATCTAGTATAAGAAAAACTGTAATATTTCACTATATACTACTACTACTACTACTACTACTACTAATAATAATAATAATAATAATAATACTAATAAATCTTTTGTTGACCCAAGAACATCATATTTTTATGTTGACCCTGTGACATCAATCCTTATTACTCATCTAATATTAGACAAACAGTAATCAATCACTGGATTTAAATAATCTTAATAATAATATAATATCTAGTATAAGAAAAACTGCACTATTTCACTATATAATAGTAATAATAATAATAATAATAATAATATATCTTTTGTTGACCCAAGAACATCATATTTGTATGTTGACCCTGGGACATCATTCCATATTAGACAAACAGTAATCAATCACTGTATTTAAATAATAATAATATAATATCTAGTATAAGACTAACTGTAATCTGTGCAACAACAATAATGAAATATCTTTTGTTGACCCAAGAACATCATATTTTTATGTTGACCCAGGGACATCATTCCTTATTACTCATCTATTATTAGACAAACAGTAATCAATCACTGTATTTAAATAATCTTAATAATAATATAATATCTAGTATAAGATGAAGCCAAATCTTTGTAATTGTAATAATGATGAAATATCTTGACTTGACCCAGGGACATGATATTTTTATGTTGACTCAGACACATCATAACTAATCTTATATGAGACAAACAGTAATCAATCACTGTAGCCTATTTTAAAGGGGGGGGGGGGGTTTCCTGTCTCACATTTTTGATTTTAAATAGTGTGTAATGTTGCTGTTGGTGCATGAACAGTATCTGCAAAGTTGCGGCACTGAAAGTTCAGTGTGAGCAGAGATATCGTCTTTTATAAACCAGGAAGTATAATTGCCTACAAAAACGACTGGATTTGGACTACAGCTGGGTTATGGTACGTCACTAACCCCCACATTTGCATCAACCACTCCCTCCGGAATATGGAAAAATAGGACATGCGCATATAGCTGCGTCATTGCCGAAGAGGAAGAGTTACAGGGGAGAGCTAACTTAGCCATGCCGTCTAAAGTGTGCTATTTTCATCCAGATGTCAGGTCTTCTGTGTTCGGGCTTCCTTCGGATGCTCTAGTCCGTCAACAATGGCTAACATTTATGTTTAATAATGTTTCTGACAATTACAATCGTAATTTAGCTCTTTGTGCGGCACATTTCACTGAAGACAGCTTCCTGAATCTACACCAATTCAATGCCGGATTACACAAGAAACTTTTGCTCAAACCTGAAGCTGTTCCAACGTTAAAACCAGATGCAGCACTTGTTGGGCAACAACCTGTAAGTAAGACTTAATCGTTTTAAATGTATTAGTATAATTTTAGACGTAACGTTAATGGTTTCGTTTTAGCAAGGACGTAAACAAATGCCATCGCCGTTTTTATAGTCACTTTGTTATGTTATTTCGGGTTTCTCTGACAAACGCGTACACTTTGAAGCTTAATTAGTAATCATATATATTTATTAAATGTATTTGCCAGGTATAGCTACTTTATGACGTAATTTTGCGATTTGTTCATAAACGCGATCAATGTCAACAGTGTTTGTTTACAATAGCCATTTATTTAGATGTTTTTTTAACCCTAACCCTATAATTTGTATTAAATGTTTAATCAAGATAAAAACGTGTGTCAAAAAGCTAACAAGCAGCATTAGCATTTTCAATTATAACAGGGTATCAAACTTCTTATGTAATAATAGAATAATCATAAATCAAACACGTACCATTCAGAAACGTTTTGTAACAAACGTGTTTGAGGAGGTTCTGACTGTCTCTCTTCATCGGCGCTTTCTGGGTCGAATTCGGGCTCGAACTGATACGGCAGTAAGCCTATCGACAGCATTATTTACATTGACTGGACCACATGCAACATTCTCCCGTACAGGGAAAGGGGCGTGACGGTTTCGGACAACGCTTCACTTCGCAGTTTAGCCAATCACAACACACCGGCACAAACTAACCAATCTGAGCCCATAAAGAGTTTCTGAGGAGTGGTTTCATAGAATCAGGAAGTCAACCGGTCGTTCCAGCAACGAGAGGTGAGCGCGGCTTACAATAAAGGTGAAATTTATGAAAAATAGGACTTAAAAAAAAAAAACAAATAACGAATACATGTTGTAATACACCCCATAAACACAATTATGCAAAGAAAAAGCGGACTAAACCCCCCCTTTAAAAAATCATAATAATAATTATACAATATCTAATATAAGACAAACTGTAATATATGTAATATGTAATCATAATAATGAAATATCTTGTGCAGATTGGACAAACCCAATCCCCAAAAAAACAAAAATTTTTTGGGGACAATTTAAAATGGCGGACATATGACGGGAAAATGACGACATAGGATGCAATTGAATCATCATAAGTTCAGGGATCAGAACAAAAAATTTATTGGCCCCTAATAATAATGAATTATCTTCTGCTGACCCAGGGTGTTATATTGTAATATTATGGAGAGCATTTGCAGTCTATTTTTGCCCAAGTTGTATTTACTCAATACTTGTTAATAGTGGGTTACACTATTTTAAGAATACAAGAGACATCCTGAGACAACAACCCTAGAGTTAATAATTTTTTTTTCTCCCAGAATGTAAAGTGAAATGGAGGAGTTCATTAAGAAAACACGATGTTGCGTGAAGAAAAGACAAAGGGGAAAAAACAAAAAATATTACAGTTGATGTGCATATTCTGAAGAAAGAAGAAAATCATGAGACATTCATACAAGAAAACTTAAAACTTTGACAAATTTTCAGAAACACAAATTCTGCAAGTCAAAAGGACAAGGATAAAGGGTACTACATTTTCTACTGTATCCGGTCAGGAACCCTGTTGATGGAAGTTACAAGAGCTTAGGATGTCTGGCTTACACATCATTTAAGGTTAAAAGTGATTGGCTGAGCCACAAAATCATTGTACAACGCACCAGTAAAGAGCACAATGGGCACAATGCAGCTTGTGAACAAGAGGACACTTTCAAACAGTGTGTCCAGATTTGGTCAAACAAATTGAAGAATGGATCTCATTGGGTGTCAAGCCAGACATCATTCTACTTGAATCCCACAAATGGTCCAGATCTCATGGACACACCGAACTTGAACAACCGTCAGTACTTTGTCACTCCAAAGGACATTGAGAATATACGGACATGCTTGGTACACCGGAGTCATTTGGATAAAGATGATGCTGTTAGTTCAGCCAAATTATTGACCAGTCACCTCAAGGACAATGTAGTTTTTTTTCAGCCTTTTTCCCATGAGAAGGATCTCGTAATTATCCTTCAGACTCCCAACATAGAGAGAATCTACACAGACATGGAAAGAACATTATATTTTTGGATGCTACTCATTGCGTCAACCAGTATAATTTTCCACTTTATACCTTGGCTATAAGAGATGACTATGGCCATGGGGTTCCAGTTGCATTTATAGTTACAGGCAATGAGAAAGAGGCAACACTAGAGATAGCTTTACAGCAGTTAAGGAGAGTGTGTCCTGCTGCACCAAGGTATGTATTTATTTATTTATTTTTTAAGTTTAATTAATTTTACACGCTTAAACTATTGGTCTGGCCCCAGAAATACTCACTGCCCTGCCAAAAATTAATACAATTAAAAAAAATTAAATAATAAATTGTCCTTGTTACATATATATGTTACATGTACTGACCATTATTACATTCTTAAAACAAGAAAAAGGTTTAAAGAAATTTTACATTCTGATGCACCTCTGCATAAGATGTAGAAGACATATTTTCAGAGAATGTATCTTTAATATAGATCCATTATCTCTTACTGCACACTGGCAGAGTTTTTCACACACACAAAAAAAATCCGCTAATGCAGTAAGATACAACATATTCGTATTTATCTTTATTGAAGAATTATATATATATTATGTATATATATGTATATATATGTATATATATATATATATATATATATACACTCACCGGCCACTTTATTAGGTACCCCATGCTAGTAACGGGTTGGACCCCTTTTGCCTTCAGAACTGCCTCAATTCTTCGTGGCATAGATTCAACAAGGTGCTGGAAGCATTCCTCAGGGAGTTTGGTCCATATTGACATGATGGCATCACACAGTTGCCGCAGATTTGTCGGCTGCACATCCATGATGCAAATCTCCCGTTCCACCACATCCCAAAGATGCTCTATTGGATTGAGATCTGGTGACTGTGGAGGCCATTTGAGTACAGCGAACTCATTGTCATGTTCAAGAAACCAGTCTGAGATGATTCCAGCTTTATGACATGGCGCATTATCCTGCTGAAAGTTGCCATCAGAAGTTGGGTACATTGTGGTCATAAAGGGATGGACATGGTCAGCAACAATACTCAGGTTGGCTGTGGCGTTGCAACGATGCTCAATTGGTACCAAGGGGCCCAAAGAATGCCAAGAAAATATTCCCCACACCATGACACCACCACCACCAGCCTGAACCGTTGATACAAAGCAGGATGGATCCATGCTTTCATGTTGTAGACGCCAAATTCTGACCCTACCATCCGAATGTCGCAGCAGAAATCGAGACTCATCAGACCAGGCAACGTTTTTCCAATCTTCTATTGTCCAATTTCGATGAGCTTGTGCAAATTGTAGCCTCAGTTTCCTGTTCTTAGCTGAAAGGAGTGGCACCCGGTGTGGTCTTCTGCTGCTGTAGCCCATCTGCCTCAAAGTTCGACGTACTGTGCGTTCAGAGATGCTCTTCTGCCCACCTTGGTTGTAACGGGTGGTTATTTGAGTCACTGTTGCCCTTCTATCAGCTCGAACCAGTCTGGCCATTCTCCTCTGAACTCTGGCATCAACAAGGCATTTCCGCCCACAGAACTGCCGCTCACTGGATGTTTTTTCTTTTCGGACCATTCTCTGTAAACCCTAGAGATGTTTGTGCGTGAAAATCCCAGTAGATTAGCAGTTTCTGAAATACTCAGACCAGCCCTTCTGGCACCAACAATCATGCCACGTTCAAAGTCACTCAAATCACCTTTCTTCCCCATACTGATGCTTGGTTTGAACTGCAGGAGATTGTCTTGACCATGTCAGTTGCCGCCATGTGATTGGCTGCATAGAAATTAAGTGTTAACGAGCAGTTGGACAGGTGTACCTAATAAAGTGGCCGGTGAGTGTATATATAACATGGCTATTGTTTCATCTAGGTGCTTTATGGTGGACAAGGATATGTGCGAGATGAATGCCTTGCGGAAAGTCTTCCCAGAGTCAGATATCTTGCTTTGCTGGTATCATGTTATGCAAGTATGTATACATACAAATTTAGATATTCTTTATATTTGAAAAATTTACCTTAAGTTATTTATTGTCTCTGTTTTCAGGCTGTTGTCCGCTGGCTTTCAAAAACAGACTCTGGAGTCAGTGGGCCATCAAATACTGATGTTAGGACAGAAATCATTTCTTTCGTCAGAAAGATGAAACTTTGTGCAACAGTGCGTGAAAAAACAATTCAATTTTGCTTCCTTAATTGTACTATTACTATTTAAATAGCTATTTTAAAATAAACATTACATCAGTTACATTTAACATTAAATCACCTATTCTTTTTTATTTTATTTTGTTAAAATAGCATCAAGATTTTAAGTCAACTGCTGAACAATTCCTTAAGAGGTTTGAAGATTTCCCAGCTCTTTGCTCATACTTCAAGGATCACTGGCTGGAAATAGGACACACATGGTCTGACTTTGGACAGTGCTACAACCATGCTGACTCTGATACAAACAATCTTGTGGAAAGGTAATTTTTTTAATTAAACGTATGAAACTTAATTATGAGTTAATTCATGTTAATGTTATAGAATCACATCAAAATATCAAACTAATCCAATCACATTTAAACATGCATTGTTTTTCTTTCCTTGTCCAATTAGATTTTTCCATCGCCTAAAATATCAGTTTTTGGGAGGCATTAGGAACCGTAGACTGGATGATCTTATCAGCATCCTCATCAAGAAGACAGATGGATACTTCCAGGTCATTCACGATTTGCAGGCAGTTGGAAGAATGAAAATGCCTCTTTGAAATCAGGAGAAATACTTAAGTCTGCCTCTAGATTGGTGGAAAAAGGTTGGCAAGATAGCATTAATCTTATATCCAACGACACATACCTTTATGAAATTCCATCAGAACAAACCCCTGGTCTATCCTACAGAGTTTGTCCATCTGAAAGTTTTTGTAGCTGCCCTATTGGAATCAGAGGACATCCCTGTAAACATCTTGTAGTTACTGAGTTGCTGAGTAAACATGACTCTCAGAAATTTCCTGCTTTGGATCATCAAATAAACGCACATGCTCAGCGTACTTAAGCAAAGAAGCTTTACTCCATTTCTGTGCTCTGACACAAAAGAGGTAGATGTACAAAGTTTATGTCATGAGAGAATTTACCACACTTCTGCGATGACATTTCAATGTACCTGTTGTACATACTCTTACATTGAGAAATGTGCTTGCCTTCTACTGGCAAGTGAATTATTTGATGTAACATCAACAGAGAGCTGTACCTACTTTGTGGCAAGAAGAGACGTCAATGCAGTTAAATGTGAACACTGCAGCAAACCAATCTAAAACTGAAGTGCAGAAGTTAAAGGACATACTGGAGAGTGTGCAGAAATGGCAGACAATTCCTCAGCACATTAGCCAGCAAATTAAAAACCTGCATGACAGTGTAACAAATCCCAGTATGAATAGAACAGCAGCAGCATATCCAGCAGTAACTACAGACTTGACAAGAAAGATAAGACCATTGTTTCCACACAGAGCAAAAAACATGAAACGAAAGTATGGACAGAAATTCAAAAGACGACAAACTAAATTATAAAATGTAGATTAATTAATGTAGATATGAAGAAAAAAAAAACTAAGGCACCAAGACAATGTAAAATATACATTTAAAATTAACTTGCTACATTTTAAGTGTGTGCATATGAGAAATGAAGTGAAGAAGGCTGCTGATTTTTGGTTGTTTATTTTACTATATACATTTTTAAATGCATTGTTTTACATCTGAAATCTGGGAAAAAAATGATGCCATCTTTAATTGTAAATAACTCTAAATAAATGTTGAACGTTTTACATTACTCAGCTGTCTGAATGTGTTCTGTAACAGTGATATGTTGTATATTTAAACCAATTAAATATAACATTACTTGCTTAACTGTTTGTTAAAATTTAACAATCATTAGTTATTGTGTTCAATGGCTCAGTGAACCTCTAATTAAACTGACTGATTAAAAATGAGATGACAACATCTACCACTTGTGGTCCAAGCGTATGGGTTAGCAGACTAAAAGGTGATTCCTCTCCTAAGTTTTTCCCTTAGCAAGTGCTGGAGGGTGCAGAGTGTATTCCTGTAAATGAAGAGATTTTTAAGCAAGATGCAAGTTTAAAAAATCTAAATGTGGAAAGTAACTTACTTTGCAACATCTGCCTCAGCACTGGGAACACTTGCAGTCATGTCTAGGTTTACATGTCGCCCAAGCATGGCTCCCAGCTCCTGGGCCAAATCTGTTGCCTCCCCTTCACTGAGAGCAGAGAAGATGCTTATCTTTGTCTTTGCTTTGATTCGGCCGCTGTTCTCTGAGCTCCTCAGGGAGATCCTCTTTACGAACCTTTAGGTAAAACCAATGTTACTGTTTTCTAAATGTTTTGCTCTAAAAGTATAGCAAATAGCTATAAGGTTCATCTAGGGCATATACAAACCTTAATCAGGCTTCTTAACAGATTGTTAGACATGTTTTCTGCCATGATTCTTCTCTTCAGTTCATCTTGGGTTACAATGTATTTCCTTTTGGTGCCTGGCACTGACAGCCTACCCAGAACTGCATAGTTTCCTCCCTGAGTTGTTTCTTTTCTTTTTTTTCCTCGGGTATCTTTTCCTCCTCTATAACTTCTATTTTTCTTTTCTTGGCTATGTTTTTCTCTTGCCCACTCTCAGCAACCGTTTGCTCCTCCTTCACTTTCTCTTTCTTCTGCTTTGTTTTCCTCTGCTTCCCTTTCATGTGCTGCGTAAATAAAACTTAATCAATCACCAGTATTACAAGATTATTGTAGCACAGGTTAACTACATATAATCTGAAATATAAAAACATCAGAAAGTTATGCTTGTGCACCCTATGCTGTATTTAAGCAGCACAACTGTTTTCAACATTGATGATAATCAGAAATGTTTCCTGAGCTGCAAATCAGCCAATGAAAATGATTTCTGAAGGACAAGAAAGAGAGGAGTAATGATGCTGAAAATAAGCTATCAGCTATCAGAAACTGAACTTTTTAAATACTTGTATTTTATTAGAAAGCAACTTTATCCTAATCCTAATGTAATTCTGTCAATATTTGCACAGAACAGCATCTTTAAAGCCACTCAGAAGCTTGAGGAACTGAAGAGTCAGCTAAACTGGGACCAGCAGACCCTGGAGGCCTGGCTGCAGGAATCAGCACACAAGGATGAAGACATCATGGCCATCATCAGAGTACGCCAAGCAAGATGAGAGCAGGATTCGAGTGAGTTTGTAGTTCCAGCTGTTTGAGTTGAGGTCACTTTGAAAGCCAATAGTGAGCTGTCATGTAAAAGGTTGGCTTGCATAAAGTGTCACTGCTTTATTCACTTCAAGCAGATATATCATAATGCTTTAAAGGGTTGAATGCATTTGCAGCACTCAACTGTTAAACCAAAAGTGTGAGACTGCCAACTAACACAAAGTACCTAGGTGAATCTCACAAGTCCTGCCAAGAACATGTTTGTATCATATCTCACGCTTAACGAACAAGTGAGCAAAATAGTCAACAGTTGGTTGACTATTGCCAAGGACCAGATGATCTTTAATTTGTACACTACGATAGTTATAATTTTAAGGGAAAATGTGCTTAATTTTAAAAGTTAATAATGTCACAATAAGCTTTAGTTATAATATATTTAATTTCAAATATTTAAATAAAATAAATTAAAATTGCTAACATTAATTGTATAGAATCTATAAGCATTATTTTAGTATCATTGATATACTATTATAATAGGGCTGTCAAACGATTAATCGCGATTAATTGACATCCAAAATAAAAGTTTGTGTTTGCATAATATATGTGGGTTCACTGTGTATAATTATTTTGTATATATATATAAATACATACACATGCATGTATATTTAAGAAAAAAAATTATTTATAATATAAATTATATATAAATATATATACAGTATATACATGAAAATATTTCTTAAATATATATAAGAATGTGTGTATTTATATGTATATATATATATATATATATATATATATATATATATATATACAAATAATTATACACCCACATATATTATGTAAACACAAACTTTTATTTTGGATGCTATTTATTTGCGATTAATCGTTTTGACAGCCCTAGTATTTGTTGATATTTAAAATCACATTCTCTTGTGTTTTTGACATTTTTATTAGTTTTAAAAAAAAATATGTCTATATAGTTTTATTAAGTTTATTTTTGAATTTTTGTTAATTTAGTTATACCGGTTATTTTAGTACTTCAACTTAAAATAAATAAAAATGATAAATGTTGCCTTGGCAACTAGCTTAAATAAAATATGTTTATATATAATTTATTTTATTTCAGTTCATTTTAATGTTTATGGTTTAATTTAATGACGCTAATATCATATTTTAATTTGAATAATATCACAATTCGACATTTTTCATGAGATTCACTCACTTGTATGGCAAGTATTTTAGAAATTCTTGAAAAGCAGTATGCTTATCTATAAGTTTGTATTGCAGAATAACTGCCAAGTCTCGGCTGATATAATATCTGCTGTCTTTTGAATCAGGAGCTGACACTGAACATTGAGAAATTGACTCTTGAAGCCAACCAGAAGAGAAAGACCTTGAACAGTGAAATCACTGAGTCGGTTACAGCACAGGTGATGGATATTATTCTCTGCTCCCTCACATTTCTCAGTCGTCAGAGGACATTTTTATGCTTTGAGCATGCCATCATTCTTATAGGCTTTGGTCTTTGCAAACACACTTGTATTTTGGGATCCAGATCGCTTTGGACAAGACAGCCGAGAGCTTTCGTCAGGCTCACGCTGAGAGACAAGAGATAATCGACCAGTGGGAGAACACCATTGAACAAATGAGGGAAAAGAGACCAGGAGATACAGCAGTGTGCTATGGTAACCTGTAGATGGCGCTATTTTAATACTAAGACATCATTAAATGCACAGCGTTTCTATAGATGCAAACATATTGCAATTTTCTTAATAATTAATAACTATATCTATCATTTAATTCTGATAATGGTTTATTCAACTTTGATTGTAAATTATTCGATCTTCTAGCTGCAAGCGGAGGTGAACCAAACGATAAGAGAGAAGAATGATTTGGTCAAGGAGAGGAAGGACTTCATGGAGCGTGAGATAGAGAACAATAAAGAGCTGGAGAGGAATATAGGCACGGCTGAACGTCAGGCGCTTCGAACTCAGACAGAACCTCCAGGAAGAGGAGAGGAACGATGAGACGTCTGCAGGATGAGGTGAGTTCATGACAGCTTACCATCATTGGGGTGCTTCTTGTTTCTTCACTCATCTGTCCTCAAACCTGTGAGGCCGATCAAAGTCCACCATGATAAAAGGTGCATCAATTGTTAGAATCCACCATGAGGTGGAAAGGATCTAGTTGATCTCACCACTAGAGGGCCTTAGCAAACTTCCAAGGGGGCTTTGAGATTACTTCAAATGATTAAAAACAAGAAAAAAGTTGAGATATTTCATAATACTTGGTATTTTTATAACCAAAATCCATAATTTACTCACCCTCAAGTTCTTCTAAACCTGTATCGAGTTTCTTTCTTCTGTTGAACACAAAAGAAAATAGTTGGTAACCAGACATTTTCTGGTCCCCATTGACTTCCATAGTTATTTTTTTCATACTATGGAAGTCAATGGGTCCAGCAGCTTTTGGTTACCCATATTCTTCAAAAATATCTTCTTTTGTGTCCAGAAGAAAGAATCCCATACAAAAATATCCAAATCATGTGTCATTACTATCCCTTTGAAACAATCAATCATAATTGTTTTTTACATTTTCATGGAAAAGTGTGTGAAAAAGTGAGTTTTATGATCGGTCACAATAGTGACCGGTGGGATACTGTATTGTATCAACCATTGTACAGACTGAATATAGGTCTATTTGACAGTGCAGTGTGTGTGTGTGTTTGTGTGTGCATGTGTGTGTGATGTGCGTGTGTGCGTGTCTGTGCGTGTGTATGTGTCTGTGCGTGCGTGTGGGGTGTGCGTGTGCTGTGCGTATGGGGTGTGTAGTGTGTGATTTGATGTGTGTGATGTAAATGTGGGGTGTTTTGTGTGGTGTGTGTGCGTGTGGGGTGTGTTGCGGTATGCGTGATGTGTGGTGTGCGTGCGTGTGGGTGTGCATGTGGGGTGTGTGAAGTGAGTGTGGGGTGTGTGGTGTGCATGCATGTGGGGTGTGTAGTGTGTGATTTGAGTGTGTGTGATGTGAGTGTGGGGTGTGGTGTGTGGGGTGTGTTGCGGTGTGTTGGGTGTGTGGTGTGGGTGTGCATGTGGGGTGTGGGGTGTGTGCTGTGAGTGTGGGCTGTGTGATGTGCGTGTGTTTGGGGTGTGTTGTGTGTGATTTGAGTGTGTGTGATGTGAGTGTGGGGTGTTTTGTGTGGGTGTGTGCGTGTGGGGTGTGTTGCAGTGTGTTGGGTGTGTGGTGTGCATGTGGGGTGTGTGATGTGAGTGTGGGGTGTGTGGTGTGTGTGCGTGAGTGAGGGATGGGTAGTGTGTGATCTGAGTGTGTGTGATGTGAGTGTGGGGTGTTTTGTGTGGTGTGTGTGCGTGTGGGGTGTTTTGCGGTGTGTTGGGTGTGTGGTGTGCGTGCGTGTGGGTGTGCATGTGGGGTGTGTGATGTGAGTGTGAGGTGTGTGGTGTGCGTGCGTGAGGGTGTGTAGTGGTGTGTGAGTGTTGGGTGTTTTGTGTGGTGTGTGTGGGGTGTGTTGGGTGTGTGGTGTGCGTGCGTGTGGGTGTGCATGTGGGGTGTGTGATGTGAGTGTGGGGTGTGTGGTGTGCGTGCGTGAGGGTGTGTGAGTGTGTGATTTGAGTTTGTGTGATGTCAGTGTGGGGTGTGTGGTGTGTGTGCTTGTGCATGTGGTGTGTAGGGTGTGTTATGTGAGTGTGGTGTGTGTGGTGTGCATGCTTGTGGGGTGTGTAGTGTGTGATATGACTGTGTGTGATGTGAGTGTGGGTGTTTTGTGTGGTGTGTGGCGGTGTGCAGGGTGTGTGGTGTGCATGCGTGTGGGTTGTGCATGTGGGTTGTGGGGTGTGTGATGTGAGTGTGTGTGTTTCTGTTAGTAAAATTAGGTAGAAAGTTAGGTATTGTGTATTGGCATTTAGATACGTAAGCAATAAGGTACGAGAGGCTGTGTGTATCGTGAATAAGTAACGGCTTAAGGGCGTTGTTAGGCACGTGAACGCGAAGCGGCTGCAACCCCTTAGCCGTTACTTATTCACGATACAGCACTTGCCTCGAGTATCTTATTGCTTTTATAAAACGGTTGCCACACAATATTTAAGTAAAAAACAATGTTAGTGCAACTTTCTTGAAGTAAAATCACTAAAAGCCTACCTTCCGCTGGAAAAAATAGTCCCAGAGTGTGAACAGCAACAACGTTCCAGTGTGTAAAATGCATGAAAGCTCAAATAGAAACAACACAGAACCGCAGTGTTGCGCAGCGATCAATAGAACCGTTGGGCTGAAGCGGTCATAGCCGTGTTTTATCGTGAATAAAGCACAGCTCTTGACCAATCAGAATCAAGGATTCAAACTAACCGTTTTATAAAATGTGTTATCCCACCAGTCACTATTGTTACCGTTGACATGTTTATGAGTTCTATGAACACATTAAACAAAGCTGAGTAATTGCAAATGCATGTCATACTAGACACCTTGAATATGATGTGTACCAAAAATATATGTCCTATCTTTATTTTAACATACTTTACTAATCTTTTCTTTGGAAGCTTTCTTGCTGCCATCCTCTTCTCTTGGCACAAACAGGAAATAAACAGCTCTGGTCATGTGACTATTTACAGTAAATATGCGACACTGCACATATTTCATTGAGACCCTTTATTATTTCAATATCTGCTGGAAATGCATTGATAGATTATTCAGTAACATTTTTATAGCCTTAGTCTTAGATATGAAACATTTTTTTACAGTCACTATTGTGACCGTTGGGATTAAATGGGTTAAGGTTAAGGGTGAGCAAAGATGACAGAATTTATTTCCAACTATCATTTTAAAGTCAAAAAGGTTGAGATCCATTTATATAGTCCCATCACACCAAGGCTGTTTTGGTACCTTTAAAGGGTTAGTTCACCCAAAAATGAAAATTCTGTCAGTATTTACTCACCCTCATGTTGTTCCAAACCTCTATGTGTTTATTTGTTCTGCTGAACACAAAGGAAGATATTTGGATGAATGTTTTAATCAAACAGATCTCAATCCCCATTGACTACCATAGTATGTTTTTATTTCCTACTATGGTAGTCAATGGGGATTGAGATCTGTTTGTTTCAGCAGAAGAAATAAAAACAAAGAGGTTTGGAACAACTTGAGGGTGAGTAAATACTGACAGAATTTTCATTTTGGGCTGAACTAACCCTTTAACTCTTTTAGTTTATTCTAAAAACACTTAGTTCTTTCAAAAATATATGTGCTCATTAATGTATATTTACTTTGTTCAAGTAATAAAGTATTCTCGTGAGTGTATAATATGCCATTGAAAATACATACGAGTAAGGGAATTCTAATGTCGGTCACCATGTTGCCCCTCCATCTTGAAAGTACATTAGCCAAAGAGGGACATACCCGTTAATTCAAGCTTCGCCTTTTGCGTTTACGTTCGAGTTAACACTCATGGACGAGGTTGAACTGGAAGCCATGTTAATCTTGGACTACACTGGCCACTGTAGGAGTTAAAACAAATTGAGAGGAACAGAAACTAACATTCACTGGATGGTCCTTTTCACCACTAGATGAGGGTAAAAATCACACAGTGTAGCTTTAACAAAATATTTATTTTGGTTTTTCAAAAACATTGGATTACTGCGTTTATACGCCAGTAGATTACTATGGTTATCATGGACTATGATACCATGGTATTATACCATTACTGTACTATGGTACAGCCGCAGTACGTCTTTGTTTCGTCTCTGATTTTTTCATGGTAATCAAATGCTAATGTGGTGTTTTGCTCTCAGGTGGAGGTTCTGAAGGGAACTTTAGAACGAACAGTCACAGATGTGGAGAGCACCAGATCTCAGCTAACCAGCATGAAAAAGAACATTCAGAACAAAACAGCAAAGTAATGCTTTTTCTTTTCTCAGACGACTGCCCAGTCTTATAGTTAACAGCAAATTCATAGCAAATGTCCAGTTGATTGTAGTAATATAGTTCTTTTGTTATAGGCTTGAAGAGGTAAAGCTGCATATTGCTGCTCTGAAGGAGAAGCTGCTGGTGGCGAAGGAGGCAGTGCTGGATGGTGAAGAGCAAGCAGCACAGATGGAGCAACTGCACAAAGAACAGGAACAGAATATTAAAGTGAGTTTGACTTCTCTGACTCTTTTTGACTTCACAGTACATCTGGGCATCCGGCATCTTCTGTTTGTCAAATTAGAGTCCATCTAGCGCTGAAATGTGCTGTTTTTTTAATCAAGTGATCAAGGTGCTCGTTGCCGAGATTATGTATATGTCGAATATAACAAGGAGACATTTGAATTGTTTTTATGCGTCAGTGTTGCCTGCAAAGATGAAGTCGACAATGCTGATCGTGATCTTCGCAGTAGGGAATGCGCCAGAGAGAAATGCTCATTTCATTTGGATTACATAAACAGAGAGCAGTCTGTTTTCTTTCGTTTTAAAATGTCCTTTTTAGGAGTTAGCCTATACATAGGTTCTTTTTAGGAGATAGCCTATATTTCTCAGGTCTGGTGCTGCTTTCAGAGCACTCACGCCCGTAAAGGATTCCCCAATTATAAAGAACAGGGTTTCCGCAGGGTCTTAAAAAGTCTAAAATTCTGAACTTTAAATTTAAGGCCTTAAAAAGTCTTAAAAACGGCTAGATTTTCATCTGAGGTATTAAATTTGATTTAGTCAGGTCTTAAAAAGATTTTACCCTCGTTCATTTGCCAAAACTCTGGCCGCAGAAAGTTATTACAAAGTAGCAAAAAAGTATTGAGTCGTAGCCTACAAACCGGAGCTCTAGTGCAGGGGTTCAAACCGGTTCAAACACGCTGCTCGCGCGCTGAGCATTAGCTCGTGGCTAAAGAGGCCGTTCATACACCAGGTTTGCGCGCTCAAGTTCAATCAAATATAGGCGTGTCGCATCCACAGCGAGATTGAAAAAAATCTCACCATTTCAGATTCAGAATGCCACAAACGAACCGAAGAACCCACCAATAAGCCCCTTCCGTAACAACATTGAAAGCTCAGTCAACATGAAGGATCGCGGTGCACCCAAACACTACCGGTGTTTTTCTCTTCTCCGTGAATAAATCTTGTAGCAGACCTAACGTTACAGCAAGCGTTTCTCGGTGGTGGAACTCCATTGGGTACTTAAATGTCTTTGTCGTTATGGAGAGCGCGGTGCATGGTTGCATAGCAACGACAGATGCAACAGGAAAATCGGCCCAAATTTTACAATTAATAATAGATAACGGAGGTGAATGTCAGTAATTTATCATTTTTTGACTCAATCTTTTTATAAAAGATCATTTAAAGGCTGAAAGATGTGAAATACGTAAAATCTGTTTATAAAACTATTTTTGTGAAGACTATTTTAACTAGACTTAACCTGTTGCAAGACACTCCTTTAAAATCTGGCCATCATTTTTAATAGTATTTTACAGTTTTTCTCAATTGCTTAAACACTACAACCAGGCTTTTGAACTAAACATTCAAAACCATAATGCCATTTATCAAAAAGCACACCCATTTCCCTAAACTATAAACACTATTCCCTGTTTTGACACATGAGTCAGAATTGTTGAACTGTCACTGCAAAACTCTACACACAAATCCCTTAATATTTCATTGCCTAGACCATGTGGTCATTTAGAAAGCACTAGCATTTAATATTATTCACTCAAGTCAGCATAGTTTCAGCTCAATTACCATTACCCAGGTGAAAACACTAACAGGGCTTTTACACTGGGCTCGTTTGCTGCGGTGCGAGCCCGAGCGCGTTTGTTCCTGGCGCCCCCGCAGCGTTGGTCTGGTTTCACACTCAACTTGATTCTCATGGAACCCCGGTGCGTTTGCGTGCATCCTACATCATCGCAAACGTGCGCGGCGCATGATAGAAAGCAGAACATGTGTAAATATTGTGTGTTTTTTTATTAATTTGCTGCTATTATGAGCAGTTGAGTGAACAATACAGGTTTACTGTGTGTGTGTCACATAAGGTGGACTTCTGCTGCTTGAAAACGGACTCTTTTGAGGAGACAGTGGATTTTCAAATGTGTTGCTCTGATTCCACGCGCAATGCACAAATACACTGCAGGCTCACTCTCGCTTGTATCCGAGGTAAATCATCAACACTATCATCCCTTACAAGTGTTTTATTTAACTGAATACATCACAATAAGCTAAAACGCATGCGCAGGATACTTTACTTCCTGAACAAGTGCGTGCCTGAATCCCTGTTGCTTTCACATTCACGCAAACCGTGGTACGGTTCGGAAGCAACCGAACTCAGACCACCTCCTCCAGGTAGTCTCGGGTTCGGAACCTCAGTGCGCACCCGGGTCCCATGATAGCGTTCACATTAGCGATTTTTCATGCGAACCGTGCCCCGTTCCGAAATAAACTGCCAGTGTGAAAGCCCTGTAAGAGTCACAATTTAACACACATCAATCAGAACTTTCAGAGATGCCTAAGGCCCTGTTTACACGAGAATGCTCGCGGGTGAACACGTACAAATATTTTATCGGATGTGCCTTCGTTTACACGGCGACGGCGTTTTTGAGGCTTAAAAACGCAAAAAAGTGAAACCACCCTCCAGAGTGGAAATCTTAAAACGCTCCACCATCGCGTTCCCGTGTAAAGGGTAAAACGCAAAAGTCTGCTTGACAGTGGAGGTTGTATGCAGGCGCGTGGACGCGTGTTGCTGTAGTATGCACTCCTAGCCACCTGGAGTGCACACTACATTGAATTTCTCAGACATTTGCGGTCACCATTTGCACACAAATTTCCCACACAAAACGCTCATCTAAACGCAGAATAAAAAATGATGATGCAACCCCACTTTTGCGTTTTCTCTTCAGAACCGTTTCCGTGTAAACATACCCTAAAAGTGCCAGAGTCAGTTCATCTGAGTTTTGGAACAATGGATCTACAAAGAAATGAAGGAAGAGGTTGAGGAGGTAGTGGAAGAGGACATAGTGAAGGAGGAGGAAGAGGACATGGTGAAGGAGGAGGAAGAGGAGGACGTGGTGAAGGTGGAGTGAGAGCAGGAAGAAGAGGAAGAGGAGGACGTGGTGAAGGATGAGGTAGAAGAGATGGTGGTGGAGCAGGAGGAAGAGCAAGGAGACAAGCAGTCTCGGATAAAATTAGAGCCACTTTAGTTGATCACGTCCTTGTCCATGGCATGACTATGAGGAAGGCTGGACAATGAGTACAGCCTAATTTGAGTCGCTTCACCGTCGCCTCCATCATCAGAACTTTCAGGGAGAAAAACAGGAAAACAGGGGTGGATCAGGCAAGAGGATTTTACCCCCACTGCCTGGCTAGGGCTAATATAGCCTGTGATGTGGATGAGATTCTCTGGCCTGACCCACACCAAAGACAGGAGGCTGAGTTTTTTTTTTTTTTTTTTTGTACTGTGTGGTAAAGGAATGAATAAAAATGTGCCAATGTATCCATTGGTTCTGTCTTTTGTTCATCATGTGAAAAGATTTGTGAGGAGGGGAACCACAAGTAGCCTACCATAACTTACCAGTTTGGGAAATGTTGTTTTGAATTTATTGCACCAGTGTGTTAGTCTATGTTGTAGTGTGTGTTATTTTGAGGGCTTGTGTGTCCTGTCTGAGGACAAAGTTTGGTTTTTCAGCAAGAGTGAATGCTTTTGAGTGCAGAGTTTCATTTTGACCTGAAAATAGGTTGTTTGGGAAACTGGGTGAGACGTTATGGATTTGTGTTTACTGTTTTGAGAATAAGAGGCATAGTTTCAAGAAATGTGTTTAAGCAATCGAGAAAAACTGTAATGTTTATGTAAACAAAAAGTGCATATTCATGCTAATTTTATTTGCTAGGTTTAGACATACATTGTAATCATGAAATGAAATGTTAATACCATTTCATCTCTGGGTATGATCAACTAAAATCAACTATAGTTGTGTTTTTACAGTATAAAATGCAAAGTACAAATTTCACCTACACACACACACACACACACACACACACACACACACTTATAAAATCATTTTTTCAGAATATTTTCTTATTTAAATTTTTGGTAATGCAATGTGTAGGTCTTAAATTTCAATGTGTATGGTCTTAAAATGTCTTAAAAAGGTCTTAAATTTGACTTACTGAAACCTGCAGAAACCCTGAAGAATTTATCTATTATCCACTTATCAAATAGGCTATAGCACATAGGCTAATGAAATATTCAATTGATGCAAACCAACGGGAATCCTTGCCTTTTCTGCAGAGGCTTCAATCCCTTTTAACAGGTAAATCCTGCATTATAATGGTTGTATTGGCCCTTTACAGGTATTTTAATAGGTCAAAAGTACTAAGTGAGTAATAATCAGTCAGATTTAACCCCTCATGAATGGCAACACATTTCAGGGCAGAAATAACCTTTCAATCAATAATTAGAGGCTTTAATTACTGAAGGTTGGTTGTAATAATGGTTGTATTGGCCAGGTATTTTAACCGGTAAAAAGTACTGGGTGAGTGATGTTATTTGAACGTTATGTCTGCTTGATCCACATAAAAGCAACTGCATTCGTAAAGAGAATGGGCGATACACCTTTAACACGCTGCGCGCACTCCCGCGGCCGGCCATCAATTTTCAGCGGACCATCACTTTTCGGCACGAACACCGGCTCTGAGTCATTTCAAATACAATAAACATACAAAATGAATATTTCAGATTAAAAAACGATCGGAAATGTCATCCAGTTTTCAAATACTATAATTTGATGACAACAATAAGCTACATTTGGAAAACAAAATACAGCCATTTCTGATTTTTTCTTTTAAACAAAAAACCAAGTTGCACCCTTTTTTAAATGTCATCTTTCATTCCTGAAATAGAATAATGAATGAACGAAAAAGTACACGGACCACATGATCACTCAGTGTCCAGGAGGAGAATTATCTTATTGTAAAGTCCACAGAAGTATTATTTTAGTATTATTTATATACTATTATAGTTTTATTAATTTTGAGTTAGCTTTCATTATTAATTTTCATTTTATTTACTTATCTAGTCATTTTTATTATTTTTTAAATATTTTTATTTAGGTTTAATTCATTTTTAATTCCGTTTTGTTTAGTGAGCCTTTCATAATAGTTTATTTTATTTTACCTTTATCAAATTATTAAAACTGCTTTTAATAGTTGTATATGACGATTGTAACTCTGGTCCACAGTTTTGGAAAAATTAGACACATGATTTACTGTTATTTAATATCAGATATTACAATTATATGCTATTTTGTCAGTTAGTTAATAAAACACTACAAACTAAAATGAAATTACAGCATTGTAATGCACAGTATGAAAAAAATGGATATTCATTTAGAGATGTACTAAGGATTTTAGATATTTTAAGATATTGTTATTAAAATATCAACAAAGTGAGCGTTAAATGTAAAAGTAGGGGAAATGAGAATTACAATTGATTAATGCACAATTACATTTCCAATATCAACCCATACCTATATTATTTTATATTATTATTTTTAATGATTTGTTAAGCCTATTTGTGATTGACTTATTTATGAAAGTTATTATCAAAGTTAGTATAGTTAGTATAAAGTTAGCCCTTTACCTGTCACCCCCCTTTTTGATAATTGACATTAAAATGCACTGTACATATTTAAATGGTTGTAATTCAAGAATGCTTTGGAATATAGACCTAAGTTTGGTCTTGTTTTAAAGAAAACAATCAGCAGATTATCACTGAAGTGAAAGCACTTCAAATGTATGTAAAAGTTATGAAAGTTATAATTTACAGTAAATAAAATATACTTTGTTAATATATTTTTAATATAAAATAACTATTTTACAAAATATTTTTTACTATAGAATTACAAAAAAATAAAAGCTATATATCTAACCAAGCTTTGTTCCAAATTTAAAGTTGATATCACAAAAATTGAAGTTCCCATGAGATTTTGTTTAGGCGTTATACCAAAAATAGCCACCGGGTGCCATTGAATTTAATTGTATGCATTCTGCCATAACAAATTAATAATTTTCCATCCAAATATCCCTTCTGTCACTAAATATGGAACCTTGAGACTCAGACCTTTCTGAACATATGTGTTTTATCAAGATTAGAAAAGTTTTGATAATAAATTATGAAAGATGATGCCCTAAAAGGGGAGGGGCCTAATAAAGAAATACAGTTTCTATGGTAACACAACGTCCAATTTCAAAACGGTTTTCACAGGATGAATTCTGAGTCCTTAAGCTTTCAAATGATACCTAATTTATGATAACTACTAAAATATGTGATATAATAATAATAATAATAATATATATATATATATATATATATATATATATATATATATATATATATATATAAATAAATATAGCTGCGAGCAGCGATTGCGGGCCCAAGCCGGTGGCACCGCAATCCCGGTGCCTTTAGTTACCTAAAGGCACCGGGATGGCGGTACCGCCGGCTTTGGCCCTCCATATATATATATATATATATATATATATATATATAAAGCCGGTGGCACCGCCACCTTGGTGCCTTTAGGGTTATTCTGCACGACGTGCAAAAATGTAACCCCTGCTTTGGGAATACATACTAGTATGTATTCCACAATTGGAATACATACTAACATACTATTCAGAACTGAATAGTTGATATCTGAATGACAGATCACCATAGAAGTCAATGGAAAAAATGTGACTAGTAACAAAAGAATAGTTACTAGTCACCATTGAAATAAGTACTAGTGTCTAATGAATAAGTACTAGTATCTATTTAATAGGTACTAGTATCTAATGAATAAGTACTAGTAACTAATTAATAAGCATTGGTATGTAATGAATAAGGACTAGCATCTAATGAATAAGTACTAGTATCTAATAAATAAGGACTAGTTTCTAATGAATAAGTACTAGTATCTTTAAAAAGGTACTAGTACCTAAAGAATAAACACTAGTATCTAAAGAAAAGGCACTAGTATCTAAAGAATAAGCACTAGTAGCTAATGAATAAGTACTAGTACTTAATGGAATAGATACTAGTATCTAAAAAATAAGTACTAGTAGCATGAAAATAGAGACTAGTAGGTTAAAATGATTAAATGTTAAAACGGCTTGCCATACTCTATCTGTCGTTTCGACTAGTCACAATTACGTTACAGATATCTTAAATGATAATACAAACTATCCAAAATGTAATTACGACTAGAAAGACGTTGTTGATATCTACATTGTTAATTACGAATAGTCAAACTTAGCTTTTAAATGTTAAAAGGGCTTGCCATACAGAAGTGTAGGCTCAGAGAGACATCTCAACATTTTCAAACCAAAATATCTGACTTTCTGTGGGTCCTAGCTCATGAGTGTAAATTAGAAAGTTGTCCGGCTTGAGGAGAATATATGAATATATGAAACGATGAGATCAACATGTGTACTGAGTTTCATATTATTACATGCAAGCGTGTTTGATTTATGGACCAAGTTTTTGGACCCGTTCCAGGGGGCGCTGTCTAGCCCCCTTGCCACACCCGGGTACCATCTTCAGCCCGGCTCTGATGGCTGTGGGATCTGACCTGTGTGCAAAGTTTCAAGAGTTTTCAAACCCGTTAAGGGCCCCAAAAGCCGCTAAGAGTCTCAAAATCATCAAAAAAAAGGAATGTTAAAGTTTGATGCGTTGCTGTGGCAACATTATCTTAGATATTGAATAATGCTTTCACAGCTCTTCATCTGGCGTGTGTTTACATTTGAAGCAAATCGGGTAAAAGTAAGAGTGCGATTTCAAAGCATTTTGAAAGTGAAACACTTTCTGCTGCCAGTTGGTGGCGCTATATATTTGACTCACATCCATGTGATCGACCTCTTACAAAGAACACACTGCTGAAGTTTCATCAAGATCAGTTAATGTATGCAGAAGTTTTAACACACTTCCTTTTTGATTTATTTACTTACTTTTTTGATTTATGGACCAAGTTAATTTAATTAATACACTAATTATATAAAACTATTGTCAATGCACTACAATTAAACAGGTTATATGCCTTTACTTATAAAAAAATAAAAATAAAAACTTATTTAAAAAATACCAGGCTTAAGAAATGTATTTACTTTAGCAGGCCAGACACACAGTGAAATGATTAAGCCCCCTCCCCTACACACACACACTACACACACACACACACACACACACACACACACACACACACACACACACACACACACACACACACACACACACACACACACACACACACACACAGACTGTGTGTCAAGAGACTCAAAATCACACACACACACACACAGACTGTGTGACAGGCCTAGGCTCAGAAAGAGCATGATCATATTCAAACTACAATATCTGACTTTCTGTGGGTTTGAGCTTATTATTGTTAATTAGAAAGTTGATTGGCTTGAATAGAACTATATACACGGCAAGTTTTGTAACTGTCAGTAAAACTAACCAAGTTATAACACACTTTATGTGTCCTTTTTTAGTCAAAAAAATTTGCCACGGCCAAACCGTTCGAGATATCACAAATCCGTCCGGAATTTAGCATCCTCAATGTCTTGACTTCATGCACACCGAGTTTGGTGGTGATTGGTAACAGCATGGGTTGTAATTTGATGTTTTTCTAGGACATTTATTTAAAAAAAAAAAAACATAATTCCCGACTTCCGTTTGAACTGTCGTAAAACTTAGAGCACGAAAGTTGTTTGGCCTGATGTGATCTATGAGTGTACCGAGTTTCATATTAATCCATGCACGTGTGTTTGATTTATGGACAAATGTTCGAATCCCTAAAAGAATGCATCCTAAAAGAATGGTAAAGTTTGATGCGTCGCCACGGCAACAGTTTCAAAGATATCAAGAATCCATTCATAGGTCTTCATCTGCCGTGTATTTACATTATACAGATGAAGTTTGAAGCAAATTGGGTAAAAATAAGAGGGTGATTTCAAAGCATTTTGAAAGTGACACACTTCCTGCTGCCAGTTGGTGGCGCTATAACTTTGACTCACAATAGTCACATCCATGTGATCGTCCTCTTACAGCGAACGCACTGCTGAAGTTTCATCCAGATCAGTTAATGTATGCAGAAGTTTTAACACACTTCCTTTTTGATTTATTTACTTACTTTTTTGATTTATGGACCAAGTTAATTTAATTAATACACTAATTATATAAAACTATTGTCAATGCACTACAATTAAACAGGTTATATGCCTTTACTTATAAAAAAATAAAAATAAAAACTTATTTAAAAAATACCAGGCTTAAGAAATGTATTTACTTTAGCAGGCCAGACACACAGTGAAATGATTAAGCCCCCTCCCCCTACACACACACACACACACACACACACACACACACACACACACACACACACACACACACACACACACACACACACACACACACACACACACACACACACACACACACACACACAGACTGTGTGTCAAGAGACTCAAAATCACACACACACACACACAGACTGTGTGACAGGCCTAGGCTCAGAAAGAGCATGATCATATTCAAACTACAATATCTGACTTTCTGTGGGTTTGAGCTTATTATTGTTAATTAGAAAGTTGATTGGCTTGAATAGAACTATATACACGGCAAGTTTTGTAACTGTCAGTAAAACTAACCAAGTTATAACACACTTTATGTGTCCTTTTTTAGTCAAAAAAATTTGCCACGGCCAAACCGTTCGAGATATCACAAATCCGTCCGGAATTTAGCATCCTCAATGTCTTGACTTCATGCACACCGAGTTTGGTGGTGATTGGTAACAGCATGGGTTGTAATTTGATGTTTTTCTAGGACATTTATTTAAAAAAAAAAAACATAATTCCCGCACTTCCGTTTGAACTGTCGTAAAACTTAGAGCACGAAAGTTGTTTGGCCTGATGTGATCTATGAGTGTACCGAGTTTCATATTAATCCATGCACGTGTGTTTGATTTATGGACAAATGTTCGAATCCCTAAAAGAATGCATCCTAAAAGAATGGTAAAGTTTAGATGCGTCGCCACGGCAACAGTTTCAAAGATATCAAGAATCCATTCATAGGTCTTCATCTGCCGTGTATTTACATTATACAGATGAAGTTTGAAGCAAATCGGGTAAAAATAAGAGGGTGATTTCAAAGCATTTTGAAAGTGACACACTTCCTGCTGCCAGTTGGTGCCGCTATAACTTTGACTCACAATAGTCACATCCATGTGATCGTCCTCTTACAGCGAACGCACTGCTGAAGTTTCATCCAGATCAGTTAATGTATGCTGAAGTTATGACACACTTCCTGTTTCACGTTTCTCGCCATAGTTTCGTTTCCCTCGCCACGGCCAAACCGTTCGAGAATATCAAAAATCCCCACGCAAACTTTCATCCTCAATGTCTTGACTTCACGCTGACCGAGTTTCGTCGAATTTGGATCAGAGCTCTAGGAGGAGTATTTAAAAGTTCATTGCGTGTGTTTTACAAAAAACCTCAATAGCCGACTTCCTGTTGGGCTGGGGTAAAAGTAAGAACGCGAGGTATAGATGAAATTCTGCTATCGACATGTGTACCGAGTTTCATATTATTACATGCAAGTGTGTTTGAGTTATGGACCAGGTGTTCGGACCCCATTCCAGGGGGCGCTGGACGAGCCGCCCTGCCACGCCCGGGTACCAGCTTCAGCCCGGCTCTGATGGCCGCGGGTTCTGACCCGTGTGCAAAGTTTCAAGAGTTTTCGAGCATGTTAAGGGCCCCAAAAGTGCCCGAATAGTCGCTAGAAAAAAAAAAAAATAAAAAAAAAATATAGCTGCGAGCAGCGATCGCGGGCCCAAGCCGGTGGCACCCGCACCCCGAGTTACCTAAAGGCACCGGGATGGCGGTACCGCCGGCTTTGGCCCTCCATCGCTGCTCGCAGCTATATATTATATATATATATATATATATATATACATATATATATATATATATAAAGCCGGTGGCACCGCCACCTTGGTGCCTTTAGGGTTATTCTGCACGACGTGCAAAAACGTAACCCCTGCTTTGGAATACATACTAGTATGTATTCCACAATTGGAATACATACTAACATACTAGTCAGAACTGAATAGTTGATATCTGAATGACAGATCACCATAGAAGTCAATGGAAAAAATGTGACTAGTAACAAAAGAATAGTTACTAGTCACCATTGAAATAAGTACTAGTGTCTAATGAATAAGTACTAGTATCTATTTAATAGGTACTAGTATCTAATGAATAAGTACTAGTAACTAATTAATAAGCATTGGTATGTAATGAATAAGGACTAGCATCTAATGAATAAGTACTAGTATCTAATAAATAAGGACTAGTTTCTAATGAATAAGTACTAGTATCTTTAAAAAGGTACTAGTACCTAAAGAATAAACACTAGTATCTAAAGAAAAGGCACTAGTATCTAAAGAATAAGCACTAGTAGCTAATGAATAAGTACTAGTACTTAATGGAATAGATACTAGTATCTAAAAAATAAGTACTAGTAGCATGAAAATAGAGACTAGTAGGTTAAAATGATTAAATGTTAAAACGGCTTGCCATACTCTATCTGTCGTTTCGACTAGTCACAATTACGTTACAGATATCTTAAATGATAATACAAACTATCCAAAATGTAATTACGACTAGAAAGACGTTGTTGATATCTACAATGTTAATTACGAATAGTCAAACTTAGCTTTTAAATGTTAAAAGGGCTTGCCATACAGAAGTGTAGGCTCAGAGAGACACTCAACATTTTCAAACCAAAATATCTGACTTTCTGTGGGTCCTAGCTCATGAGTGTAAATTAGAAAGTTGTCCGGCTTGAGGAGAATATATGAATATATGAAACGATGAGATCAACATGTGTACTGAGTTTCATATTATTACATGCAAGCGTGTTTGATTTATGGACCAAGTTTTTGGACCCCGTTCCAGGGGGCGCTGTCTAGCCCCCTTGCCACACCCGGGTACCATCTTCAGCCCGGCTCTGATGGCTGTGGGATCTGACCTGTGTGCAAAGTTTCAAGAGTTTTCAAACCCATTAAGGGCCCCAAAAGCCGCTAAGAGACTCAAAATCATCAAAAAAAAGGAATGTTAAAGTTTGATGCGTTGCTATGGCAACATTATCTTAGATATTGAATAATGCTTTCACAGCTCTTCATCTGGCGTGTGTTTACATTATACAGATGAAGTTGAAGCAAATCGGGTAAAAGTAAGAGTGCGATTTCAAAGCATTTTGAAAGTGAAACACTTTCTGCTGCCAGTTGGTGGCGCTATATATTTGACTTACACATCTATGTGATCGACCTCTTACAACGAACACACTGCTGAAGTTTCATCAAGATCAGTTAATGTATGCAGAAGTTTTAACACACTTCCTTTGATTTATTTACTTACTTTTTTGATTTATGGACCAAGTTAATTTAATTAATACACTAATTATATAAAACTATTGTCAATGCACTACAATTAAACAGGTTATATGCCTTTACTTATAAAAAAAATAAAAATAAAAACTTATGTAAAAAATACCAGGCTTAAGAAATGTATTTACTTTAGCAGGCCAGACACACAGTGAAATGATTAAGCCCCCTCCCCCTACACACACACACACACACACACAGACTGTGTGACAGGCCTAGGTTTAGAAAGAGCATGATCATATTCAAACTACAATATCTGACTTTCTGTGGGTTTGAGCTTATTATTGTTAATTAGAAAGTTGTTTGGCTTGAATAGAACAATATACACGGCAAGTTTTGTAACTGTCAGTAAAACTAACCAAGTTATAACACACTATATGTGTCCTTTTTTAGTCAAAAAAATCCGCCACGGCCAAACCGTTCAAGATATCAAAAATCCGTCCGGAATATAGCATCCTCAATGTCTTGACTTCATGCACACCGAGTTTGGTGGTGATTGGTAACAGCATGGGTTGTAATTTGATGTTTTTCTAGGACAATTATTTAAAAAAAAAAACATAATTCCCGACTTCCGTTTGAACTGTCGTAAAACTTAGAGCACGAAAGTTGTTTGGCCTGATGTGATCTATGAGTGTACCGAGTTTCATATTAATCCATGCACGTGTGTTTGATTTATGGACAAATGTTCGAATCCCTAAAAGAATGCATCCTAAAAGAATGGTAAAGTTTGATGCGTCGCCACGGCAACAGTTTCAAAGATATCAAGAATCCATTCATAGGTCTTCATCTGCCGTGTATGTACATTATACAGATGAAGTTTGAAGCAAATCGGGTAAAAATAAGAGGGTGATTTCAAAGCATTTTGAAAGTGACACACTTCCTGCTGCCAGTTGGTGGCGCTATAACTTTGACTCACAATAGTCACATCCATGTGATCGTCCTCTTACAGCGAACGCACTGCTGAAGTTTCATCCAGATCAGTTAATGTATGCTGAAGTTATGACACACTTCCTGTTTCACGTTTCTCGCCATAGTTTCGTTTCCTCGCCACGGCCAAACCGTTCGAGATATCAAAAATCCCCACACAAACTTTCATCCTCAATGTCTTGACTTCACGCTGACCGAGTTTCGTCGAATTTGGATCAGAGCTCTAGGAGGAGTATTTAAAAGTTCATTGCGTGTGTTTTACAAAAAAACCTCAATAGCCAACTTCCTGTTGGGCTGGGGTAAAAAGTAAGAACGCGAGGTATAGATGAAATTCTGCTATCGACATGTGTACCGAGTTTCATATTATTACATGCAAGTGTGTTTGAGTTATGGACCAGGTGTTCGGACCCCATTCCAGGGGGCGCTGACGAGCCGCCCTGCCACGCCCGGGTACCAGCTTCAGCCCGGCTCTGATGGCCGCGGGTTCTGACCCGTGTGCAAAGTTTCAAGAGTTTTCGAGCATGTTAAGGGCCTCAAAAGTGCCCGAATAGTCGCTGAGAAAAAGAAAAAAAAATAAAAAAAATAAAAAAAAATATAATAAAAAAATATAGCTGCGAGCAGCGATTGCGGGCCCAAGCCGGTGGCACCGCAACCCCCGGTGCCTAAAGGCACCGGGATGGCGTACCGCCGGCTTTGGCCCTCCATCGCTGCTCGCAGCTATACTTATATTATATATATATATATATATATATATATATATATATATATATATATATATATATATATATATATAAAGCCGGTGGCACCGCCACCTTGGTGCCTTTAGGGTTATTCTGCACGACGTGCAAAAACGTAACCCCTGCTTTGGAATACATACTAGTATGTATTCCACAATTGGAATACATACTAACATACTAGTCAGAACTGAATAGTTGATATCTGAATGACAGATCACCATAGAAGTCACTGGAAAAAATGTGACTAGTAACAAAAGAATAGTTACTAGTCACCATTGAAATAAGTACTAGTGTCTAATGAATAAGTACTAGTATCTATTTAATAGGTACTAGCATCTAATGAATAAGTACTAGTAACTAATTAATAAGCATTGGTATGTAATGAATAAGGACTAGCATCTAATGAATAAGTACTAGTATCTAATAAATAAGGACTAGTGTCTAATGAATAAGTACTAGTATCTTTAAAAAGGTACTAGTACCTAAAGAATAAACACTAGTATCTAAAGAAAAGGCACTAGTATCTAAAGAATAAGCACTAGTAGCTAATGAATAAGTACTAGTACTTAATGGAATAGATACTAGTATCTAAAATAAGTACTAGTAGCATGAAAATAGAGACTAGTAGGTTAAAATGATTAAATGTTAAAACGGCTTGCCATACTCTATCTGTCGTTTCAACTAGTCACAATTACGTTACAGATATCTTAAATGATAATACAAACTATCCAAAATGTAATTACGACTAGAAAGACGTTGTTGATATCTACAATGTTAATTACGAATAGTCAAACTTAGCTTTTAAATGTTAAAAGGGCTTGCCATACAGAAGTGTAGGCTCAGAGAGACACTCAACATTTTCAAACCAAAATATCTGACTTTCTGTGGGTCCTAGCTCATGAGTGTAAATTAGAAAGTTGTCCGGCTTGAGGAGAATATATGAATATATGAAACGATGAGATCAACATGTGTACTGAGTTTCATATTATTACATGCAAGCGTGTTTGATTTATGGACCAAGTTTTTGGACCCCGTTCCAGGGGGCGCTGTCTCAGCCCCCTTGCCACACCCGGGTACCATCTTCCCGGCTCTGATGGCTGTGGGATCTGACCTGTGTGCAAAGTTTCAAGAGTTTTCAAACCCATTAAGGGCCCCAAAAGCCGCTAAGAGACTCAAAATCATCAAAAAAAAGGAATGTTAAAGTTTGATGCGTTGCTATGGCAACATTATCTTAGATATTGAATAATGCTTTCACAGCTCTTCATCTGGCGTGTGTTTACATTATACAGATGAAGTTTGAAGCAAATCGGGTAAAAGTAAGAGTGTGATTTCAAAGCATTTTGCAAGTGAAACACTTTCTGCTGCCAGTTGGTGGCGCTATATATTTGACTCACAATAGTCACATCCATGTGATCGGCCTCTTACAACGAACACACTGCTGAAGTTTCATCAAGATCAGTTAATGTATGCAGAAGTTTTAACACACTTCCTTTTTGATTTATGGACCAAGTTAATTTAATTAATACACTAATTATATAAAACTATTGTCAATGCACTACAATTAAACAGGTTATATGTCTTTACTTATAAAAAAATAAAAATAAAAACTTATGTAAAAAATACCAGGCTTAAGAAATGTATTTACTTTAGCAGGCCAGACACACAGTGAAATTATTAAGCCCCCTCCCCCTACACACACACACAGAGACTGTGTGTCAAAAGACTCAATCACACACACACACACAGACTGTGTGACAGGCCTAGGCTCAGAAAGAGCATGATCATATTCAATCTACAATATCTGACTTTCTGTGGGTTTGAGCTTATTATTGTTAATTAGAAAGTTGTTTGGCTTGAATAGAACAATATACACGGCAAGTTTTGTAACTGTCAGTAAAACTAACCAAGTTATAACACACTTTATGTGTCCTTTTTTAGTCAAAAAAATCCGCCACGGCCAAACCGTTCGAGATATCAAAAATCCGTCCGGAATATAGCATCCTCAATGTCTTGACTTCATGCACACCGAGTTTGGTGGTGATTGGTAACAGCATGGGTTGTAATTTGATGTTTTTCTAGGACAATTATTTAAAAAAAAAAAACATAATTCCCGACTTCCGTTCGAACTGTCGTAAAACTTAGAGCACGAAAGTTGTTTGGCCTGATGTGATCTATGAGTGTACCGAGTTTCATATTAATCCATGCACGTGTGTTTCGATTTATGGACAAATGTTCGAATCCCTAAAAGAATGCATCCTAAAAGAATGGTAAAGTTTGATGCGTCGCCACGGCAACAGTTTCAAAGATATCAAGAATCCATTCATAGGTCTTCATCTGCCGTGTATGTACATTATACAGATGAAGTTTGAAGCAAATCGGGTAAAAATAAGAGGGTGATTTCAAAGCATTTTGAAAGTGACACACTTCCTGCTGCCAGTTGGTGGCGCTATAACTTTGACTCACAATAGTCACATCCATGTGATCGTCCTCTTACAGCGAACGCACTGCTGAAGTTTCATCCAGATCAGTTAATGCATGCTGAAGTTATGACACACTTCCTGTTTCACGTTTCTCGCCATAGTTTCGTTTCCTCCGCCACGGCCAAACCGTTCGAGATATCAAAAATCCCCACACAAACTTTCATCCTCAATGTCTTGACTTCTAGCTGACCGAGTTTCGTCGAATTTGGATCAGAGCTCTAGGAGGAGTATTTAAAAGTTCATTGCGTGTGTTTTACAAAAAAACCTCAATAGCCGACTTCCTGTTGGGCTGGGGTAAAAAGCAAGAACGCGAGGTATAGATGAAATTCTGCTATCGACATGTGTACCGAGTTTCATATTATTACATGCAAGTGTGTTTGAGTTATGGACCAGGTGTTCGGACCCCATTCCAGGGGGCGCTGACGAGCCGCCCTGCCACGCCCGGGTACCAGCTTCAGCCCGGCTCTGATGGCCGCGGGTTCTGACCCGTGTGCAAAGTTTCAAGAGTTTTCGAGCATGTTAAGGGCCCCAAAAGTGCCCGAATAGTCGCTAGAAAAAGAAAAAAAAAAAAAAAAAAAAAAAAAAAAAAAAATAATCGGAAGGAAAACAATAGGGCTCTGCGCCCTTCAGGGCTTGGGCCCTAATAATCGGAAGGAAAACAATAGGGCTCTGCGCCCTTTCAGGGCTTGGGCCCTGAAAAATAATCGGAAGGAAAACAATAGGGCTCTGCGCCCTTTCAGGGCTTGGGCCCTAAAAAAAAAAATATATATATATATATATATATATAAATTATACTTTTTAGAGGACTTCTTACCTTACTTTTTAAAATATAATTTTATGTTTTATTATGAACTTTTAGCACTAAAAACCAGCGTTTCAATTATTAAAAGTGTGTGCGTTGACTTTTTGTGACAAAGGAAAGAAACTCCTGTAATGTCATTCTTGTCATAAATTCATATATTACTGTTCATTCATAATTTGTACGAAAAAAAACAGTGCTGAAATATCTATTTAGGAGTCTTAGACCTTTCCAACGATATATAGTTTGTCATGACTAGATTAGTAAATTTAGGTTGCCCTTGTACGGGCAAGTGACAGTTAAGGGGTTAATATCATGTGTCTGTACTTGGATTAATAAAGCATTAATTGTGTAGGAGATCGATGCTCAGCTGCACCGGCAGAGAGAGCTCATGTTCAGGAAGAGTCAGGAGTTGCAAGGGCTGCGTGAAAAAGAGAAGAACATCACAGCTGAGATCTGCGCCACCCGGGCCGCTCTCTCCAGCCTGGAGAGCAGACTCAGAAAACTGGACCAGAGCTATCTCAAACAGCAGACGATCATCACCAACCAGGCAAGAGAACAAATAGATATCATCTAATTAAATATGTCCGCATGCAAGCGGGATGGTTGTTTTCTAGAAGCTGACAGATGACTCGAGTGTCGTTCTTTTTTTTGGTCTAGGACTTTCAGATCCAGATGCTGGAGAGGAAGACTTTACACTTGCAGGGGAAGGTGAACACAAAGGAGAAGGAAGCTCTGGAGAAGAAGGCTTCTGATCTGGCTGAAGCTCTAGAGGAGAAGAAGAAGACGGCCGCCACACTCAACACACAGCTGAAGAAACTCCAGGTGAGAGTGTTCTCAGAGCTCTCCTCAGATTTGGAGAACAGCTGTTCAGTCATGAAACTCTAGAGTGTACAGGCTGATGAGTCCTGTATGCAATCTGCAAGCAATCATATCATTACCGCATGGCACAAGCTGAGTGGCCTCTGTTGATACTGCAGCCAGTGAGGATACTTGCTCAACATTTCAGTGTTTTCTGTAGGCTTATCCTGTATTGTGCAGTCAGAGTTCCTCTGAAACCCTCCTCCTCCCCCAGCTCCACCTGTCTGGAACTGTTACGGGATTTATGTCTATGTCTGTTAATGCAGCAGCTGCAGCAGATAGGGGAATTTGCATATCATAATTAATAATTCATAATTAATAATTATTCATACAGATTTGGATCAGCCCTGTCTTACATGTTAATAAATCCCTCGATGAGGGCTTTCTGTTAACTTTACTTATATGTATACATGTGTGTATCTCTGCAATTAACCACAAATTAATTGTAACAGATTGCACAGACTACGTCTTACAAGACAAGTAAAATTAATTAGCTCAATTAATTATAGAGCAGGGAACACTGATCCCTTCCTGGCCAGAAAGAATTCAGCATTCCAACTCAGCATAACCTTTTCTGGCATGTTTAGTTATATAGAGCATGCAGCGTTCCACTTTTTCACTTCAGAGACTTGTCATGAGCAGGACCGTAATTCAATCACAAATGATATATTGAATTTATTAAAGTCAATATGGCAAACTAAGGTAAGCATTTGTATCACGTCACAATCGAGATACATGTACGATACAAACATTAAACACAAACTAAGACTACGCAGGGCGCTAGATCAATAAGTGAGCTGGAGAGAGAGAGAGAGAGAGAGAGAGAGTGAGGGTGAGAGAGAGAGGGAGTTACAGTCACCAAACAGTCAATTAATCTTTCTGAACACCATGAAAACACTTTCTTTATGCTTCTGAGAAGCTCTAAAAGAAGGTAACGTTATACTTGCACAACATGTTTGGTCTGTGTGTGTGTCACCCGCCATGGCCAGGCCCGGTTGGGCCGTCACGATGAATGGAGTAGGCTCTCCTGTGTGCCGCGCGTTCCGTGGGAGCGCGTGAGCGCGTTCGCTGGAGCGCCTGCGCTTCCCACTGCCGCGGCTGGCGCGTGCATGCGGTTGCGTGCGTGGCTTCGTGCTCCCGTGGGGAGTCACGTGGCGTTGGCATCGGCGCGAATGTTTGAAAGGCTTAAAAGTCTTTGAGGTGACGCCCACCCGAGGAAATAGATCGGGGGCAAAGTCCACTTCCTTTCCTGGGAAACGAACTTGGAAGTTCATTTGAGAAGAGGACGAAACTTTGGACGATCAAAGAAAGTATCCGGTTGGGTCGGATCTCGTGCAGGAGATCCTTTACGTGCTTCTTGGCATGAGACGTTTTCGGAAGAGAAAGGGCGGAGCTGGCGCACTGCCTTTATCCTCTTGGGGCATCCATCCTCTTCCTGTTGGCTTGAGCCAATCAGGGAGATGGAGGCTGCACGGGAAACATTCTTTTATGGTGCTTTGTTCTCAGATCCGCGCTCCGTGGGAGGGGGTGTGTTCACATAAGGGCTACTATATTGAAAACAGCTTCCATCACCTTGGCAGTAACATATTAAAAAGACATTACTTTACATCTGTACATATTCGGGTCGTTCATCTGATAGACGCAATTCACAGAGACACCAAGGAGCATTATGTTACATTAAATGAGACATATACTTCTGTTGCTACAATGCCTAAGGAAGTCACTTTCTAATTCCTGTTTTATGCTGCAACCAACAAAGATATTTCACGGTGACCTGGTAAAAACACACATACATAGAACACATGGAATATATCTGGTTAAATGTCTTTTAACACAGAAAAGTCCATCTCTTGGGTCAGAGACATAAAGCACATTCCACAGTCTTGTAACATGTACTCACTCTAGTGAGTGGAAGAATGTGTGTGGCGGTGTATGTGTGTGTGTTTGTGTGTGTGTGTGTGTGTGGGGGGGGGGGTCCGAGTCCTTGGAGGACGGTTCATTCAGTCTGGCCAAAATCATTACATCTCCCCCTTTTCGTTAGATGAAGTCCTGGCGTGGACTTCCATCGAACGACACCCATCGCAATGGATGGAGGGCAGGTGAATCATGAAAGTCAGGTAGCAGGTGGTGGCTGAGGCTGAGGTTCGGGCTCAGCTTGATGAGGTTGGACGCAGTCTCCAGTGTGGTACCCTCTTCCTGAGGGTCCAGTGGTGGCTGTGGAGGTTTGCGTTTGTTGAGTCTCTTGTGGAGTGTGAAAGTCAAGTGTCAAGACGTGGTTGATTACCGTAGAGGTACCCAGCGCAGAATCAGCTGCGGTCCAGGATTGGACAACAGGTGATGCAGTGGTGCAGTGGTGCAGGTGTTCAGTCTCAAACACAGCTAGGAGAGCTATGTTGCTGAGAACAAGTTCAGTTCGGCTGGGCACCCCCGTTTTTCACAGTTCATAATTCCAGTTCTGGAATCAGGGTGAAATCATGGGTTTCGTAAAGGATGGGACTTGACTCAGGCTCAGTCGCAGCAGGGTAGCTCCGAGTCTCGGAGCAAAGGCTGCTTGATGCTGAGTTTTGAGCAAAGTCATTCTGGCAGACAGTAAACCGTTGTCCCGCTGGAGTTCACTTGTCTGGTTCAGCAGAATGCCGTGAGCGTCTGTGGGATCTGTCACAGCTCCTTTCAATTTCTTGATGGTCTGTGAGGAGGCACTCTGTTGTGAGTTACCTTTTGGCTGAAGGATTTCAGTTCGTTTTGTTGCTGGACATGCCGGTGTTTGACTGCGTTCTGACAGCAGCGGCGTGGGTGTCCATTTAGCTCTGCTTGCGTGGTAGTCGACCCTATGCCGTGTGATGTCGGACCTGGTGATGACTGCAGTTGTCCTCTGGTTGGCTGGAGGCACAGGGAGACGACCACAACAGCAGCATCCTGTAACAGAGACAGGGGAGAGAGAGAGAAAGGGGAAAAGGTTTCAGCGGCTGTCGGCTGGGACAGCCTGATGCCTTTGAGGATGCCGAGATGTCCTGGTGCTGCGGTGTGCAGCCCACATGGTGCGTGACAGGCATACACTGGCTGGTATATCCCCCTTTTTGTACTGTGGCAGCACAAGCTGTGGCGAAGTGATGTCACGAGGTACATAAATTTCAAGTGTTGGGCCGTTTAGCAGCATGTGCTTGGTGAGCTGCCGTTGTCGTGGTTGACGGCCGGTTTGGGCGGTTGGAGGGGTTGAGAGGTGGTTGTCTCAAAGTTCATTTGGTTAGTCTCAGTTTTTGGTAAGCTGAAAGGTGCAGGGTAGCAAGTTCACGTTTACATTTGGTGCTGAGGCTGTGCCTTTATGGCTGGTTGCAGGAGTTCTTGTGACCTCTGTGACCTGCCAGTTAGGTTCTTTTGACCTGTGTGACTGGAGGGGGAGGGGTACTTGAACTTGAGCTCAGACATTCAGTTGTTTAAAGTCTATTAAAGGCTCATAACGATCTAACAGATCTTGGCCAATCAGACGTGCGTACGTGATCGTTCGTGATCGGTACACTGGGTAAATCCGGCACATAGGGACCAATTGTTGGGTGAATGAGAGCTACCTGTGTTGAGCCAGATGTCGTTTTGGCTGTAGGATTGCACCTTCAGCTTACCTGTTTGGGATTTGAGAGTTCGCTCTGATTGTTTGAGTCTTTTAAAGAGTTGGGCTGGCAGTAGCGTGATGTTTGAGCTAGTGTCTAGCATGGCTTCAAGGCTCAAATCATTGTCTCTAGGTGGCTAGGCAGAGTTTGTGCCACCCCCTTTTGATTCAGGTTTCCCAGAAGTCCTGGCGTCTGGGCTGATGTTGTGTGGGACACGGTGTTGTCATGCTCAGGCTGTGCAGCTGTCAGTTGTGGTGGCTGCTTGGTGCTGTCACTTTGTGAAGTGGCAGTGAGCTCTGTGGTGTGATGCTGACGAGCAGTGTTCTGGGTGTCTGTTTGGGTCTTGCGCTGAGACATAGCATGTCTGGCTTGTCCTTCTTGTGAGATCTTGTGCAGAAACTCTTTCAGCACCTTCAGGATTTTTGCTGTCAGTGACATGGCTGCACTGTTGTTATCTGATGTGTGCTCAGATTTGTGCTTACCAGTGGCGTGTTGAGAGGGGTACCGCTCTGGGCTGGTTGGGCTTGAGTCTCTTGGTGATGAGGTGCGGCTCAGAGCTCTTGCTCTGGTGCGGTCGATGAGCACCAGGACTGTTGTGTTGCCCTCTGTTGGCTTGGAACGGTTTACTCTCAGTGAAAGTGTGGGGTGCCTCCTAGAGGCAGCTCTGAGTCGTGCTCAGAGACAGGTTAGTTTGAGGGTGTTTACCCAGTCTTTTCGGACAAAGTCTTTGCGTAATGTGAGCTTGTGGTCTCGTAGCTATGGTAGATATGCTACAGGGACAGGCCAGGGTGCTTACGGAATAACTCACTGTGGGATGCAAGCTTCAAAGAAACAAAGTTCTGAGATTGGCATCCTTTCCATACCTGGTGGTTTGTCGGAGTCGGTGGAGTTTCAAGTCGGTCTTGCTTGATGTCCACGGCGGTGAGAACCTTTGGTATGATTCTGGATCAGGGAGTTAAGCGATCGAAGCTTATTGCAACAGCTAATAGTCCATTTTGGCAGTCTCTGTTTGACGAGCTAGGAAGCTGTGCACCTCACGACTGGACGTAATCCATATCGAGCAGAATCTGTTTCATGCAGTCAGGTTGGTTAGACAGTTTGCAAGTGACAGTCTGGTCTGCATGTCGTGGCTTTTCTGGTTAGCTTGGTCAAATCCTTTTGGAGCCATGCCGTGGTTTGTGGCAGTGGTTCCTTGGGAGGTTGAGGTCAGGTTACGCAGGGGCTCTGTGGCATTCTGGCACACTGGTTGTGAGTGATTAATGCGTGGCCCTAAAAGTTCAGAACTACTGCTTAATAGGTTCGTTAGGTATTTAAGCATAAAGCTAAGTGTCTCTTTTGTCCTAATCTTAGCTGTGAATGTTAGGGGGCTAAGTTTTGTGTGGTTCCGAGGGTATTTCCTGGGAAGGACATAGCCGAGATGAAATAAATGACGTAAGGTGGTTCTTATGACTAAATTATTTCTCTGGACTTAGCTGGTGGTTCACTATAGCTCGATGGTGTGAACGATAATAGGGGAAAGGACAGCTTTCTTATTTAAATTCTGCTTATTGTCGATCCTCAGGACTCTAGTAGTGCCTTTAGTAAATTGTTGAGATTACTTGTGTTAGAGGGTCACAAAACGAGTGCACTGGCTGGAACTAAGCCAAAATAACAAATAAGGGTGTCTGCTTCCTTTCTGGGCCCTGATGGGAAATGGAACCACACTCGGACAAGAGAGGCAAAGGAATTAAATCATATAGAGGACCTAATGGACAAGGGAATAGCTGCTTGCTATTATTATCAAGGTCAAAGGAATGAAATAATTAACGAGGAAAAATAAAATCAAAATTAAAGCAAAAGGAAATAAAATGATCAAAACATGGGAATGATCTGAAGTCGAGAATAATCAGTGGCATTAGTGGCTAAACTTTGGATTTGCTTTGATCAACACTCTATAGTGGGTTGTAGCGGTTGCGTGTTCAAGACCACATTGGGTGTGTTCCTCCAAAGGTTTAGTCAACATGCCGACGAAAATTCCTATGGTTATACAAATTCTTCTGTTGTTAGTTACGCAGTTTACTTGCAGTTAAACTTGAGTTTAATTAACAGGGCATCTGTGAAGTTAGTCTTCAATGGTTAGCAAGGAGTATTCCTAACCCTGTGAGGGTAAACTTTGGCTAATAAGAATTGCAAACACGGAAAGTGAATAATTAGAAACCCTAAGTGGTGTTGAGGAAAGTATTCTAGAATACTTTGCACTGTGGAACACAGCTGTGATTAAGGGTTCAAGAAAATAATGCTAACTGCTAACTGTGGAGGTTATTCAGCTTAGCCTGCATTGGATTGGAGCTATGTTAGGTTAGCTTAGCCCAAGTTAGCTTGATGCTAAGCTAGGTTAGCTTAGCCTAAGTTAGCTTAGTGATGGGTCAGTTTAGCTTAGCCTAAGTTAGCTTGATGCTAGGCTAGGTTAGCTTAGCCACCCAGGCTGGTTTGTTTACAAAAGTGACATTAAGAGTTAGCATTTCCTGTGACAAGTTGTCATGGGAGCCAGAGGGTGTCAGAGCAATTCAACAGTACCTGAAGAATGTCTGTGTATTTTACATGAATCGTGCATGTTTTAACGGGTTAAAAGGGAGGCACCTATACTTTATGATTTTCAAGAACTTGGTTGCATTAAGTAAAACGCAAATGTGTCTTGGCATTTGCTAATTTTCTCATGGAACTCTACTCTTTACTTCAGTCTTCTATTTGTTTACAGAGTAAGGAAATAGATTTGCTGCAAGTCAAAGCTTGTCTTGTTCTATTTGCTTACAGAGTAAGGAAATAGATTAGCTTTCCTAAGCATATATAGTTACGTCTCTCTCATGCATGAATGCTGACTTTTCCGCTGAGTTACTTCTTTCTGATCGTTTAGTAGCTTTCTGCTTGTAGAAGCAGCTAAAATTTAGGTGAATTGCATCAATCTAACAATAAAATTAAGGCCTTTACTTTGTAGAAGGGGAAGCGTCGCCCAGGTTTACATGCATATAACTCTGTCCCTGAGCTGTCTTCGTCAGAAACAGGTTCACTATATACCGCGATTTTGGATTTCTTTTTTTTTGTTTATTTCCAAAGCGGAAAAGATATCGGTACAGATTACAAGCTGCTGAGATGATTCTTCTGTTACACAGACTTACGCTTTAATGCTGAAGTTCCTGATACCAGTTGGGAGTCTAAGGCCTAAAATTTTTTTTTTTTTAAAGTAGAGATGTCAATTCCGCTATTTGTTTTATCTGCATTTAGGCAAGCCAGCTATCAAGATGCGCATTGCACGGGAGTGTTTTAGTTGGACCGCGACTGGTCAAGTGCACGCCTGTTGATTAACAGTAATTTAAACTCGGGTGATTTTACTACACTCTGTCGAAGGCAAAGTATGGAGTGGGTGTTTTCTTGTGCACTCTTCACTGTCGTGAAATGTTTAACGGTGCCGTTCTAGACAACATCTAAAAACTGTTCCGTTTCAAAACGTAGCTCGTAGCACAGTCTGTCGGCCCGTTCGAGGCGTACATGTCTTATGTAAGATTCCTTTAACCTTAGTAAAATTCTGCATTCTTACAAACGCAGAGTCGAACTTTGAGAACACCCATTTTTCATCTACTTTTCAAAAGTTCTAATGTTCGATGTTGACCAAGGACGCTCCTAGCACAGTCTCCACCTGGCGTTCGTGACAGTGTCTTCTGGGTTGCAGTTCAAAATACTTTGGGGCTCCCCAGGAATCCCCACCTGAGTGGGCCTTCATCGCATCCGTCCAGAGTGGGCCTTGCGTGGGGCAGGAGAACTCATGGTGACTGACGGGATAGGCAGGAAGAGGTTTCTTGAAACCTCGGTGTCCTCTCCTCAGTCATAGGTTCGCTGCAAGTTCCACAGCAAACTCGTTCGGAGCCGGGTGGTGGTAGCACAGGCCCTCCTGGGTACTGTCCTGCTGGGTGTCCGTGTCGTGTCAGACACCGGTTTGGAGACAGCAGGTGGAAAGTCGATGTCTTGTAGATTGTCAGAGATGTGGTGGAAGGCGGGCTTTCCCACCTCCCCCTTTTTCAGCTCTTGTGTTCTTGGCTAAATGTGCAGACTGGTTAGGGGAGACTTGTGGTGTGTGTTTCCCCTTTTCCGGTCATGCTGAAGTCTATAAGAGTATTGCAACTCTGTGGATCAAGTTCATGTTCGAGATCTTGTCTCTGCTGAACGAGCTTGTGGTATGGTCACACGGGCCTCTTGAGAGTTTCTTTCGGAGGCCGTGGCTTTTGAATCTCTTTAAGTTCAGCCTCTGCTCTTTGCAAAGGGGCTTCACTTTGTCGAGTTTCTCGTTGAATTCCTCTTTGGTTCTTTTCTCTGACTATTCTCTTCAGTCTGTGTAGAAGATTTAGACAGGGCAGTTTGAAGTCTTTTACTTCCTTCTGTAGCTCGGGGTCGTTGTCATCCTCGGCGCTGCAACCTTGTGCTCCAGGGCGATGCGGCTCCTTTTGCGGAGGCGTGCGTGTGCGCTGAGCTGGTAGGCGAGGTTGACGTGTCTGGCCCAGTCTTTGTCGTGGGAGCTTTTGGCTTGGTTTGTGTGCCATCAGCTCAACACGTCCTGCGTCCAGTTGCTCTTGGCTCGGGGCTCTGAGTAACCGGTGGCTTTGGGCAGGGATGGAGATGTCATGAATCTCGGCCATGTCTCCAGGTTGTCCCCGCGGGTTGTGGGACTGGAACATACTGGCTTCACTGTGGGCGAGATGAACACAACACACACAGAGAGACCAATGCAAGTTCGACTACGTCTAACGAGCTATAATACCGGCTAGGCCGTGTATGAAAATTTTGGTTAACTGATGCAGACAGTTAAACCGTTAGGTGGGACAATTTGGGTAGGTCATCATGGGTCTGAATGAAGATTTGGCAGGGCGCTAGCTTAGGGGTCACCTGTTTATGCTAACGACTTGGTTGTCAAACTATTCTTCAGCTTTCCTTGGTGTGTCAGAGAGGTTCTGTCTCTAGGTGAACTGAAAGGAACAGAGCACAACAGAACAGAGCAATGGCAAGCTAGCAAAGTTTGAAGTAACATGCAACCATCAAAGATGGGGAGGTCTGTAATGAAATGGCATTAATAGTACACAAGAAGTGTTAAAAGTGAAAGAGGCAGTTTGTGAGGCTAAAGCCTGCAGTTTGTGGCTTGGAGAGACGGAGGAAGCCAACCACTTCAAATATCAGGGAATCTCTAGATTCGGTGGCCAATATTAAGTGGATGGGTTTTAATACCTTTTTCTAGTTTGCCTGGGGTGAAATGAGGTCATCCCGGTTGGAGTCAGCCTCGTGGCTGGTCCCTCTGTCACCCCCCAACACCTGACAGCAGTGTCCCGGGCATTTCGTGCATCTGTACCGAGGTGCGCCCTTTCAAGCAACTTGACCTTGAACACAACCGGCGGTGCCAGATTGGTGGTGTCGTGTTGCGGGCCGCATCAACAGAAAGATACAGGAAGTATCGAGACCTGCGCTCAGTCAGCGATGGTGGCGCAGATCAGACGAACCAGCCAGCCGGACCCCAAGCGAAGGTGACTGTCACATCACCACAGCACTTGAGAGATTTCTACCTACAAACACAAAACAGGATGAAGAACAAGTGTGCCTCAATTTGAATTAAAGCTCCTCTATCTACATCAAGTTGAGTGTCTATTTTTGTTGAAAAATCAAAGGCAACGGCTTTACTAAAGTCTATGGTATAAACACAAAGGGAATTGTGACAATGTCAATTATCAGAATAACCCAACCTCCATACAGGGAAGAGATAGCATTAAGTGCAGCGGGAGGAGCACAGGAGGAAGCAATCTGTAGTGGCGAGTTTTGGCCACTAAGGGTGTGTGTCTCTTCCTCCTAGTGGTCAATTTGGCTGACAGAGAGCTTGATTTGAAGTGCATTCAAACTGATTTAAATACAATTCAAATTGAGCAAATGCATAGGGGTTAAGTAACCTTTAGATTAGTAAGGATACAGTTGTAATAAAACCAGATCAAAATTATTAAAAATAATTTGAAATGGAAATATAGAAATAAAGCCATAAAGCAATTTCCCAATGGGAAATGAGAGACTTAATTCAAATTAACTTTGAAATTTGTTTTGTTTCAAACCAAATTTAAATAAGTGTAGTAAAATTACAGGTTGGTGTTATATTTGATGACAATCACGATTACGGTGAGGGATCAGTGACTGTAACCAAAACAAAACCGACTGGGAGAGAGAAAGCCATTCAGGACAGTGAGGTTAGGTGATGGCCACAAGGGGGCGCTTTCCTCCCAAGTGGTCATCAGAAACTGTTAAGACTTAATTCTGAATTTCAAGTTCAAATGTGGTTTGAACCAAATTCAAAACAAGTGCACACAGTCAAGGCAAGGAAAATCATGTTAATGAAACAGGCTGTAGATTGCACATGCATTGAAAATTAGGGAAACTAGTTCGAAATTCAGTAAGGAAGCAGGGTGTTCCTGACAGAATTTTGAGGAAAGAAATGACCTAGCTGTTAGTGTCCACACGAGGGCGCTATTGCGTTCGTGGAGGGTTGAGTCGGGGCTGGGGTCATCTGATACTGGAAAACACTCAGGGGTGCACCCTAGTGTTTGGCAGTAGTATTACAGCCAGCCCGCTTTCAAATGTGATTGTTTCAGAGGAACGTGTAGCGAATTACACACCGATCTTTCTGCAAGAATCACGAATAGTGCGGAATTTAAACTCTCGTACGGATTTCTTTTCGGTACTATATTTTACAAACACCGTTTGGCAGGATTTTTTTTTTCACTGCGCTGTTAAAGGGAAACAGGAATTATCCATCTGTTTCAAGAACTCGACACAATAACATTTATCACAACTACCGTTAGAATGTGTGGTGCTATATTTTTTTTACAAACACGTTAGCAGGATTCTGCGCTGCATTGTGCAAAAGGGGAACAGCAGGAAATTACTCTATCTGTCTCCCGCTCCAATAGACATATATCACAATAGCACTTATGATAATATGCTGTTTTCATACATTGAGTAGCTAAGTCAATGTTTTTTTTTTTTTCAACCAGGAGCTCATCGTTTTTCTAACGATTATAATATAAGGCCTTTTAAAGAATGTTAGAAGAACATCGTTCTAACATTTCTTGTCTTCGACAATCTCAGGAGAATTTCGTCCTGAGAGAGGAGTTAAAATTATTCAAAATGTTGTTTATACGCACAGAGGTTTCTCTTCCATCTGTGTCAGAACAAATTTAATACTAAGGAAACTGCAGTTTACTTTTAGCAATTTAACAGTGACTAAAACGTTTGAACATTTAGCAGCTTGTTAAATATGCTTGGCTGAGGCGGCTTTCGTGCCCAGCTCAGTCATATCGTGAGTTCGCAAAGCGTTCACTCCGATGTGCGCGTGTAATAATAAATATTACATAACAATATTAAATAACAATATACACATTTGGACTGAAACTGATTTGCTCATAAACAAGTTTGAAGTGCTCGTTCATCCTCCACCATTCTGTAAAGACTCTGGGCGGGTCTGATCGAGGGAATTTGCATATCATAATTAATAATTCATAATTAATAATTATTCATACAGATTTGGATCAGCCCGGTCTTACATGTTAATAAATCCCTCGATGAGGGCTTTCTGTTAACTTTACTTATATGTATACATGTGTATCTCCGCAATTAACCACAAATTAATTGTAACAGATTGCACAGACCACGTCTTACAAGACAAGTAAAATTAATTAGCTCAATTAATTTATAGAGCAGGGAAAACTTAATTCTCTGGCCAGAAGAATTCAGCATTCCAACTCCACAAAACATAACCTTTTTGGTATGTGTAGTTATATAGAGCATGCAGCGTTCGATCTTTCACTTCAGGGACTTGTCATGAGCAGGACCGTAATTCAATCACAAATGGTCATATTGAATTTATTAAAGTCAATAAGGCAACTAAGTAAGCATTTACTACGTTACAATGATACATGTATATACAAACATTAAACACAAACTTAGACGAATGGCAGGGCGTTAGATCAACAAGCCAAGTCTGGAGAGAGAGAGAGAGAGAGAGAGAGTGAGGGTGAGAGAGAGGGAGTTACAGTCACCAAACAGTCAGATTAATCTTTCTGTAACAACACCACTGAAAACACTTTCTTTATGCTTCTGAGAAGCTCAAAAGCAAGGTAACGTTAGCACTCTGCACAACATGTTTGGTCTGTGTGTGTCACGGACTCGTGGCTCAGGCCCGGAGCGGGCTCGGGATGCGAACGAATGGCAGAGGCTCTCCCTGCTGCGCGCGCTGCTCCCGTGCAGCGCGTGAAGCGCTGCTCTGCGTGGAGCTGCGCGCGCTTTGTGCACTGCCCGTCTGGCGTGCATGGTTGGTTGCGTGCGCGTGGCTTCTTTGTTCGTGGGGAGTCACTGCGTCGCTGGCAGTTCGCGCGCGAATGTTTGAAAGGCTTAAAAGTCTTTGAGGTGACCGTTACCGCAGGGAAATAGATCGGCAAAGTCCACTTCCTTTCTGGGAAACGAACTTGGTAGTTCATTTGAGAAGAGGACGAAACTTTGGGACGATCAAGAAAGGTATCCGGTTGGGTCGGATCTCGTGAGGAGATCCTTTACGTGCGGGCATGAGACGTTTTCGAGAGAAAGGGCGGAGCTGGCGGCACTGCCTTTATCGTCTCTTGGGGCATCATCCCCCTTCCTGTTGGCTTGAGCCAATCAGGGAGATGGAGGCTGCACGCGGAAACATTCTTTCACTTGGTGCTTTGTCTTCTTAGACCACGCGTTCTCCTCGTGGGAGGGTGTGTTCCCATAAGGGCTACTATCTGCAAACAGTTCGGTCATCCTTGGCAGTAAAACATATTAAAAACACACTTTGCTTTACATCTCTGTACACACTCGGGTCGCCCCATCTGATACGTATTCTAGAGACACCAAGGAGCATTATGTTACATTAAATGAACATATACTTCTGTTTACAATGCCTAAGGAAGTTATTTCTTAATTCCTTTTTATGCTGCAACCAACAAAGATATTCCACGGTGACCTGGGGAAAACACACATACATAGAACACATGGGAATATATCTGGTTAAATGTCTTTTAGAACACAGAAAAGTCCCATCTCTTGGGTCAGAGACATAAAGCACATTCCACAGTCTTGTACACTACGACGTTCAGTGAGTGGAAGAATGTGTGTGGCGGTGTATGTGTGTGTGTTTGTGTGTGTGTGTGGGTGTGGGGGGGGGTCCGAGTCCTTGGAGGACGGTTGATTCAGTCTGGCCAAAATCATTACAAGCATGTTAAGGGCCCAAAAGTGCCCGAGATAGTCGCTGAGAAAAAATAGAAAATAAAAAATAAAAAAATAAAAAAAATAAAAAAAAATATAGCTGCGAGACCGCACCGTCGGGCCCAAGCCGGTGGACCGACCCCGGTGCCTAAGGCACCGGGATGGGCGGCGACGCCGGCTTTGGCCTCTCATCGCTGCTCGCAGCTATATTTATATATATATATATATATATATATATATAAAGCCGGGTGGCACCCCCCACCTTGGTGCCTTTAGGGTTATTCCTACGACGTGCAAAAACGTAACCCTGCTTTGGAATACATACTAGTATGTATTCCACAATTGGAATACATACTAACATACTAGTCAGAACTGAATAGTTGATATCTGAATGACAGATCACCATAGAAGTCAATGGGAAAAATGTGACTAGTAACAAAAAGAATAGTTACTAGTCACCATTGAAATAAGTACTAGTGTCTTAATGAATAAGTACTAGTATCTCATTTAATAGGTACTAGTATCTAATGAATAAGTACTAGTAAGTACTAGTACTTAATGGAATAGATATACTAGTATCTAAAAATAAGTACTAGTAGCATGAAAATAGAGACTAGTAGGTTAAAATGATTAAATGTTAAAACGGCTTGCCATACTCTATCTGTCGTTTCGACTAGTCACAATTACGTTACAGATATCTTAAAATGATAATACAAACTATCCAAAATGTAATTACGACTAGAAAGACGTTGTTGATATCTACAATGTTAATTACGAATAGTCAAACTTAGCTTTTAAATGTTAAAAGGGCTTGCCATACAGAAGTGTAGGCTCAGAGAGACACTCAACATTTTCAAACCAAAATATCTGACTTTCTGTGGGTCCTAGCTCATGAGTGTAAATTAGAAAGTTGTCCGGCTTGAGGAGAATATATGAATATATGAAACGAATGAGATCAACATGTGTACTGAGTTTCATATTATTACATGCAAGCGTGTTTGATTTATGGACCAAGTTTTGGACCCCGTTCCAGGGGGCGCTGTCTAGCCCCCTTGCCACACCCGGGTACCATCTTCAGCCCGGCTTGATGGCTGTGGGATCTGACCTGTGTGCAAAGTTTCAAGAGTTTTCAAACCCATTAAGGGCCCCAAAGCCCGCTAAGAGACTCAAAATCATCAAAAAAAGGAATGTTAAAGTTTGAATGCGTTGCTATGGCAACATTATCTTAGATATTGAATAATGCTTTCACAGCTCTTCATCTGGCGTGTGTTTACATTATACAGATGAAGTTTGAAGCAAAATCGGGTAAAAGTAAGAGTGTGATTTCAAAGCATTTCTGAAAGTGAAACACTTTCTGCTGCCAGTTGGTGGCGCGTATATATTTGGCTGCGTTTGGACACTTGGCATTAATATGCGACCTGTATCCGGATGTTGTCCACATAGATATTGAAAAGACAA